>JAMPIV010018225.1:0-47226 GCA_024509875.1 Oreohelix idahoensis | reverse complement strand
GCTGACTACGAAGTGCATTCGTAAACTTATTTCGTCATACCCAGTAACTTGCCCCGCTTATCGCACTATTCAAAACTGACCTTTCAGGGGTGACTTGAATGTGGACTCATCTAAAATTTAAGGGATTTTTTTTTTTTTATTTTTATTAACTTTTCTCTCATTTTTTTCTCTAAATCACCTCACTCATCATCTAAATCACATAATACGCACAGATACAAACACAATCAATCTCTACACACATATCAAAAATCCGATTCAGAAAATTACTCCCCCCCCCGTTTTACGCCTAAATCCACACATTACAGTACTCCTACGTCTTGACATGAATTTTTTTACTTTAGCTTCAGTGATGACCGGAAAACCTCATCGCAACTCATTTTGACGGTAAAATCACGCACTACAACTCGATCTATATCACTCATATAATCAGCACACTCGACTGTGTTCAAAGTCACTCAACTCACATAGGAACGCAGCTCTAAAAAAGTGCGACTCATCCCAGTTGACCTCCGCCCACTCATTCGCTCGTTTGCCTCACTTTCACCCACTTACCGGGTTACTTCAACTCGACTTTCGACCGTGTAAACACTCTACCTAACTCACTTCTCCTCACTTCAGCCAACTTTACGTTTACCTACTCTCCGTCAGTACATTACAAATTTTAGACTACATCTACATGGCTGTCTCTGTTCCCGCCCCCAAACATCTTATGCGTCTCAAAAGAGTTAGGCTAACAGAGAACAGGACGCACGTGTCTAAGACAGAAGTGTGAATGGAGAATCGCAATACTAAATGCGTATCAAAGCTTTCTTATGATTCTTACTTCTCACCTAATCATTTTTTTCAGGGACGAAACTTGACACACTCATCTGAAAGTCAGGAAGAATACGAAAGATCAACACAATAACATCACATCAAAATAACTAATACATACGAGACATAGACACTGCCTAGGGAAAAATAGAATGAAAAAAATGAGCTCAATCCGCTAAGTCACGTCACTTACTAGGCCAGCTAGAGATACAAACTAGAATTGATGAGGAATATATAACCATCAAACATCTCCGAATCGATCAGCTTATCTATAACTCATGGAACAATCTCGCAGCGGCCACAATCTCGACAACCCACACAGCGATGGAGAGCACGACTGCAAGAGCGAGCAAGTTTCAGATACAAAAAGCAGGAATAAGGAGTCGCAGACGAGAGGGAGGATAAAAGAGACGAAGAAATAGACACGTCACACTGAACTATAAGATTACAGAGAAGCGACAGATATAAGTCACCGAACGTGTATCTGCCTGTATCCCACCCGCTTTCAACGTGCATCTATGGACCACTCACATGAAATTACACGTGTATAAGATCGAACAAAGTACCCACAACCCAACAACACTCTGACATTTTCATTATTCTCATACAGAAAATGACAGGTTTTAATTCTGGCCAAAGACTGCATGAGGAATCCTCAAACAGCACCGTGGGGCTGCCTCTCCATTCCGTAGCTACAGGCCTTCGTAACTTTCGAAGCCAATGGAGAAGATCTTCTACAATTATTCACGTGCTCTCTTCCCATCATCTCTTCTTCAAACCCTAGGATACTCCTAATCAAAAATCAACCTCAACACAGAGATGTCCCTAGAAATAATTGCATCCAAGACTGACCCCTCAACCTCACTCGCTAAATGGACAGATGGGGCGGTCACTTTCCTATCAGATACATATATATGCAGAAAGCTAAAACATGATAAAAATCATAGATAAGCATGGATGGTCTACTCCCTACTGCTGGTGGGCTAGAAGATATGTCTACGCACCGAGCACAGGAGGAAAGACAGACGACACCTCTGGGGGGGGGGGCCCCAAAAATATCACACATTTGCATCAACTACAACTACCTAATTCCCCTGCTCACGCAATAACAAACACATACGTCTATGTTCTCGTACTGACGTGCTAAACTTCCTAATGACACCACGTATTCTGCTGCTTAGACAAAAATTTTTATATCTCGAAGACTACTCGGCCACAAATGTGCGTGTACTGGGTTTCTGAGAGGTTGGCGGTCATCTGGCTGTTACGGCATCAAACTTTAGCCTAGGACGGCTCGTACAACATCTAACTCTCTGCTTTATTAAGACTGTGAGTATGTAGTTTGACTTATAAAACTCTCTATGAGTCCTAATCCTATAGTAAAAGAAGTCCAACATGATAACAAACACAATTCACGCCATAAGTTGAAAGACTATGACTTTATTGCTATGAGCAGCTTATGCGAAAATGCAACGCTTCAGAAATTTTTGCAACTATTTGCGGGCGTAACAGCAGACAAAACAACAAGGAAAGCATCTTGAAATTTTCAGCAGTGCTCTATCATCGTCCTAAAGGGATACATGACAAAGTGTACCTTGGAGCTTTCGCAGCTCGCCTCTACCTATGAACTAAGGATCTTGAGAGAAGGAAACAAGACACACACGCCGAGTTCGCTGGTGCTGGTTTCAATTAACTCGAGTACCGTATAGCAAAAAGGACTTTTAACTCCGAGATATAATTCTCTCCTTTATTTTGTTTTTTTTTATTTTTCTCGGCGTCAGAATGTACTGTTCATGTTCTTTCTAGCTGCAAATCAAGGTGCACCCAATATTGACAAAACACGCTGGAAGACATTTTGACCGAAAAAGAGAACGGAGGACTATGTCGCATATATCAAAACGACTAACATCAAGAGAAACAAAAACAAAACAAGGTGCGCTGTCGGCCTGCAACTCGCCGGAGCCCGCAAAAACGAGTAAAACACCGTCTAACACACGACCTTTATCTTCCTGATGATTGACTGACCTCAGCATTTCTTCGCCATTTTATCTTATCAGCAGCATCTTCACGAATTCCCACGATAGAACATAATATATTGAATGAATTCACTAATAATAGTAAAGCGCCCCTCTTTCTCATGTCTGCTCTAGACTGAGCGAAACGCGCCACAGAACATCCCCTCGCAGGGAAAAAATCGAAGTTCTACAAAAAAAACATGTCACACACAGTAGAACCATTAATTCAAAAAGCCGCAAAGCACAATCAAAAAATCATGATCCAACCCAAACCGTCAGCGCGGTCAGAAAGGACAAAAAGTGTTTCCCCTACTAAAGGGAACACACCACAACCTAGACACCAGCCCTGTGGGGGCGGGGTGGCCCACGAGAGACATATGAAGTCAAAGGAGACGCGAAGAGCAACACAAAGACCAAAACGCTAAACGCAATCACGGATCTGTCCTCGCGGCAAACCTTTCCTCCTTTCACCACACCGTTTCTTTTTCTCAAGCCAGTACAACACTTCTCCATTGCGCGTAACTACGTTCAAGAATATAATGTACTGAATCTCTCAACCCTACAAGAGTAGTTAGCAAGGCACCCCATACGAAGACCGGAGAAACAGAAATAAGCTTTATTCCTCTTGTTTTTGATCCTATACTGAATTTCCTACTTTTTCTGGTTTGCGTTTTTCTTTCTATAGGTATTTTTTATTTTCTTTTTTGAGAGAACACGCGGTGCTTTACTAAACTAAACTTGAAACCGTCTTTGTCTCTTGTTTCGAGACACGGGTCGTTCTTTTCTCTCGCGAGTTGCATTGTGGCCTCCAGTGGGAATTTTTTTACCAAATTATAATTCCGAAGACCAAAAGACGATAACCAAACCGTGGGTTGGAGTTCCTGTCTAGGTAGAAAAATGCAATAGAGAACAATGAAAAAAAATAACACAAAAATTTGACGAGGAAAACCATGCAATTAAAAAAAGTAATCATAAACATATGAGAAACTGGAAATGGTAAATAAACAACTTAAACTTACAGCAGATCACATCCGTGACAAAAAAGAACCATAGTATGTATACTACACTTTTTATTCAATCCATATAATTCCATGTATAATATTAATTTTTAAATTAAAAATAGTCAATGATGCACAAACCAACAAACTTGGTCAAACACTTTCAAGAGGGAGACGAAGAAACCGGCGAACTTGTGGAGTTTTTTAAGGAATAAGAAGGGAAAGGGAGGATGCATCCAACAACGTTCCACAAAATACGTAATTGGTGGAAATCTCACTCCTGATTTTGGTTAGAGGTGTAAAAAGCGGCTTTTTATGGATGAAACCCGATCTACCCCATTCAATATGACTTGCCGGTAGAATACGTGTTTATTGGAAAACCGGAAGAGCCAATTGGCAATAGTAACCACAAGAGTGGCAAAACAAGAAGGAAACACGGCAATCCCAAGCGCCTAATTGTTACCTAATGAAACTAGAAAGGGAGAGAGGAGCAGGGGGGGAGAGAAGGGGAATAGGCTCACACCAAACTGAAACCCTACCCTTGCGCAACCCTGCTTAAAAACTGCCCATAGCTAAAGAACCCCAGACTACACAAGACATTTTTTCTAAGGATGGCATACACTTTAATCGCAGGACGTGCCACGCCTGAAAGAAACAATGTTATTTAAGCAGCACCCTAGAACCGAAACAGTACAGAAGTCAAAACATCCTTTTTAAGAAATGGGGCACTCCACCCCCCCTTCCTCTACTACGTTAATTTCCCTTTAGTCGACATATGTACAGAACGCCACAAATCAGCAAAAAACAACTCACTAATGGTGGCCCAGGAATGAACCTGAATATATCTAATACGTGAAATTCCTGCGCGAAATGCCAACGGGGTGTGGCCAACCCCCAGCATTTGACACCTCCCGCAAGTTCCATGTGGTTGAAATCTAATAGTTGGACAACCATTTGAACGGGTGGTGATCGACATTATATGAACCCTTAGAAAGGACTAAAAAAAGAAGGAAACAGGTTTCAAAATCATCCTGACCTTATCGACACATGGCAACTTTCAGGGCAAAGCTCTACCGGCTAACATGCACGGATTCCAAGCAAAACACGCAGCAGAGCCCTAGTGCAGATTTTTAGCACGGTTTGGGGAAATCCCCTCAACACAGTTGTTGAACAGCGAAATAACGATAAAATAACGGTTCTTTTATTCCCGATAACCGTCCACCTGTATAATTTGGAGTTGAAGATCGTTAAAGGATCTTGATGGAACCAGCACATCTCCTCTACACAAAAGGTCCCCTTATAATCCCTCCCCCCCCCCGGCCGAGTAATAAGTGGGTTTAGAAGAACGTGCCAACGGGATAGGAAACCCTCAAACATGATCGTTCTGTTTTAATCTGGGAACAAGGGAGAAAAAACCTGAAGATGGGAAGATTGGGACCTTTGTAAACAAGCAGCTTTTATGTTCCTCCTAACAGGGAACCCCACAATACCAATCCACAGGATTTCCCCCCGGTAACTTTATTTTCTTCCGTCAGACCATTAAGGCACCCCACCCCGCTTGGAGTCTTTATTTCGGTCCCTGAAACAGACCAATAGGTTCTGATTAGAACTGTCGACTCAGCCATTAATTATGTGTCGGAATTAAAGTCCCAAGCCCGGCTGAAAAAGGAGGAGGGGTGGACCCTGCATGGAGGGCCTGTAAGGCGGCAGCCCCTCACCGACATGCAAAGGCAACAACAGGCCAATCACCTGCTTGCCTGTAAACTAAGATTACGAGTAATCATAGAGAGAAAAAACGCGGACTGTTTTCTAAACAGCCAGATAGGAAATCGTTGGCGCTCCTCTCTCCAAACCTCTACACCTTCACGGTAGACAGGGAATGACTACGTAAGTAATTAATAAAAGAGGAACGGTTTAAAACTAGGAATGGGACCTAGCAACGACCAAACTTAACCGAGCAACGCCGCAATGCAACGCTAACGAAACCAGGAAAGTCGCGAAAGGAAAGAATTTCTATCATGAGTAGAAAATTATGTTACTCTACTATTCACTCAACTCCCCAACCGGAACAACAAACTTAACGTAATCGGCAGGGATGGGCTAAGGCCCGTTTACCGTCCTTACAAATATCTCAAGGGCCTAACTACCAGATCTCTGACAAAAGGAAAGTAGAAGGTCTACCCATGTAAAATTGATAAAGAAACAAAAAAACTTGTAAGAGAAAAAAACCAGTGCCGTCCCCTCCCGAACATCTCTCTGGCGATCGCCATAACTGACTAAAGTAGGACGATAGTTGCCTGAAATTGCCACTAGCAAAAACACGAAACTTCCCCAACAATGTCAAACTCCGGCGACAACATGCTTTCGAAAGCGGAAACGGAATACATTCCAGAGAACGAAAAACGTTGGAGCAGACTTCATGAGTAGGAAATGGATAAACGAGGGGGAGAATGACAAGGAAGAATACAGTCACCTGGAAGCTACTGATAAAGGAAATCTATTTCCATAAAGTTTGAACATGAAGGACGTGTGTCGTAAAACTTCTGTGTGTATACCCAACTTCTTAAGTTAAATCACTATTCGAGTACAAAATATCCCTCAGACCAATATCACAAGCAACGTTCCACACATCCTGAGCCAGAATAAAAAAAAACAAAAATTACACGAATAATTCCCAGGAAAAACTTAAAACGCCCATAAAATTTTTCGGGTCGCCCCGAGTAATCCGGGGAAGTCCCGAGGGTTACGATGCCTCCCCACGCCCCGTCTCCTCGGTCAGAGTTCGGCCATCTTGTCAACCCAATATGGCGAAAAACAGAATAAAATTAGGCATCAGCCCTCAGTATTTTCTGGGCCCTCGGTCTCGGTCACGGAACAAAGATGGGAACGAAAAACGGATTGTACTAAAACTGTGCATATAACCAATCGCTTGCCACGCCCGCGAAGACCCACCAAAATGCTTTCCGTTATTAACTAAGCAGTAAAAGCTTTCCATCTAACTACTCTATTTATAATAACGGAGAGTTTATTTCATAAACTCACACACACTCAAACCACTAGGCCAGCACGAAACACGAGGATCAGAGAAAGCTGTCAACCTTGATTTATTGCTTAACTGCATGATCGGGAACTCATGCTTCACAAAGTCACTGGCCTGTTTTAAACAAAAAATCTTGGAGGGTAAATATTTTTTTACTATAAATACGATAAACTTGTAGAAAATAGGCCTAACCGCAATTATTAATGTTGGTATTTTGTTTGTGAGTCCATTAATACTACCCTACACCTGTATATATTTAAATATAAATTTGTTTCATCACTATGAAATGTAATCCGGTTACTGATTGTATCTTGGGGAATTAGGTTTCTAATGATGATATTTGATTCTATTCCAAGAATTTTTTTTTTTTATATATTTTTTTTTTTTTTTTTTTTTTTTGCGCGTTCGCCACGCTAATACTCGATCGAAATTCTCAAGTTATTTATTTTATGTCTATCAACCTGAACATAGAATTTACCACAGTGAGTATCCCTTTTAATTCTTGTACAAGACAGGTGGTCCCCACACCTCCCCCCCCCCTTCCCCCCCCCCAGCGCCCCCCCCACCCTCCCCCCACCCGCACCCGCCTCCCCCCCCCCCACCCCACCACCCCCCCCCCACCCCCCCCCCCCAGAGCCCCCCCCCCCCCCGCCACGCCCACCTCCCCCCCCACCCCCCTCCCCCCCCCAGCACCCCCCCCCCACCCCGCCCCCCCTCCCCCCTCCCCCCCACCAACCCGACCCCATCCCCCCCCCCCGCCGCCCTCCGCCTCCCCCCCACCGCTCCCTCTCCCCCCCCCCCCCCCCCCCCCCAGCCCCCCCCAAACCCCACCCTTCCCCCCCCCCCCCCCCCCCCCCCCCCCCCCTCCCCCCCCCCCCCCTCCCACCCCCCCCCCCCCCCCCGCCCCCCCCCCCCACCCCCCCCCCCCCCCTCCCCCCCCCCCACCCCGCCCACCCCATCCGGACCCTACATGCTGCCCCCCCCCACGGCAACCCCACCACCCATCCCCCCCCCCAACACGCCCCACCCCCCACCCGCACCCCCCCTCACCTCAGCCCTCAACCCCCACACCCCCGTCCCCCCTCATACCCCCACCCCCCCCCCTCCCCCCCCGTGAGACCCCCACACCGCCCGCCACCCCCCCCCCCACCCCCCCCCACCTCCCCCCCCCCCCCCCCCCCCCAGACCCCCCCACCCCCCCTCCCTCCCCCCCCCACCCCCGCACCCCGGTGGTCGCCCACTCCCTCCACCGCCCCCCCCTCCCGATCCCTCCCCCCTCCCCCCCCCCCTCCTCCCACGCCCGTTCACCTCCCCTCCCCCCCCCCCCCCCTCCCCCTCCCCCCCGCCCCCACCCCCCCCCACCCCCACCCCCACCCCCCCCCCCCCCCCCCCCCCCCCCCCCCCCCTCCCCTCTCCCCCCCACCCCCCCCCCCCCCCCCCCCCGCCCAGTCCACCCACCCCCCCCCCCCTCCCCCCACCCTCCCCAACCCCCCCAACCATAAAAGCGCAATAACCTCATAATAACAATCCCAAACACAAGAATGCCACAAATCGATCCCAACCCATTCCGGCAATCACCGTAACACCGACCGATTACACGATAATACAAATCAGAGTAAAATGAAACCCGCCCCCACCACAACAATCTTAGATAATATAAACATTCCGCCAAGTTTACACCCCCGATACCCGGGAGCATATTGAATAAATTACACACAAGACCCCAGATCACCAAAAATCATGGCCCATCCAGATACCGTCTAAAATAAGCATCCCCCCATACCCGCCATTTCGATCTCACTTTCAGTAGAATCCCCCCCCTATCTTCAACACGCTTCTATTCTCTCCGACTTATTCATCTATCCGCATTTCTGCTTCACATTAAAATCCCCCCCCACCCCCCCCCCCCTAAACATACGTTTCACCAGGACTTAACGCTGCTTGGGCTACACGGAGCTGTCTATTTGCACTACCCCCCCAGATCAGCCTCTGCAAAAAATCACCCGTTATTCAATAAGCAAGTTCGAGTAACTAAAAAAAGCCCCCCAAGAACAAAAAATTACCCCTAAAATTATAAACGGAGCCCCACGATTCAAAATCACACCACCCTTAACGCGGCCGCCAAATCCCATGGTTAGCAGCTACAATTTCATTTTTATTTATTTATTTTAATCGGATATGGGAGGGCAGGTACAAAGTCCAAAATAAGCAATAGCTCACGACGTACATCAGGAGCTAACTCCATCCCATAATGTCGACGCCACCACTGAAAATGAATCGTACTCACCCCTTCAAAATGTCCACGGTTGGCACACAGGTCTCAAGTTAATCAGATCCAAATCCCGGTCACGTTGACGGGTACCCACGATAAAAATCCTCAAATGCCGTCGAACAAAACAGATCTACGCTGTATCACCCGGACCTCGGGCCCAGCGTAATGTACACCCACTACGCCATACCACAAACAACCCCAGAACATCAAAAAAAAAAAAAAAAACTAAAAAAAAAAAAACAAAAAAAAAAAAACAAAAAAAAAAAAAAAAAAAATTATTGTCTCACATAACATCCAAGTCAGTCTAATTGTCTCAGAAAGATAACGCCAACTGAAATTATAACCAAAACAGTCCTTCTTAGACTCAAATAACTTTCAATCTCTGTCTCGTATAAACTCCTCCCAATCTATGTCCTCCTATAACTCCAACCTGAAAAATAAACCAAACCGTCCTTCGTCCTCATAAAATTCCCTATCATTCAGAAACACAAGCAAACATAAATATTGTTAGTATATAATTACCAGCCAGTATAGCAACTTGTCCAAGAAGAAAAGAGGGCCTGGTATATATTAATAGGGGGAAGGAAATGGTTGTAATCACACCTAGTGTACATGATTATTGATGTTATCATGTATAGAATTTTATATTTTATTTATTGGATGTATTCCCTGTATTGAATATATTTATTATTTTGATGTATTGATTTGTATTGAATTTATAGTAAGAGCTTATCCATCTATAACTCATCAGAATGAAAGTTTTGGCGCCAACAAGTAAAACCTATGATAGGTCTAGGAGTATTGCCTAACTAGACCCGTATAAAAATGCTCCATGATTGATCATTCATAAGAATAAAACCAGTCAAGCATAAACCAAATCAAGTTTTAATCCAGATACAAAGAACTGATTTCTCAGCTCATACAGTACTACTGACACACACGCTCATAATAGCTTACTCATAACACACATATTTAGTTCGGTTACGAATTTTTAATAGCATGGGATACTAATATTCAACATCCATATTCACAAATTCATTCTCCACTATACTTTCTACGGGCGCAGACATTTCATCATTTCACCATTCGTGGTCACTCCAACACCTACCCCAGGTCACGTTACCTACTCAAAAGATTGGGATCGGAGCTGCCAAATGGAATTGGCAAAAGCTCGCCAAAAAAAAAAAAAGATGGCAGTGATTAACCGCACTGCCTGATCTGACAATGGCACGGCGAAGCTAGAGTCTCACCGACGTTTCCTACACTAACAGGTCTTGGGGTGGGCTAACGAAACGATCATCAGCGTGGTGATGATGAAGCAAGTAATTAACGAACACAAAACTGTTTCAAAGAGATGAGTTACACATTAGACTACCATTTTCTGTCAGCAGTTGTGAGCGATTTAAAGGTCACGGACGAAAAAACTGAGTAGCATAGCAAGAGAATGAGAAATTATTAGCATAGCTGATAATATTCTATATACGTAATTAACATCACAGCTGATACATTTACTAATATTGAGTAACAGCTCAGCTGATAAAATTGTGTTCCTAAATTGGAAAACTTGTTTTATATTTTATATAATATATATATATATACATTATAATCCTATATATATATATATATATATATATATATATATATATATATATATATATATATATATATATATATATATATATATAATAAATATATATATATATATATATGTAAATCAATTTGTAAACTTACAAATCCATTACATTCCATTTTTTCAACATTCACCCATCAGCACAAGAGTAGATAGTGTAATATAATAAATAAATAATAAGGAAATTGTATTTTTTTTATCTTTCGAACGACTTGTTAATTTTATCATTGTTAATAAAATCTGTTTTCCTTGTTTTAATATATCACAGTTAGTTACACAGCGGGGGTGGCAATTTATGACTGTCATCCCCTCTCTACTACATTTTTCGAGATCATATCATTCACAGCCGTAATTAAAATTGTGATACCTGTAGTTCTCTCAGACACTGGGACTTCACCATTTTCTGCAGAAATTCTACTTCTCTATTGTCAGTACTATACTGATCCTAGAGCCAATAAAAAACCTCACGCTTACAAAGTGGTTTCATATCTTTAAGCGGGCCCGTCTGTGACAGATTATGAAATAATTTCATCTATCTATTTCTTTATCTTCCCTTTCTTCTTTTTTACCAAACTACCACACTACGCCTGTTTTGATAACATAAACCATTCAATTTAGCACGCATTCCTTTGCTGTTCCGCTATTCTCTTTCTTGATGTACGTTCCTCGAGCAGCACTTTTAGTTACGTTTGATCTGTAAATTTATTCTTAAACACCAGCGATTGAAACTCGTTGGATAGGGTCAGATAGCGATCAAGAGCAGATAATTTTATTACCTCGCTAGTAAAAGTATTTAAACACTGGCAGCCATTTGCCAGATCAGAGAACGGGCTCGCTCGATTTCGTTTCTATGACCACGTCTGCAACGTGCGGTAAACAGTGTGATTTACGATCGAAGAAATCTCGCACGGTCCTGGTTGCAATTACGTTATCCCTGACCTAAGAAAGGAGTGTGAGTTCTGTTTTTTCGGCCTACTAGCGTGGGAATGGCTTTGATTTTTTGCGAACGCCGAAAGCTGAAAGACGAAAGAATTTCAGTAGGTGCTAACATGGTCTTGAGGTAAAAAAGTCATGGGCAGTTCGAGCCACGAAGGGAACTGGTCACCCTACTTCATAAAGCAAGACTTAGTATATTGAAGTCTCTAACACTATCACTGCCCCAAGGCAGTATCTGCTGTGGGAATACTAAATCATTTACGTAGATAGCGACAATGTTTATCTTCGATAGCAATGGGTTGACATGAACAATGGATTTTTATTTTAGCACTCAGTGAGTATGTACAGCCACTGCACCATCCGTATGCCATCTCTTATTTCTATGTCCATTCTAGTATTATGGATTGCTGACATTAAACTTACAGGACACGACAATACATTCCTCTAGACCCAGGAGTTGATTTTCCTTGACGGGCATCATCATCATCACCACTTCCTTCAGCTTCTTATGGTGCATAGTCTCTATAAAATTAGTTCATGACGTTGTACCCCTCTATCCAGAATCAAACGTTCAAGCTATATTTACATCTTCTCTGTAGTTTTTCTTCGGTCTGTCTCTCCTCCTAAAACTTCTCTTCTCCGAGTGTTTTTGGATTTCCATCACGTGCTTCACGGCATAAGCCAAAAAGAATGTGAAAGAACACAAAAAAACCAAACGAATGAAAAAAAGAAAGATGAATTTGATCAAGAACGTCTAGAAAATCTAAAAGAAAAAGAGATGACACATTTCAGAGACCTGAGTACATTGGAATCTTGCAGTCACAAGATTCGGAGACTAACCACACTTTTTTAACTTGCACATGTTTAAGAGGGCAAAGATGGAAGTACAACACTGGGAAAACAGAAAACAAAAAAATGAGGGGGGTGAAGCCTAACATGGTATGCTATTGAATAAGGTCAACAACAAAATGGCTGTGGGAAATTAGAGTTGAGGTGGATGATGGAGGTAGGGATGTCTTACTTACTTACTTAGTCGTTCCCCTTCTACCGTGAGGTGTAGAGGTTTGGAAGAGAGAGCGCCAGACCATTCTATCAGCTGTCTTCTCCTGGCCTGGTTCCATTCTAGTCCTCGGTCCTTCAAAGATTGTCTAATGTTGTCCTCCCAGCGGACTCTGGGTCGTCCTGGAGGTCTGGATCCCTGGCTCTTTGTTTCCCATGCTTGTCGTGGTAGACGATCTCTCCCATTTCTGCAGACATGGCCAAACCATCTTAATTGGACTGTTCTACTTGGGTCTGCAGGGGGTAGGATTTAAGGCCTTGACGTATCGTCTGGTTGCGTACCATGTCTCTTCTTGTTACTTCAACCACTTTCCTCAGATACCTCATTTCTGAGGTTTGGATCTGGCTTTTGTGGGTTGCAGTCATTGCCCACGACTCGCATCCATATGTCAAGACTGGGGTGTCCATATGTTTATTTGGTCGCCTGTATTATTTTGGCGGTAAGGTCTGCAGATCACAAATTATGGAGAAAATGTAAGACATATATTCCTAATTAAGAGATAATATTAAAGTTAAACATTTAAACTACCGAAAGCACAATACGTTTAAAAATGTTTTTGTATTTGAATCAGAAAGAAAAATAAAAAAGTTTGTTAGAAAACAGATATAAGATTTTAAGCTTTCTACATCACACAAAATGATTTTTTATGTATTCATTTGACGTTTATAAAGCTACTTAGGAAAAAGTTAACTAAGAAGCTATTTGTTAATTGTTTATTCTTTTCAAAAGGTTGTTTCCCTTTGAATTATAAAACATTACCTACCTTTAAGTTATTAAAAAATACTGAAAGAAATATTCAAAATTGCGCAAGATATGTTAGAAGCGTCATTATATAACCTAGGTCTTACACATCAGAATGTGTGTTATTTATTCTGTCGATGTCCACAATGTTACACACTCCCACTTTCTTCAAAGTTGGACCTAATATAGTGAAAGTCTCCAATACTTCACTACCCTTCATGAGTATCTGCTACACGACTAATTAAATCCTATATTTTAGATAGCGATAATGTTTGACATTGATAACAAAGGTTTAGTATGATAAATTGACATACACAGTGGCATAAAATAAGGTTGCGTCCTAGCTGTGACGCTCTTCGGGATCTTCTTTGCTTTGCTCTTTAAATATGCATTCAGAGATGCAACTGAAAGAATATGCCTTCGTACGAGGTTACATTGCTGACTGTTTAACTTCGCAAGGCTGACAGCAAAAAATGAAAAATCAGAAGGGTCACTTTAAGAGACTTGTTATTCGCTAATGACACTGCAATCGTCTCTCAAAAGTCAACAGGAGCTCCAAGCATGATGAATCACTTCTCCACCATCAACGACAAATTCTTCCTGGCCACAGAAATTAACAGCCGCATTGGCAAAGCTGCAGCACATTTTCCCCCGCCTCAACAACGCGTGTGTGGAGACACTCACAATAAAAACCAAAGCTGCCGTATATAATGCCTGTGTCACCATCACGTTTCTGTATGGCAGCGAGACATGGAAACCTATGCTAAGCAAGAAAGAAGGCTGAATACCCGCTATCAATGGTATATATCCTATTCCTTAATCTGGCTTGTCTGGCTGTCTTCTTGAGTTGAATTTCACATTGCGGCAAACTCACAAGGTGCTGAATTATAAGGCAACATTCGGTTCTGCAGTGGGGACCTTATCTTACCATTTGAATCCTTCTATTCTACGCAAGCGCCTATTTATAAAAGTTTAACTTCACAGTCGTTTTTTTTTTTTTCTAAAGTTTCAGGGCTATACAATACGACTGTCTTGAGATTTGAGTCGATGATTTCTCTTTTTGTGTTCGACTTTATTTCCTTTGATCTCCTTTTATTTCTCAAAGTTCTTCTTACCTTCCGTATCCCTATTTTCATGTCACGGATAAAAACATGTTTGAGAATATATTACACGTTAAGGTTTCATATTTTAATATTAACATTTACATGAACGCTTGTTTGCTTATGCATATTTAAAATTACGTAGTTCATGGGGGAAGGCAAACAAATAATAGAACTGCTCCTACTTCAAACATGTCGTAAGAAACGAGTAATATTAAGTTGTGTATGGGGCTGGCAACTTTACCATATAGAACAAACCGTTACAGAAACCACACTGCTGCAGATCATATAAATGATTTAATTCCCTATCATCAAAATATACTGAAGCACATTAAAAACGCACCACCTGTATAATCCAGGAACAGAGTGTGAAATGTAAATATAAGTGTTTACAAGTTTACATATTTGGAATCTTTATTTATTTCCTATGAATCCATGCTGGTCATTAATTTGTACATTTGATTGTCATAAAATTCACTGCATTCTGTGCAGGCAAGGGAGAAAACCAAAAATGCAACCAATAAAAAAATTCATTCACACTATCCTCAGTATCTGGTATGTCCACTGTGTGCTTGCAAACAAGCTTGGCAGAACCTCCGCATGGAATGCACAAGTCTCTGAAGGAAATTCCGGGGAATCAAGTCCCATTCACGCGTAAGAGCAGCTTCGAGCTGTTGCAGATTAGCTGGAGAACCTTGCCTGTAGACTCTGCGTCCAAGCTCGTCCCACAGATGTTTTATAGAGGACATGTCTGGTGATAGGGCAACCAATCAATCGTCACAATGTTCTGCTGCTGTAGATATTGATGCGTAATGCATGTGGTGTGCGCACGTGCGTTATCCTGCTGGAGAAGCTGCAAGTCTGGATAATTTGTGAACGCAGGAGCAACCAATACATCCAGAACCTCATCTCGATATGTCACAGCATTAACATTTCCACGGAAGACGTGAAGAGGCAAGTGATGGTGAAAACTGAATCCTCTCCAAATGTGAATACTGCCACCTCCAAATCGGTTGTGCTGACGAACACAGCAATCTGCAAAGCGCTCTCCACACCGTCGCCAAATCCGCATACGTCCATCAGCAAAGGATATGTTGAATCTGCTCTCGTCTGTGAATAGGACAGCATTCCACTGCAGTCTAGTCCATCTGACATGTTGCTCTGCCCATTGCAGGTGCTGCTGACGATGTGTGTGAGTCAAGTTTGGCCCAACATAAGGTCGTCTTGCAGTAAGGCCTGTATCTCTGAGTCGTCGTATGACTGTCATTCGAGAGACTTGCCCACGTCTACCCATTATTGCTCTTGCTGTTTGACTTGCCGGGAGAGAACGATTCCTTAGGTGACTCAGCACAATACGACGATCTTGCGCAGGGGTAGTAACTCGTGGTTGGCCACTCCGAAGTCTATCCCGGGCACTGCCAGTGGTTCCGTAACGTTCATTGAGACGTACAATAGTGATGTGGTGGCAATTCATCCTTCTGGAAATGGCACGCGAGCTCATTCGGGTCTCCAACATACCAATGGCTCGTTGGCGGTCGTTTTCAGATAGTCGTGGCATTTCAAGCACATGTACTGGGTGTTTTGTCTCAACGGACTTTTTATACCGAGTATACTGCCACAACGCGTACACATTTTCAGGGTCATAGCCTATCAACTTTCCGCGCATTCTCCTCGCGCGACCATAGTAGGTAACACGGTGATTTTCTATTTTCAAACGATTTTATTGTGTTGTGAGTTTGATATAAACTATGGAAAGATTTTTTAATTTGGCAAGTGTGAGTAAAAAGCGAGAACTTGTTGAGGATGACAAGGAAAGTGGTAATGAGGAAAGGAAACGTAAGTTTAGAAAATACGACAAAGGTTACTTAGATTTTGGTTTCAGTGCACTCTTGTGAACAATGAAGAGCGTCCAAAGTGTGTTTTGTGTTTCAAAGTACTCTCTGTCGAATGTATGCTGCCTAGCAAATTGGAGCGCCATTTAGAAAGTGTTCATAAGAATGTCGAATGTATGCTGCTTAGCAAATTGGAGCGCCATTTAGAAAGTGTTCATAAGAATGACGTGGGCGAACCAAGAGAATATTTCTCTAGAAAGCTGAGTCAAATGAAAGAACGAAAATCAGACAATGAAATAGATTTTAGTGCAGATATTGTTTCTATAATTCAAGGACACTTATCTCAACTCAGTGTTCATTTTGAAAAATACTGTCCTGAAAACTGTGG
Organism: Oreohelix idahoensis; assembly: GCA_024509875.1. NCBI lineage: Eukaryota > Metazoa > Mollusca > Gastropoda > Stylommatophora > Oreohelicidae > Oreohelix > Oreohelix idahoensis. The sequence goes on along the minus strand of JAMPIV010018225.1, from coordinate 30,401 downwards.
CAGGATTTAGTGGGTTCAAAATCCCTTCCGTAGTGATGCTCCTTCAGACTTCAATACTGCAGAAGAGGAAGGACTGATAGAACTTTCATCAGACTCTTCACTACAAGCGAAGTTTCCATCCATGGCATTGCCAAAATGTTGGTATTCAGTAAAACAGGAGTTCCCACGCTTGAGCATAAGAGCACTGAAGATATTAATTCCTTTTGCAACCTCCTATCTCTGTGAGGCTGGGTTTTCAGCAGTGGCTGTCAATAAAAACTAAGTTCTGATCAAGACTTGATGTGGAGAAGGAAATGAGGGTAGCTGTATCTCAATTGGTGCCAAGATTTGACAAGTTGTGTAACAACAAGCAAGCTCAAGTTTCACACTGAGGTGACTGGTACTTTATTCATCATATTTTTTTTGTTTTTAGTTTTACTATACACTTTTTTTTAAAATGGAGATTGAATCATGAGTGCAGTATATCAGTGAATGATTTTCAGACAAAAATATATAAAAATGTTAGAAAGAAACTACTTTATCTGTGCTGTTTTCTTTTTTATACTAAGGGTTTTCAAAGTGCACTTTGTGTATAATTTTTCTTGTACGTGTAATTTTTTCACAGATTGTCCAATTGCCTTTTTTTTAAAAATTACATTAAATAATTACGTTGTTTAAAAGCCTTTCCAAAGCTCTCCTGCTAAACAAAAGTTAGGCTAAATGTCGAAACACCCGTGTGTTACCGGGGCCCGAAACGGGTGCAAAGAATAGTAACACTGTTCCCCACCAAGCATGTCGTAGAAAGCGACTAAGGAGAGTTGGGCATGGGGCCGATTACCCCATCCCGTAAAAAAATGTAAACCGCAAAAAACTTCAACAAACATGGACAAGTCAATTAAAGAAAATAAAACACAGCCATCCAAGACAGGGGAAGGTCCTCTCGCAGGGAGGCGTAAGTAGTATACAATGAGGTAAACAGGTAGTATTCAGGCGGCGGCGTGTGACTTTTATATAGCAAAATACTCCGATCGATTTCAGGCGGTGGCGTTTCAGGCGGAGGCACATGACTTTTATATAGCGATATATTTTAGCGGCGGGGCTTCCTCTGACGATCAGACGTATGACTTTTTATAAAAGAAATACTCAGGTGGAGCAGCAAGCGGGATGACTTTTTATATAAGGAAATACTCATTGCGCAGGTGGAGCATCAGGCGGGGTGACTTTTTATATAAGGAAATACTCATTGTGCAGGTGGAGCATCAGGCGGGGTGACTTTTTATATAAGGAAATGTGCAGGTGGAGCAGCAGGTGGGGTGACTTTTTATATAAGGAAATACTCATTGTACAGATGGAGCAGCAGGCGGGATGACTTTTTATATAAGAAAATACTCAGCGGGCAGGTGGAGCATCAGGTGGGATGACTTTTTATATAAGAAAATACGCAGGTGGCGCAGCAGGTGGGGTGACTTTTTATATAAGAAAATACGCAGGTGGCGCAGCAGGTGGGGTGACTTTTTATATAAGAAAATACTCAATGTGCAGGTGGAGCATCAGGCGGGGTGACTTTTTATATAAGGAAATACTCATTGCGTAGGTGGAGCAGCAGGTGGGGTGACTTTTTATATAAGGAAATACTCAGTGGGCAGGTGGAGCATCAGGCGGGATGACTTTTTATATAAGGAAATACTCAGTGTGCAGGTGGAGCATCAGGCGGGATGACTTTTTATATAAGGAAATACGCAGGTGGCACAGCAGGGGGTGACTTTTTATATAAGAAAATACTCCGGTGGAGCATCAGGCGGGGTGACTTGTTATATAAGGAAATACTCAAGACGTTATTTATAGATATATATTAATTCTGCAGGAGTGATGCAGGGGGAAGATGGCGGGATGCCTTTTTATATAAGGAAATACGCAGTGTGGAGGTGGAGCAGCAGGAGAAGGGTGATGACTTTTTTTATATATAGTAATATGTGTTTATTGAGATAACAGGAAGACGATAATAGGAAGAGGATAATAGGTAGACTTTGTGATTTTTAGATAACAAGAAGACGTTATTTATAGATATATATTAATTCTGCAGGAGTGATGCAGGGGTAAGATGGCGGGATGCCTTTTTTATATAAGGAAATACGCAGTGTGGAGGTGGAGCAGCAGGAGAAGTGGATGACTTTTTAATATAGTAATATGTGTTTATTGAGATAACAAGAAGACGATAATAGGAAGAGGATAATAGGTAGACTTTGTGATTTTTAGATAACAAGAAGACGTTATTTATAGATATATATTAATTCTGCAGGAGTGATGCAGGGGTAAGATGGCGGGGTGACTTTTTATATAAGGAGAAAAATGGCGGCGCGCTGCAGGCGCAAGATGGCGGGATGACTTTTTATATAGGGAAAATGTACAAGGGCAAGATGGTGGACTTGAGATAGCAAGCAGGTGGTATATGGCGCAAGATGGCGGGGTGATTTTTTATATAAGGAATTGAGGAGGAGGAGAGGAGGAGGTCCATGACTTTTTTATATAGAGATATGTTTAGATAACAAGAAGACGTTATTTATAGACATATAATAATTCTGTAGGAGTGATGCAGGGGCAGGGATGATATTTTTGTGTGATGTGGTATGGTTTTGGAGGTGGAAGAGAGATATTTTAGATGTTGAGGTGAGATGTGGTGACGTTGTCAGGATGCATCTGTGTACATTTTTGGGGGTGTAGCAGGCGAGTTGACCAGCATTGAGAGGTGGGAGTGAAGAGGCGTCGGTAACGAGGTACGGGTGTAATGTAGCAGGTGGGGTTAGGTTAGGGGGGATATTTTTGTGTGATGTGGTATGGTTTTGGAGGTGGAAGAGAGATATTTTAGAGGTTGAGGGGAGATGTGGTGACGTTGTCAGGATGCCTCTGTGTACATTTTTGGGGGTGTAGCAGGCGAGTGGACCATCATTGAGAGGTGGGAGTGAAGAGGCGTCGGTGACGAGGTACGGGTGTAATGTAGCAGGTGGGGTTAGGCTAGGGGGGATATTTTTGTGTGATGTGGTATGGTTTTGGAGGTGGAAGAGAGATATTTTAATCTGTAATGTAGCAGGTGGGGTTAGGTTAGGGCGGAGTAGTAGGGTGTGTGTTGTGGAATTGTTTTGTTATGTGTGTTGGTGTGTGTGTGTTTATATGTCTACATCCGCGTGACTTTTATATAACGAAAATGTGTTGGAGGAACGTGGAGGAGGAGAGGTCTTGGAATATAGTAATATATAAGTTCATTAATGGCGGGCGTTTTGTGTGATGATTATTTTACAAACAGTTATACGTACATATTACAGATAGGTAGCCGATATTACAACAGTTAGATGCTATTTAGTTATACATATATAGAAATATAAAAGAGAAAACACTAGATACATTTTATATATTTATTGACAAAGTTAGTTGATCTATGGGTGACATATAACCGCACTTCTTTTCGTATACCCCTTGGAGCTCTCAGAACACAGGTGGTTCGGTTTACTTGGCGAGTCTGTCAATGCACGTTTTGTCTTGTTCGTTCAACGAGGGGGTCAAATGGGAAGATTTCCCTTTTAGTCTTCTAAGTTTGTCACTGCTGGGTTGACTTTTGTCAAACTTTTTTTGGCGCAACGTATGGTGCAAATCTGCCTCCCGCTCGCAGCATAACGAAAAAGAGACGTTGGATGGGCGGGTTTTTTGCAGAGGTGTTTTAACGTGACACCAGGTACGGAAATCACATCTTTGAACATATCTACCCCTAGGTCCGCGTAAAAACTAACGTGTTGTTCTAACGCTGTGTGTGGCTAGTGATGATGAGAATATAAGACGCTGAGAGGTGAAGTTTGGTCGTAGACAACTACTCACTAGGAAATGCCCGTGAGGTGGTAGAAATACGACCTCGACACGATAGAAATATGCCCTCGAGATGATATAAATATACCCTCGACACGACAGAAATATACCCTCAACACGACAGAAATATGTATGTGTAATGATAGAAAATATGACCTCGATACGACAGAAATATGCCCTCGACACGACAGAAATATGTATGTGTAATGATAGAAAATATGCCCTCGACACGACAGAAATATACCCTCGACACAACAGAAATATGTATGTGTAATGATATAAATATGTCCTCGACACGACAGAAATATGCCCTCGACACGACAGAAATATGTATGTGTAATGATAGAAAATATGACCTCGAGACGACAGAAATATACCCCCGAGATGATAGAAATGTGACCACCGGTTTTGGGGGAAAACTTTAGATATCACCCACCAAAGGATTTTCGCACGTGTAATAAAGGGGGGGTCTCGATAAAATTTACTCTCTCGACCTTCACTCAGCTCTCCAAAGGTTTAAGTATTGCATCACTTCTTGGCATGTTCACCTAGTTAGTGGGAGCCGTCACCTACAAAGAGGTATGACCCCACATGCAAGGGGTGGTCCTGGAAACAGTCTCTAGCAGTGCAGTCTGGCTGATCGAGTGAGGTTCGCAATGGGAAGGCAAAAGCGGTCCCTAAACAATGTCGGGTTGTAGTCGGTTGTGTCGATCGAGAGGTGGAGATATCACAGCTTAGAAGGGAGTTTTGAAGCGAGTTGAGGTTTTGTGTTTTTCTTTTGTAGTGGTGTGGGTGAGGTCGGGGGGTTTTTTTTTTTTTTGTGTGATGTATTGTACCGGTAGTGTGTTTGGTTGTAGGTATCTTAATTGTGTGGTGTAGTTTGTGGGGCTGTCGAATCGTGGGGTGTGCTGGGGTATGGGTTTTTTGTGTGTCGGTATTTTAATTGTTGTATCTACAATATGTATAGATCAGAGTGAAGTTTTAGAAACCAGTACTAGTTCTACCATCGAACTTGCGTCCTGGTAGTGTGTGTGTTGTTTATTTTACATATAGACAGGTATACATATACAAGATGTTACAGCAGTTATACGCTAAATAGTCAAGCTAAAACACTAGTCTCAAACGCGTTGTAGGTCGCTTGACACCTGCCCAGCCTTATTTGCTCGCTAACAGCAACTTGCTTAATGAAAAATTAATCGATTGTGTTATAGCGGCTTTAAGCTAGGTTGTGAAACGGTTTGAGACACGATTCGTGGTGACAGATGGTTACATACTCAGAAACCTAAGCGATACTCAACGTGCTGTTGAACAAATATTCAGTGTTAGCTTTCTTGGTTTGATAGAGGCTTTAACTATAAATTATCTGTAATGTTTTAAATAGTTTTGTTAAGGCATTATTTGTACACTACGCAAAAGTGATCTCAACAGAACTTTGTTATCTATGTAGATGTGTCGTAGTCTTGTTACAAACAGCAAGCTGGTTTAGAAGTAACTTTATCATTTTTATTGGCAGGAGTTATGTTATTATCGTTTACATGTTTTGTAACAAATTTGATTGCTCCAAAACTTTCACACAATTAGGTTACTACTTGACTTGAGAAGAAGGTCTTTTTATAAACACTCTTGAGTGAATTCCCATTTTTTCCTATCCGCTATAGAATAAAGAGGAAAATATATTTTTAAAAGTATTACCTGTTATAGAGGCAGATGCGTACGGTTCGGTATGATGGGGGCGGTTTTGGTTTTGTGTTGTGTTGTGTGTGTAGTGGGTCACGGGGTAGTTTTCTTTATTATTTATATTATATCATGAGTAATAAAATCTACTTACCCCAATGTTCAGTTAATGTTATGTAAATGACCCGTAAACACTCGCAGTCTCCAACATTAAAAAAATATTGGGAAAGACCACGCTGAACAAAAACAAATAGACAATTTATTGAACACACCCGTAGAGATATACCTTGCAGGTAGACTAAAGTATGTCAGCAACTAAACACGTACTTAGCGTTACAAGCTGTAACTGATTCATGGTCGAGACCAGTTTCATACATTTTAAGAAAACCCAACAAACACGTGTTTGTACCCTCACTAGAAAGAAGTCGGATCGATGACCCCACAAAACATCACGCGTAAATTTCTGTTCACGTCACTCATACACAGTTATTATATTGTATGTTTCAAACAACAAATATGCTAAAAACGTGAGAATCACTGTTTCAAGAACGTAAGATTCGTGCTAAAAACGTGAGAACCAACCAACATGTATTGAGAAGCAAGAATTTAAGAACCTTTGGTGTAAAACATTGTGACAATAAAAAACAATGTGAGAAGTACTGTTCAAGAATTTGAGAACCTTTGGTGTAAAACATTGTGACAATAAAAAACAATGTGAGAAGTACTGTTCAAGAACTTGAGAACCACTGTGTTTAAAAAACATTTACAACAAATATAAGTGTCTGTTTGGTACATTCTTTTTGAGTTGAACGACACACGCCTCGAAAGATAGAAAGAGAGAGAGAGAGAGAGAAAGAGAGATAGAGAGAGAGAGAGAACGAACGAACGAGCTTTATTTTCAAAGGGTTGAGAATTGGTCACGCAGACCCGTCTAACATTCTGCCCTTCCTTTCGCTCACCTTTCATGCAGTATCCTTTCAATAGCACATGTATTTTTAGCAATATTTAAGCATACAACATTATCGAGGTAAAATAATAACATACATTTGTAACATGTAGACATAATCAAATTTAAGGGGGGAAAAAATTATTAATTAAAATACAGTAACAAAAATTAATACCTTAAAAGAGAAAGCGAGAAAAGAGAGAGAGAGAGGAGAGGGAGAGAGAGAGATAGAAAGAAAGGGAAAGAAAGAGAGAAAGATAGGAAGAGAGAAGAGAGAGAGCGAGAGAATAAAACACAGTCTTATTTTTAGGCTGTTATGAAAGGAAAGAGGTGTTAACAGACCTGCCCGCGCAGGCTGTGACAGAAAAGATATTGATTTACAACCACGCGCGTTCGAAACAGGTGACAATTTTCCCTTTCAGTTAAAATAACGGAGATTTAAGTACTAACGTGTTCGGTAGTTTGCACCGTAGCAAGGCATTTTTCTTTGTGTAGCTAATGGTATGTTCTAAATATTCTTTTTAATGTGATAAAAGTGTTTATTAATTTTTTGCGTTATCAGATTCTGTCTTTTTTATATTTGTTATGTTAACACAAATAAATCTCACATAAATAACAACACGGATAAGTTTTAGTCTTTTTTCCTAGCACATAATCGGTTAGTCTTATCAAAAAATATGTTATGTCAAGATAAAAAATACAAATTTAGTATCTGAGTTAACATAAAACACACAGTTATTAAGCTGAGTTAACAGCTTAACGGATAGACTATTTTGAAACAGATTTTTTTAGCAACACGGGTTAGCGAAAAATTCGAATGCACAGACATACCTTTTAAATAAAAAACAGATATTTAATACGACACACGCATAAACGAGCAACTAAACCTTTTATATTTTTAAAGATATACAACCTAACACAGAGTACCGAATACACACACACACACACACACACACACACACACATACACACACACACACACACACATTTAGACCTTTGTGTAGGTTATGTCTTCACAGTGTCTGTTAAGAAAAAATATGCCTAGCGAACAACAACGGTCAGATATTTAAACAGAGAAATAACAGCTATATATTTAACATTCTAACGTGTTTCTCACTTTTTTGTTAAGTTTTTATTTCAAAAATACTTTGTTTGATACTCTATTTTATTTTATTTTTGTAAAACTTTTGTTTAAAATGGTTGGTCGCAAAGAAAAAAGTTATCTCTAACGGCTTTCTTTCCTCGTCAATAAACCATCTGCCCGCATTACAAATAAACGATAATTGGATTTATCCTGGAACGTAACGAAACAGACATCGAATTAGAATCATCTGTCACTAGGTAAATAACGGCTATCGATTTTTTCGAAGTGCTCAAGTAGTAGTAGGGTATGTACAACTTAGGTAGTATTCTACCCCTCCATCTTGCCCCGCCTCTTCCTATTATCTCCCCCTTGTTATCTCCCCCTTGTTATCTCAACTCCGCCATCTTGACCCAAATAACCTCCCCTTGTTAGCTCAAATCCGCCATCTTGCCCCAAATTATCTCCCCCGTGTAACAAGGACTGCCTTGTAATGCTATCAGCAGGTTTCCTCAATGTGTGTCCCATCCATTGCCAGCATCATCTTGTTCCACTGGTAATGTAAAGCTAAAGCTATTCTATTTAAATGCAAAGGTTAATAGTACAGATAGAGTTTGTTTACGTTTACATCTCCACTGATTGAAAAGTGTTCACAGTATAAATTGAATATGGTTTCATTTATGTTTACACTGATTGAAAAGTTTGAAAATTTCAGTAATTTTAAAATGAATATTTTCACATAGACATTTACACTGGGTTAAAGTTTAAAAACTTACATTAATTTTAAAGTGAAAATGTTTATATGGACATTTACACTGCTTTGGGTGACATTAAAATCCATTTGCCCATGTTTAAACCAGGGGTCGACGATATAACGTTCTTCTTGTCAAGATTTCAATTTGCTACACCACTTACTTTTATCAATTTTATATTCTGTGCATACCAATTGAAATCTTGACAAGAAGAACGTTATATCGTCGACCCCTGGTTTAAACATGGGCAAATGGATTTTAATGTCACCCAAAGCAGTGTAAATGTCCATATAAACATTTTCACTTTAAAATTAATGTAAGTTTTCAAGCTTTAAACCAGTGTAAATGTCTATGTGAAAATATTCATTTTAAAGTAATGGAAGTTTCAAACTTTTCAATCAGTGTAAAACATAAATGAAAACATATTCAATTTATATTGTGAACACTTTTCAATCAGTGGAGATGTATATGTAAACAGAATCTATCTGTACTATTAACCTTTACATTTAAATAGAATAGCTTTAGCTTTACATTACCAGTGGAACAAGATGATGCTGGCAATGGATGGGACACACATTGAGGAAACCTGCTGATAGCATTACAAGGCAGTCCTTGTTACACGGGGGAGATAATTTGGGGCAAGATGGCGGATTTGAGCTAACAAGGGGAGGTTATTTGGGTCAAGATGGCGGAGTTGAGATAACAAGGGGGAGATAACAAGGGGGAGATAATAGGAAGAGGCGGGGCAAGATGGAGGGGTAGAATACTACCTAAGTTGTACATACCCTACTACTACTTGAGCACTTCGAAAAAATCGATAGCCGTTATTTACCTAGTGACAGATGATTCTAATTCGATGTCTGTTTCGTTACGTTCCAGGATAAATCCAATTATCGTTTATTTGTAATGTGGGCAGATGGTTTATTGACGAGGAAAGAAAGCCGGTAGAGATAACTTTTTTTTTTGCGACCATCCATTTTAAACAAAAGTTTTACAAAAATAAAATAAAATAGAGGATCAAACAAAGTATTTTTGAAATAAAAACTTAACAAAAAAAAAAGTGAGAAACACGTTAGAATGTTAAATATATAGCTGTTATTTCTCTGTTTAAATATCTGACCGTTGTTGTTCGCTAGGCATATTTTTTCTTAACAGACACTGTGAAGACATAACCTACACAAAGGTCTAAATGTGTGTGTGTGTGTGTGTGTGTATGTGTGTGTGTGTGTGTGTGTGTGTGTATGTGTATTCGGTACTCTGTGTTAGGTTGTATATCTTTAAAAATATAAAAGGTTTAGTTGCTCGTTTATGCGTGTGTCGTATTAAATATCTGTTTTTTTATTTAAAAGGTATGTCTGTGCATTCGAATTTTTCGCTAACCCGTGTTGCTAAAAAATCTGTTTCAAAATAGTCTATCCGTTAAGCTGTTAACTCAGCTTAATAACTGTGTGTTTTATGTTAACTCAGATACTAAATTTGTATTTTTTATCTTGACATAACATATTTTTTGATAAGACTAACCGATTATGTGCTAGGAAAAAAGACTAAAACTTATCCGTGTTGTTATTTATGTGAGATTTATTTGTGTTAACATAACAAATATAAAAAAAGACAGAATCTGATAACGCAAAAAATTAATAAACACTTTTATCACATTAAAAAGAATATTTAGAACATACCATTAGCTACACAAAGAAAAATGCCTTGCTACGGTGCAAACTACCGAACACGTTAGTACTTAAATCTCCGTTATTTTAACTGAAAGGGAAAATTGTCACCTGTTTCGAACGCGCGTGGTTGTAAATCAATATCTTTTCTGTCACAGCCTGCGCGGGCAGGTCTGTTAACACCTCTTTCCTTTCATAACAGCCTAAAAATAAGACTGTGTTTTATTCTCTCGCTCTCTCTCTTCTCTCTTCCTATCTTTCTCTCTTTCTTTCCCTTTCTTTCTATCTCTCTCTCTCCCTCTCCTCTCTCTCTCTCTTTTCTCGCTTTCTCTTTTAAGGTATTAATTTTTGTTACTGTATTTTAATTAATAATTTTTTTCCCCCCTTAAATTTGATTATGTCTACATGTTACAAATGTATGTTATTATTTTACCTCGATAATGTTGTATGCTTAAATATTGCTAAAAATACATGTGCTATTGAAAGGATACTGCATGAAAGGTGAGCGAAAGGAAGGGCAGAATGTTAGACGGGTCTGCGTGACCAATTCTCAACCCTTTGAAAATAAAGCTCGTTCGTTCGTTCGTTCTCTCTCTCTCTATCTCTCTTTCTCTCTCTCTCTCTTTCTATCTTTCGAGGCGTGTGTCGTTCAACTCAAAAAGAATGTACCAAACAGACACTTATATTTGTTGTAAATGTTTTTTAAACACAGTGGTTCTCAAGTTCTTGAACAGTACTTCTCACATTGTTTTTTATTGTCACAATGTTTTACACCAAAGGTTCTCAAATTCTTGAACAGTACTTCTCACATTGTTTTTTATTGTCACAATGTTTTACACCAAAGGTTCTTAAATTCTTGCTTCTCAATACATGTTGGTTGGTTCTCACGTTTTTAGCACGAATCTTACGTTCTTGAAACAGTGATTCTCACGTTTTTAGCATATTTGTTGTTTGAAACATACAATATAATAAGTGTGTATGAGTGACGTGAACAGAAATTTACGCGTGATGTTTTGTGGGGTCATCGATCCGACTTCTTTCTAGTGAGGGTACAAACACGTGTTTGTTGGGTTTTCTTAAAATGTATGAAACTGGTCTCGACCATGAATCAGTTACAGCTTGTAACGCTAAGTACGTGTTTAGTTGCTGACATACTTTAGTCTACCTGCAAGGTATATCTCTACGGGTGTGTTCAATAAATTGTCTATTTGTTTTTGTTCAGCGTGGTCTTTCCCAATATTTTTTTAATGTTGGAGACTGCGAGTGTTTACGGGTCATTTACATAACATTAACTGAACATTGGGGTAAGTAGATTTTATTACTCATGATATAATATAAATAATAAAGAAAACTACCCCGTGACCCACTACACACACAACACAACACAAAACCAAAACCGCCCCCATCATACCGAACCGTACGCATCTGCCTCTATAACAGGTAATACTTTTAAAAATATATTTTCCTCTTTATTCTATAGCGGATAGGAAAAAATGGGAATTCACTCAAGAGTGTTTATAAAAAGACCTTCTTCTCAAGTCAAGTAGTAACCTAATTGTGTGAAAGTTTTGGAGCAATCAAATTTGTTACAAAACATGTAAACGATAATAACATAACTCCTGCCAATAAAAATGATAAAGTTACTTCTAAACCAGCTTGCTGTTTGTAACAAGACTACGACACATCTACATAGATAACAAAGTTCTGTTGAGATCACTTTTGCGTAGTGTACAAATAATGCCTTAACAAAACTATTTAAAACATTACAGATAATTTATAGTTAAAGCCTCTATCAAACCAAGAAAGCTAACACTGAATATTTGTTCAACAGCACGTTGAGTATCGCTTAGGTTTCTGAGTATGTAACCATCTGTCACCACGAATCGTGTCTCAAACCGTTTCACAACCTAGCTTAAAGCCGCTATAACACAATCGATTAATTTTTCATTAAGCAAGTTGCTGTTAGCGAGCAAATAAGGCTGGGCAGGTGTCAAGCGACCTACAACGCGTTTGAGACTAGTGTTTTAGCTTGACTATTTAGCGTATAACTGCTGTAACATCTTGTATATGTATACCTGTCTATATGTAAAATAAACAACACACACACTACCAGGACGCAAGTTCGATGGTAGAACTAGTACTGGTTTCTAAAACTTCACTCTGATCTATACATATTGTAGATACAACAATTAAAATACCGACACACAAAAAACCCATACCCCAGCACACCCCACGATTCGACAGCCCCACAAACTACACCACACAATTAAGATACCTACAACCAAACACACTACCGGTACAATACATCACACAAAAAACCCCCCCCGACCTCACCCACACCACTACAAAAGAAAACACAAAACCTCAACTCGCTTCAAAACTCCCTTCTAAGCTGTGATATCTCCACCTCTCGATCGACACAACCGACTACAACCCGACATTGTTTAGGGACCGCTTTTGCCTTCCCATTGCGAACCTCACTCGATCAGCCAGACTGCACTGCTAGAGACTGTTTCCAGGACCACCCCTTGCATGTGGGGTCATACCTCTTTGTAGGTGACGGCTCCCACTAACTAGGTGAACATGCCAAGAAGTGATGCAATACTTAAACCTTTGGAGAGCTGAGTGAAGGTCGAGAGAGTAAATTTTATCGAGACCCCCCTTTATTACACGTGCGAAAATCCTTTGGTGGGTGATATCTAAAGTTTTCCCCCAAAACCGGTGGTCACATTTCTATCATCTCGGGGGTATATTTCTGTCGTCTCGAGGTCATATTTTCTATCATTACACATACATATTTCTGTCGTGTCGAGGGCATATTTCTGTCGTGTCGAGGACATATTTATATCATTACACATACATATTTCTGTTGTGTCGAGGGTATATTTCTGTCGTGTCGAGGGCATATTTTCTATCATTACACATACATATTTCTGTCGTGTCGAGGGCATATTTCTGTCGTATCGAGGTCATATTTTCTATCATTACACATACATATTTCTGTCGTGTTGAGGGTATATTTCTGTCGTGTCGAGGGTATATTTATATCATCTCGAGGGCATATTTCTATCGTGTCGAGGTCGTATTTCTACCACCTCACGGGCATTTCCTAGTGAGTAGTTGTCTACGACCAAACTTCACCTCTCAGCGTCTTATATTCTCATCACTAGCCACACACAGCGTTAGAACAACACGTTAGTTTTTACGCGGACCTAGGGGTAGATATGTTCAAAGATGTGATTTCCGTACCTGGTGTCACGTTAAAACACCTCTGCAAAAAACCCGCCCATCCAACGTCTCTTTTTCGTTATGCTGCGAGCGGGAGGCAGATTTGCACCATACGTTGCGCCAAAAAAAGTTTGACAAAAGTCAACCCAGCAGTGACAAACTTAGAAGACTAAAAGGGAAATCTTCCCATTTGACCCCCTCGTTGAACGAACAAGACAAAACGTGCATTGACAGACTCGCCAAGTAAACCGAACCACCTGTGTTCTGAGAGCTCCAAGGGGTATACGAAAAGAAGTGCGGTTATATGTCACCCATAGATCAACTAACTTTGTCAATAAATATATAAAAAATGTATCTAGTGTTTTCTCTTTTATATTTCTATATATGTATAACTAAATAGCATCTAACTGTTGTAATATCGGCTACCTATCTGTAATATGTACGTATAACTGTTTGTAAAATAATCATCACACAAAACGCCCGCCATTAATGAACTTATATATTACTATATTCCAAGACCTCTCCTCCTCCACGTTCCTCCAACACATTTTCGTTATATAAAAGTCACGCGGATGTAGACATATAAACACACACACACACACACCAACACACATAACAAAACAATTCCACAACACACACCCTACTACTCCGCCCTAACCTAACCCCACCTGCTACATTACAGATTAAAATATCTCTCTTCCACCTCCAAAACCATACCACATCACACAAAAATATCCCCCCTAGCCTAACCCCACCTGCTACATTACACCCGTACCTCGTCACCGACGCCTCTTCACTCCCACCTCTCAATGATGGTCCACTCGCCTGCTACACCCCCAAAAAATGTACACAGAGGCATCCTGACAACGTCACCACATCTCCCCTCAACCTCTAAAATATCTCTCTTCCACCTCCAAAACCATACCACATCACACAAAAATATCCCCCCTAACCTAACCCCACCTGCTACATTACACCCGTACCTCGTTACCGACGCCTCTTCACTCCCACCTCTCAATGCTGGTCAACTCGCCTGCTACACCCCCAAAAATGTACACAGATGCATCCTGACAACGTCACCACATCTCACCTCAACATCTAAAATATCTCTCTTCCACCTCCAAAACCATACCACATCACACAAAAATATCATCCCTGCCCCTGCATCACTCCTACAGAATTATTATATGTCTATAAATAACGTCTTCTTGTTATCTAAACATATCTCTATATAAAAAGTCATGGACCTCCTCCTCTCCTCCCTCCTCCTCAATTCCTTATATAAAAAATCACCCCGCCATCTTGCGCCATATACCACCTGCTTGCTATCTCAAGTCCACCATCTTGCCCTTGTACATTTTCCCTATATAAAAAGTCATCCCGCCATCTTGCGCCTGCAGCGCGCCGCCATTTTTCTCCTTATATAAAAAGTCACCCCGCCATCTTACCCCTGCATCACTCCTGCAGAATTAATATATATCTATAAATAACGTCTTCTTGTTATCTAAAAATCACAAAGTCTACCTATTATCCTCTTCCTATTATCGTCTTCTTGTTATCTCAATAAACACATATTACTATATTAAAAAGTCATCCACTTCTCCTGCTGCTCCACCTCCACACTGCGTATTTCCTTATATAAAAAGGCATCCCGCCATCTTACCCCTGCATCACTCCTGCAGAATTAATATATATCTATAAATAACGTCTTCTTGTTATCTAAAAATCACAAAGTCTACCTATTATCCTCTTCCTATTATCGTCTTCCTGTTATCTCAATAAACACATATTACTATATAAAAAAAAGTCATCCACTTCTCCTGCTGCTCCACCTCCACACTGCGTATTTCCTTATATAAAAAGGCATCCCGCCATCTTACCCCTGCATCACTCCTGCAGAATTAATATATATCTATAAATAACGTCTTCTTGTTATCTAAAAATCACAAAGTCTACCTATTATCCTCTTCCTATTATCGTCTTCCTGTTATCTCAATAAACACATATTACTATATAAAAAAAGTCATCCACTTCTCCTGCTGCTCCACCTCCACACTGCGTATTTCCTTATATAAAAAGGCATCCCACCTGATGCTCCACCTGCACACTGAGTATTTCCTTATATAACAAGTCACCCCGCCTGATGCTCCACCGGAGTATTTTCTTATATAAAAAGTCACCCCCTGCTGTGCCACCTGCGTATTTCCTTATATAAAAAAGTCATCCCGCCTGATGCTCCACCTGCACACTGAGTATTTCCTTATATAAAAGTCATCCCGCCTGATGCTCCACCTGCCCACTGAGTATTTCCTTATATAAAAAGTCACCCCACCTGCTGCTCCACCTACGCAATGAGTATTTCCTTATATAAAAAGTCACCCCGCCTGATGCTCCACCTGCACATTGAGTATTTTCTTATATAAAAAAGTCACCCCACCTGCTGCGCCACCTGCGTATTTTCTTATATAAAAAGTCACCCCACCTGCTGCGCCACCTGCGTATTTTCTTATATAAAAAGTCATCCCACCTGATGCTCCACCTGCCCGCTGAGTATTTTCTTATATAAAAAGTCATCCCGCCTGCTGCTCCATCTGTACAATGAGTATTTCCTTATATAAAAAGTCACCCCACCTGCTGCTCCACCTGCACATTTCCTTATATAAAAAGTCACCCCGCCTGATGCTCCACCTGCACAATGAGTATTTCCTTATATAAAAAGTCACCCCGCCTGATGCTCCACCTGCGCAATGAGTATTTCCTTATATAAAAAGTCATCCCGCTTGCTGCTCCACCTGAGTATTTCTTTTATAAAAAGTCATACGTCTGATCGTCAGAGGAAGCCCCGCCGCTAAAATATATCGCTATATAAAAGTCATGTGCCTCCGCCTGAAACGCCACCGCCTGAAATCGATCGGAGTATTTTGCTATATAAAAGTCACACGCCGCCGCCTGAATACTACCTGTTTACCTCATTGTATACTACTGGCGTATGATGCAACACAGAGAAAGCCGAAAGGAGTCTGTGTTGCTGACTAACCTTCTTTCTTCTAGGAGAACTTCCAGATTTGGCACCTAGAATGTTCGGACATTAAACGAACAAGGGAAAGTGGCACAAGTAGCAGCAGAGATGATGGAATATAAAATCGAGGTTCTGGGACTGTGTGAAACAAAGTGGAAGGGGGTAGACAGGAAGAAACTTATAACAGGTGAATTGGTGCTGTCCTCAGGACATGAAGACGAAAGTTCACACCATAGTGAAGGGGTAGCTCTTATGTTATCTAAAGAAGCACAGAAAGCACTATTTGAATGGGAAGCCGTTGGACCCAGAATAATAACAGTTCTTTTAAAGCAGCTAAAAAGAAAATAAATGTAAATGTCATCCAATGTTATGCACCAACTAATGACAAAGAAGAGTCGGTGAAAGAAGCATTTTATACTAGACTACAGGAAATTATGGAAAAAGTAAAAAGAAGAGACATCTCAATTTTGATGGGTGACATGAATGCAAAGATAGGTACAGTCAACACCGGCTTTGAAGAAGTCATGGGAAAACATAGGCAAGGAATAATGAATGAAAATGGGGAACTATTCTCAAACTTCTGTGCTTCAAATCAACTGGCTATAGGAGGAAGCATGTTTCCACATAAGAGAACACACAAGGCAACATGGATATCACCAGACCATAGAACAGAAAATCAGATTGATCATTTTAGATCATCATTGCAGGATGTAAAGGTATATAGAGGAGCAAATGTGGCATCAGACCACCACCTTCTGATAGCCAAAGTAAAAGTGAAACTCAAGAGATATGCAACAATGCAAAATTATAGACAACAATTTAATGTAGGACATCTAAGAAATCAAGAAACAAGAGACAAATTTGCGGTCACAATATCCAACAAATTCCAAGTGCTCCAACAGCTGGAAGATGCAGAGAATAAAGAAGACTATTGGCAGCAAATCAAAACGGTATGGAATGAGACATGTGAAGAAATACTGGGGAAAAGGGAACGACAACAAAAGCATGGATAACAACAGAAACCATCAATAAGATAAAAGACAGGAAAAACAAGAAAGCAGATTAAAACACAAGCAAAACCAGAAGTTCCAAAGACAAGGCTCAAGAAGTGTACACAGAAGCAAACAAAGAAGTAAAAAGAATTATCAAAAGAGACAAGAGGAAGTATATTGAGGAGTTGGCAAGAGAGGCAGAAGATGCTGCAGCCAAAGCGAATATGAGAGAACTGTATAACAGCACAAAGAAGCTAACGGGGAAATACAATAATTTGCTGGGGAGGTTAAGATGTTACCTAAAAGGAAAGAAAGCTGTGTATGTGTCAACCGTGTGAGGTCAAGCAAATGTAGGCCCCTGACTCTAAAAAGATGATGATGATGATGATGAGGTATTATCAGGGCACCTAACGCTACCTCCCTAGATCTCACACGGTCCGTATTTTAATTCTAGTGGCTGGTGTATGATGTGTCTAGTGTCTAGAGGTGAAATGACAATGATGGTACAGCAACACAATACACTTTAACTCACTATAAGAAAGTTAATAAGACTGTGGTTAAAGTTTTCTTTAAAATTGAATATTTTCTCTGTACAATTTAATCTGCCTGTCCTGCCATCTCTTTTGGACAGGTCTTTAAAATGAGGAAAATATATTTTACATATACTGATTAACTAAAATGTTTGGACCCTTTGTCCGATAAGTATAATGTCACTATATTCCTGTAGGTGTATTCACAGACTAAAACTTTATAGCTACTAGTGTTAGTCAGTGGTTAGGAGGAGCTGTTGTTTCATCATCCCCCTATAAATCGAATTATTCTTTAGAATGAAGTGTCAGATGTCCCAGATGTTAACACATCACCTGGGATTCTTGTTATGAAGATAACAATTCAGTATGTCACTGCAGATACTGTAAATATCAGCACACACCAGCTCCTGACAGCATAAACTTTCGATAGGAGACTTTATTCTTCCACAACCACTCATCAGGTTTCCTGTCACCGGCTGGTAACAGGAAATAAAAACTCTGCAATAAAAAGACACCCTGGCCTTTTCATATCTGATCACAACTTCTTATCACTATGTACACATGATGGGATGGGGTCAGCCTCGTGTGCATACAAAGTGCACCAGCCCCTAATTTATATGACTCACACCTTGCTGTAACCACACCTCAGGTCCCTATGGCAGATACGCCACTGTACTTTTACATAGTTTGCTTCAATACAATAATGTGGAGTAACCACATCTCCTGTTGTATGATTTTCTTTTCTTACTTATAAATGTTCTAGGCATGTTGAAGAGTGTTCATAAAACACAGAGGCTTACTAACATCTTCTAATACAATAATATTAATACAAAATCATAACAATATGCAACAGTCAAATACAGTTCAATGTGAGGACTCAATAATGTTTGCTCCCGGCATGTCCTTCACTTTTCCCCAATAGCAGTATCTAACTTTCGCAGTTTTAATCAAGCATAATTATACATAAAGCATTCTTACCACAATTCAAAGAAATATGTCACAAATAACGTTGACTGGCAAAGATATGGCCTCCGTTTTCTCTGCCCTGCCCAGACTGTGAGTTGAATATTTATTTTAAAATTTATCACATCTGTTCTCAACGTATTCGTTGATAGAAACTTTCTTGACAAATGGCCACGAGAGCTGTAAGCCTTGGCCAATATCTATCTAAGCCGGCCAATGAAATCAGGCGACTACCAAATTTTTGAATTCAGTTTTTGAAAAACAAAAACAAAACTCCAAACAGACTATGCGTCTCGTAGTCCATTGGTCAGTCCGCCTGATCATGCCAATACAAAAAGATGTTTAGTTTTGGTTAACATTTTCCTACCTCCCCCCTGTACTCCTATACTCTTATACCAACCAATAGGAGTTGAATTACTCCAATGCCTCTTTTTTCAAATTTGCGTCCCCAAATGTTACCAAAAACAAGCAAGGACGATCATGCGTTTGTCAATCTGTCTTAGCATATATGGTTTTATGACAATATCTTGGCTGTTAGTTTGACTACTATATATTTTAAAGCATATTATTTCTCAGGGGACACTAAGCTATCTTACTATATGATTTTTATGTCTATATTATGTGTCGTTTAGATTTTCAGTTTTGTCACTGTCAATCGTCAATTACAACTTTTTACACAAGTCGGCCATCTTTCCCCCTCCTTCTGTATCATTTTTTGTTTTATTCAAATAACCCACTAGTTTGTGTGACGTCAGAATTACACTACGCAGCGAGAATTAAACTATCTGTGTGTTTATATCTGCTGGCTTTTCCCACAGCGTGTATATAGTAAAGGAACTGCGTTCAGAGCGAAGAGGGGTTTTCAAGGCTGTTGGTAGTATTTTGCGTTAATTATTACAGTTGTTTCGTTCTTACTACTGGAAAATGTCCAAGATACTACTAATTTTTGCGTTAAAGTTAAGATATTACGTTAATTAAGATAGCTGTTGTGTTAATTATAAGTCTTGCCTCAGTTTTGTTTGCAGCAGATCGGGCAAGATGTTAAATATTATTTGTACGTCTCGAAACCGAAACTAAAAAGCGTGTCAGATTTTATGGCGGGTCCTTTTATAAGCATTCCCACTGCACCAAAGGCAGCGCTCTACTGGAGTAGAAGACGAAGATAGTCAAGCACCCTAGAGCGGGTTTATTTATTATCCTAGGACTAAAATCTTACTGAATTTCGCGATTATTTCACAGATTTCACTACACACCTCTCTTTCTAAAACATGCATCCATTGCAGGTTATAATCTGTGAGATAACTTAGCGCAAATGAAGTCCTACGCGTTTTTCTGATTTTCATCACAAGGATGTCTACTAAAAAAAATCGGCTCCTACGTTCTGAGAGCCGGGAATCTATTCAATCATAAATGAATAGGGCTGTAATAATAACCAGCTTAATAATCTGGCATTTTCATGCTTTGTTCACTTTGCGGCTTTCATAAGCGACTGGGTTCAATTCCCCATCTTGCGAGGAGGACCTTTGCAACAATGTAGCGCCTAGGCCCACATTGCTTGCGTCACTTGTCACTACACATTCCTGATTCAAGTTAGGCAATTTCAATAACGGCCTGCTTGTGAGTTTTTCCTTAGCGAAAGGAATAGAATAAGGCCTCATACAGATGGGTGTTGGATCTAGCAGTTTCATATCATATTCCAACAAATTGGTGTGCCCCGGTTTATCCGTTAACACGTCTGTATGTTTCTCCAGGACCTTTTGAACCTTCTCCCTCTGTCCTTTTATCAGGTGATTACTGATTTTCACCTGTGCAAACTTTTCACTGGGTTTCAGTGGATATTCAATTGAGGTGAGAGGATCATTCTTCATTTCGGTTGCGATAGACAAGGCCATTAAGTGTGTTCCTTCCTGGATTTGCCTGTCCAGATATTTCTTCAAAAGGTTAATATGATAGACTTTTTCCTTTCCCTTCATGTCTATCTTATAATTTGTTCTGGATACTTTTTCCAAAACTGTATATGGACCTTGCCATCCGATTTGAAGTTTATTGCTGCTGCTGGGTAATAGAAGAAGCACCTTCTCCCCTACAGCAAGCTCCCTATCCTTCGCTTTTTTGTTATAATAAGCAGCATGCTTTTTCCTGGCTTGTCTCAAATTTTCATTTGCCAGTTTCCAACTAGTTTTTAAACGAGTGGTCAGTTCGTTCACGTAATGATATGATGAGGTAACAGTCTCTTCTGCCTTCTCATCGGTCCACTTCCTTAACAAGGCTACTAATGGACAGTTTATTGGCCTCCCAAACACAGGGTTACCGGTGCCGTTCCGGTCGAAGTTGCAATGGACTTTTTATTGGCCTCCCAAATAGGGTTACCGGTGCCATTCCGGTTGAAGTTCCCATGGACTTTCCTTCTATCATCACTCACAAACCGTCCACTACCAATTCGTTTCCTGGGGTTGTCTCCCCTCAGGTTCAAATTCACAGTAAGAGAACTTCGCTCTCTTTTATATTCCTCCAGTTCACATAATTCCGACCGAGGGATTGTCGGCTTATTCTGGGGTAAAATCACTTTTTGTACTCGACACAGAGTTGCCATTTTAATACATTCAAGTGAAGACTGTGTGTGAAAAGGGGGTTCCCATTCCACTTTGTCTATATTATTGTAAATTTTTTTCTTTCCATTGTCAGGCTTAAGTTTGCCCCGTGGCGTTTCTAGGTCCTGATCCATTTTCCCACGTGTGGGTGTTCCCTCATGAAATATGCCGCAGGCTTCTACAAAATTCTCAATAATTATCTTTACATCTGGCCAATAATATTTTTGAGAAACCTTTTGGCAGATGGTACCTACTTTCTCGTGGTCCCCATCCTTTCCAACATGTAAACTCCTTATCACGTCTGCCCTAAACGTCTTGGGAAGTACCAGTTGTCCGTGACCATTTGAACCATTTCCGGCCTTCCTATATAACAATTTATTCTTCATGTAAAATTCTCCTTTATTAGGAGGTGTATGGCAGTTACGCAATTTTTGAAAGCACGGCTTCAGTGACCTATCCTCAGCCTGTGCCTTCCTCATCTCATCTGGATGAGTATTTATAGGTTCATATTCTTCCTTCTTGGACTGTGATCTGGTCTGCACTGTTGCCATGACCACAGGTCTCTTGGGATTCCCCAAGAATACATAACGACACCCCAATATCAGAGGGTAGATGGGTGCGTCTATCACTGCTGCTCTGATTACTCCTTCCACATAGCGAGTTTTCACTGTTATCCTTGCAATGGGAAGTGTCATAAGTGGTATGTCCTTGGTCGCCCCTTGTATCTCCACTGTTTCTGTGGTATACTGATCTGGGTTCACCAAGTGCGCACTAACAACAGAATCAAAATGTAAGCCTGTATCACAGAGGCACCTAATGGTGACTCCATTGCAGACTACATTCTCACACACTGGGGGGTGGTAAGGTTCCTGCTGTCCAGTAGGTTTGTCCTTTTCTCCCTTGTTCCCCATCTTCATAGCAGCAAATCAAGAAGTTTTCTTATTACAAAATTCGGTGTCATGACCCTCCCTCTTACACCATTTACAATATAATTTATTTTGATGAAAAGGTTTTCTTTCATCATATTTTCTGTCATTGAACAGTGAGTTTTTATTTTTATAGTCATTTCGTGACCTATCAAAGTTTTGCTTACCTTTGTTGTCAAATTTATTAAAGTTTTGTGGAGCCTTATAATAGTCTACATGTTTATTTTTATCGCCAGCTACCTCTGCCTGGGCTGCCTGATACCTCTCAGCGACATTAAGTAACTCACCCAGCCTCTCTGCACCTTGTTCAATGAGAAACATTCTCAAGTCTGGAGCCATGGACTCTCTCAATTGCTCAATAAGGATCATTTCTTTAAGATCTTGGGTTTTCCCCAGAGCAGTCCATTTCTCCAAGTACATCTCTAACCGTGCAGAGAACTGGTGATAGGTCTCACCCGACAGTAGCTTGGCATTTCTGAACTTTTTCCTATAAAATTCTCCGTTCTTTTCATACCTTAGCAAAAGAGCCTGCTTTAACATGTCATAATTGTCTTGGTCATCCCTGCTCATTTTGGAAAACACTTCATAAGCTGTTCCCCTAAGACCTTGGGATAACTTCATGCTCCACCTTTCTTTTTCTAGCCCATAAGTTGTAGCTAATATCTCGTACATACTTAAATATGCTTCAATATCATCGTCTCTCTCAACAAAATAATCTAAGTGAAACCCCATAGCTGAGTTGGAGGCCCCCTGACTAGCCGTAGCATCAGAGGTAGAGGGGCTGTGACCATAGTCAGGAGCATGGCCCTACAACTCCAACTCCCTCAGTCGCAGCTCATGCTCCCTCTGTAACCGTTTGTCTTCTGCTTCCCTCTCTGCAGCCTGTCTTCTTTCTTCTGCTTCCCTTGCGGCCTTTTTTTCTTCTTTTTCTGCCTCCATTTTCTTTTCTTCAAATTGGAGCCTCTTAATTTCAGCCTCTCTATCAGCCTCTAAGGCCCTAGCCTCCTTCTCAGCCTCCATTTGCAACCTTTTAATTTCCCTAGCATCTTCTAACTGCATTCTCCTCTCTTCAGCTAACCCATGTTCTTCCCTAGCAATAAACTTATCACATTCTGAGGTGACATAGTCAATCAAGACTTGACCCTCCATGTTCATGTCTCTCGCAGTCTGCACAGCAGCAGAGCGAAACTTTGCCAAATCTGCCATCTGATAAATACTAAAATGTTCTAACTCAATTTCTAAACTAAGTTCAACACTAATTAATTATTCCAGGCTCTGACACTTCATTAAACTCCCCAAATCGAGGGCAATATTACTAATGGGGATTCCCTGGGTAAATAGTAGTGTTGTTACTGCTAACTCCCAGACCAGGACCCAATTTATGTAATACTAGAAGTTCAAATCCCGGAAGCGAGCTACCCAATATATGTAGCAAGTGTAATTTGCTGGGGAGGTTAAGATGTTACCTAAAAGGAAAGAAAGCTGTGTATGTGTCAACCGTGTGAGGTCAAGCAAAAGATGATGATGATGATGATGTATTTTCAGGGAACCTAACGCTACCTTCCTAGATCTCACACGGTCCGTATTTTAATTCTAGTGGCTGGTGTATGATGTGTCTAGTGTCTAGGGGTGAAATGACAATGATGGTACATCAACACAATACACTTTAACTCTCTATAAGAACATTAATAAGGCTGTGGTTAAAGTTTTCTTAAAAATGGAATGTTTTCTTTGTACAATTTAATCTGCCTGTCCTGCCATCTCTTTTGGACAGGTCTTTGAAAATGAGGAAAATATATTTTACATATACTGATTAACAAAAATGTTTGGACCCTTTGTCCGATAAGTATAATGTCACTATATTCCTGTCGGTGTATTCACAGACTAAAACTTTATAGCTACTAGTGTTAGTCAGAGGTTAGGAGGAGCTGTTGTTTCATCATCCCCCTATAAATCGAATTATTCTTTATTATGAAGTGTCAGAAGTCCCAGATGTTAACACATCACCTGGGATTCTTGTTATGTAGATATCAATTCAGTATGTCACTGCAGATAATGTAAATATCAGCCCACACCAGCTCCTGACAGCATAAACTTTTGGTAGGAGACTTTATTCTTCCACAACCACTCATCAGGTTTCCTGTCACCGGATGGTAACAGGAAATAAAAACTCTGCAATAAAAAGACACCCTGGCCTTTTCATATCTGATCACAACTTCTTATCACTATGTACACATGAGGGGATGGGGTCAGCCTCGTGTGCATACAAAGTGCATTAGCCCCTAATTAATATGACTCACACCTTGCTGTGACCACACCTCAGGTCCCTATGGCAGATACGCCACTGTACTTTTACATAGTTTGCTTTAATACAATAATGTGGAGTAACAACATCTCCTGTTGTATGATTTTCTTTTCTTTTCTTACTTATAAATGTTTTAGGCATGTTGAAGAGTGTTCATGGAACACAGAGGCTTACTAACATCATCTAATACAATAATATTAATACAAAATCATAACAATATGCAACAGTCAAATACAGTTCAATGTGAGGACTCAATAATGTTTGCTCACGGAATGTCCTTCACTTTTTTCCAAATAGCAGTATCTAACTTTGGTAGTTTTAATCAAGCATAATTATACATAAAGCATTCTTACCACAAATTCAAAGAAATATGTCACAAATAACGTTGACTGGCAAAGATATGGCCTCCAGACTGTGAGTTGAATATTTATTTTAAAATTTATCACATCTGTTCTCAACGTATTCGTTGATAGAAATTTTCTTGACAAATGGCCACGAGAGCGCTAAGCTTTGGTTAATATCTATCTAAGCCGGCCAATGAAATCAGGCGACTACCAAAAGTTTGAAATTAGTTTTTGAAAAACAAAAACAAAACTCCAAACAGACTATGCGTCTCGTAGTCCATTGGTCAGTTCGCCTGATCAAGCCAATACAAAAAGATGTTTAGTTTTGGTTAACATTTTCCTATCTCCCCCTGTACTCCTATACTCTTATACCAACCAATAGGAGTGGAATTACTCCAATGCCTCTGTTTTCAAATTTGCGTCCCCAAATGTTACCAGAAACACAAGCAAGGACGATCGTGCGTTTGTCAATCTTTCTTAGCATATATGGTTTTATGACAATATCTTGGCTGTTAGTTTGACTACCATATATTTTAAAGCATATTATTTCTCAGGGGACACTAAGCTATCTTACTATATGATTTTTATGTCTATATGATATGTCGTTTAGATTTTCAGTTTTTTCACTGTCAATCGTCAATTACAACTTTTTACACAAGTCGGCCATCTTTCCCCCTCCTTCTGTATCATTTTTTGTTTTTATTCAAATAACCCACTAGTTTGTGTGACGTCAGAATTACACTACGCGGTGAGAATTAAACTATCTGTGTGTTTATATCTTCTGGCTTTGCCCACAGCGTGTATATAGTAAAGGAACCGCGTGCAGAGCGAAGAGGGGTTTTCAAGGCGGTTGGTAGTATTTTGCGTTTATTATTACAGTTGTTTCGGTCTTACTACTGGAAAATGTCCAAGATATCTCGAAACCGAAACTAAAAAGCGTGTTAGATTTTATGCCGGGTCCTTTTATAAGCATTCCCACTGCACCAAAGGCAGCGTTCTACTGGAGTAGAAGACGACGCCAGTCAAGCACCCTAGGGCGGGTTTATTTATTATCCTAGGACTAAAATATTACTGAATTTCGCGATTATTTCACAGATTTTACTACATCCAGCCAGCAGAAGAAGAGCTACAAATTAACGGTGAAAGACCAACGAAGGAAGAAATAAAGAAAGCCATAAAGCTTCTAAGAGATGGAAAAGCGTCTGGACCTGATGGCATTCCAGCAGAGGCCATCAAAGCAGATATCGACACGGCTACAGAGATGTTATATAAATTACTTGGTAAAGTCTGGGAAAAGGAAGAGATACCAGCAGAATGGAAGGAAGGATATCTGGTTAAGTTGCCTAAGAAGAGAAATTTACAAGAGTGCACAAATTATAGAGGAATAATGTTACTTTCAGTGCCAGGAAAAGTATTAAATAGGATTATCCTTGAAAGATTAAAAGAGTCCATAGATAAGAAACTGAGAGATGAACAAGCAGGTTTTCGATAAAACAGATCCTGTACAGACCAGATAGCCACTTTTAGAATAATAGTTGAATGAAGTCTGGAATGGAATTCACCACTATACATCGGATTTGTGGACTACGAAAAGGCTTTAGACAGTGTAGACAGAGAATCACTTTGGAAATTGATGAGGCATTATGGAGTTCCCCTGAAGATCATTAATTTAATAAAGAAAACATATGAAGACATGACATGCAGAGTTCTTCATGAAGGACAGCTTACAGAACCGTTTGGGATAAGAACAGGAATGCGACAGGGATGCCTCTTGTCTCCATTTCTTTTCTTACTAGCAATAGACTGGGTTACGATAACATCGACAACACACAACAGAAATGGAATCCAGTGGACTCTGACTAAGCAGTTGAATGATCTGGATTTTGCTGATGACTTAGCTCTTCTGTCCCATAACCGTAATCAGATGCAGGACAGATTTAAAACACTCGATGAGACGTCACAGAAATTGGGTCTGAAAATACACAGGGAAAAGACAAAGATAATGAGAATAAATGCAGCTAATGATAACAGGATTGAACTTGAAGAAGCACCAATACAAGATGTAGAATCGTACACATATCTTGGCAGCAATATAGACAAAGTTGGAGGGACAGACAGTGATATCAAAATAAGAATACAAAAAGCAAGAGGAGCTTTCATTGCATTGGGAAATATATGGAGATCAAGAGAAATCGGATCCAACACGAAAATAAGAATCTTCAACTCAAATGTGGTCAGTCCTATTGTATGGCTCTGAGACATGGAGAACAACAAAGACAACTACAAAAAAGCTACAGACTTTCATAAATGGGTGCATGCGTAGAATAGAGGGATTAAAATGGTATGACAAGGTTACCAACGTGGAACTGATGACAAGAACTAGACAAGTGCCAGTGGAACAAGAGATGAGAAGAAGACGATGGCGATGGATAGGACACACACTGAGGAAACCTGTTGATAGCATTACAAGGCAGTCCTTGTTCTGGAATCCCCAGGGCAAGAGAAGCAGAGGTAGACCAAGAAGCACATGGAGAAGAGAGCTGGAAACAGAGGTGAAAATGTTAAGGAGAACGTGGAAAGAACTTGAGATGATGGCACGTGACAAGAAGACTTGGCATGTGTTTGTTGAAGGCCTATGCTCCTTTGGGAGTGGAGGGTTATGAATGAATAAAATGTCGAAACATAGCTAGAGTTTTTACCAGTTATTCCACAGGGGAGCCGCAGAAAGAATGTAGTTGCTCAGGGGAGCCATGGACTCAAAAAGGTTGAAAACCGCTGTTAAGGGGATTGTAGGTTCCTCACTACCAGAAGTTAAAATTAAATTTTTTTTTAAAAACTTCTTTTGATGTTTTAATAGTGGCTTTAACAAGAATACCCAGATAATAATATCCGCAATGATTCTACATAGAGACCTCCTCAAGCTCCCTCCGCCACCTCTATTCGCACTTTGTTTGTCGATTCCATTTTAAACACAGGCGATGACCGAAAGCCATCCTCAAGAATGCAAAAAAAAAAATGTTTGACGAAGTTTATGTTGCACAAGTCTACACGTGACGCTTGGAAAAACATATGTTTAAATGCGAATGCATAGAATATTCCACAGGGATACTGGTGCCCATCCCCAAGATGCCTAGAGTCGTCTTTTCTTTATACTGGTTAGTGATAATAAAACAACTCTGCGATTTAACCTTCCTTTTTTACAATGAACAAAGTAGATTTTTTGTAATACTGAAAAACAATGTTCAGCACAAAGACTTTCAAACAAAAACCGAATGTAAAACATATATGATCACAATCAGCATAATGGCTTTGTTCATGTCAACCATAAAAGCTAATAGGACGAAAATAAAGGCAAATTGACATTTCTATGTGCGTGTTTTCTAGTAATCATTGTGGTGGGTTTAGATGTTAAGAAGAATGGTGTGCATGTAGTTGTACTTGAGTGAGGTCAACTGTGAAGGTCCCTGAGGTAAACAATGGACAACTGTGTTACAGAGTACCTTTCTTGTTACCACCTTACGATCTCACTCTAAGTTATATTCTTTCTTGACTAGCGTGACTGAAAGCTACGTACAGTGTCTAGGTAATGTAAGAGTGATGCTATAAGAATTCAATACAAACACATACACATACAGATATTAAATGCTATTAGGAACTTGACTAACACCAGTGAGTAAATTTTATGGTTTGGAATTTCTTTTTTCAAATTTATTTGTCCTGAGCCTAAAATTATTTTGGTCAGGACCAAAACTCAGTTGAATCACAATATAGATATATATATATACAAATATAAATATATTTACATAAATAGGACCATGTGTCCAAATAACATTGTTACAAAGGAAATTTTCAAATATTATTTCTTAATCTATGATAACTTCTGGTATTAGGAGACAGGTTGGGAATTTATCCTCATTCCAGTGTTCTTTTGTTAATTATCTCAATGTTTATGTTAGGCACTTTTGATGGAACTGTATTTATTATAATGGAGATCTGTCTAAAGTTTTTTTATGATAAGTTGTCCCAGGCGAGATAGTGGGACTTATCTGAACCCAGGAATCACAGCAGTTGTAGTAGATTCGGCCACAAGCCACAGTCTCCTCTGGTCTTTCAAATGCTTGAGTACAGAATTAGTATGAGGGACTCCTCACAATAGTGTAGGCTTTCTCACTCAGACAATTTGTTGACACCAGATAAGTGCCAGCAGAACCCCTGCAAATGAAATTTACGTGCCTGTCTCAACATCACTTCAATTCCATCAAATTCACAAATAATAATACAATTCAACAAAAGAACATGGTCAGTTCTTCTCTGACCAACCCTGCTCCTCCAATCTACTTTACCGTATATGACAGTTAATGAAGTATATAACTATCTTCTAGGCCTTAAAGAGAACAACTCATCAGGACTTGATGGAATCAGTAATCGAATACTGCGCTATACTTATATATTCATCCTGTGATCTGTTTGCGGACGACTGTACAGTATACAAGAGTGATAAAAGTTGTAAAACACTCGAACTATCGTTACACAAGGATACAGATAATCTGAACGCGAACGGCACAGAACGTTTACCAGTTCGCTAAAATCAAACATTTCCTAGATGAAGATGCATGAAAATTGTTCTATATATCCCACATACAAGCAAACCTTGACTATTGCTCCACAATCTGGGATGGTTGCTCAATGTCCAACACAAAGAGACTCCGTTCACTACAAAAGCGTGCAGTGCTCCCTAGTCTCCTGAAATCTGACCTAACTGCCTACACTCAGTTATATAGATTTCTATAAAAACCTCCCCGAATACTGCCCTTAAGAAAGCGCCTTCTCTTTAACACAAAGCAAATTTGTTCATAAAATCCGTGTCACACAAATGCTCCCATCATATCTGTGGCCAATGATTCAATTACAATGAAAGAGACGCAGTCAAACCGCTTTAACAGATTACATAGTGCCTTTACCTAGGCTTTGACTTATTAAGAAAAAGCTTAGCGTTTATACTCTGCTGCTCAATCTTTGGAATTGCTCTTCCGCAATAACCTAAGAAACAACCTCAGTCCCTATTCAATACAATCACAGACTTTTTTTAATACTTTCTGAATTTGATTAGCATGCCCCCTAATCGGATTATCTTTTCTATATATCATCAAACTGTAGGTTCTAATGACGATTTTCTGTACTTTTCATACATATGTTATGGTCCATGCTTAATAAATAATAAATGTTAATATGAGTTAGTGCTATATTAATTATTTTACTTTACGTTGAATTTCTTGAAATTGACATGCAACATTACATATGAGAAATAAATGAAATTTTCAAGTATGAAAGGGTGAGCGAAAAGGAAGGGCAAGAATGTTAGTACGGGCCTGCGTGCCCAATTCTCAACCCTTTGAAAATAAAGTTCGTTCGTTCTTTCGTACTTTGAGGAACAATTTATAACCAGATTCCTCATCTTTTCCCTAATGGCTTGTTACGCCTCTGCATTTGCAACTGATCTCTTTCTATAAAATAGGATGGGTGATATGAATCATTATGCCCCCTGTCGC
>JAMPIV010018224.1:85000-436826 GCA_024509875.1 Oreohelix idahoensis | reverse complement strand
GCTCCAGACGCTGCTTTCGAGTGGCCCAACTCTTCTTTGATTGCCCTCCCTTTTCGGGTAATTTAATAGCTCCGGAGTTATTTTTAAAAAGTGGTCGGACCTGCTCCAGGAACTGTTCTCCAACTTAATCCTGATGTTTTCTTTCTTCTCGTGATATCACCATGGATTTTGTTTTAGAGCTGCTTATGACCATCCCTCTCTTCTCCAGCTCTTCCTTCCAGACTTGCAGGTTGGTTTGGAGATGTGCCTCTGATTTAGCAAATCAGGGCAACATCATCAGCAAATGCCAGCTCCGAAATATAGACCTGTCTCATCTTCCAGTACCCCACTGAATACTTTCTTGTTCTCTCCTTACATGCCTTGATGACATCGTCCATAAGGAGTATGAAGAGGTAAGGTGTTAGGATATCACCTTGTCTTACACCAGTGGTGGTCCTGAACTCTTCTGACTTATGGTTTGCTGTCCTCACATAATTTCTGCAAGACTTGTAGAAGCTCTGTATAGCTATGAATTAGAGGTGCTTGAATATTCTTCCTTGCCAAACAGGCCCAAAGTTTGCTCCAGGGGACCCTGTCAAACGCCTTTTCCAGATCTATGAAACAAAGATGGATCTCACTCTTATACTCAAGGGCCTTTTCACTCAGCTGTCTGAGTGTGAAGATAGGTCTTGAGTACTTCGGTTTGCTCGGAATCCGCACTGGACCTCATCCAATTGTGGCTCAGCTAGGCGTCGGAGTCTCTGCTCTAGGATTCTAGAGTAGATTTTACCAGGGACACTGAGAAGGGATATGCCTCTATGGTTTCCACATTGTCGATGTCACCCTTTTTGAAAATTGGTGTTATGATGGCAATCTCCCAATCCTTTGGTATGGTCTTGTTGCACCATGCTGCCTGTAGGACCTTTAAGGGTAATAGGTCGCCTGATGCTCCCATGTACTTAACCATTTCTGGTGTTATACCATCATGCCCTGCTGCTTTGCCCATCTTGATTTTCTCTAGTGCTGCCCTCAGTTCTTCCATCTTTATGTCATCTTCACCATCATTGGTTTCCTCTTCTGTGTCAGTGGTTATCATTTCTGATGCTTCACCATGCTCACCATCCAGGAGTTCTGAGAAATATTCTTTCCATCTTTCCATTACTTCCTTCGGGGCAGTAAGCAATTTGCCTTGCTTGTCCTTTATAAATTTGAGATGGCATTGTTTTTCATTCCTCATGTTCTTTAGGGTCTTATAGAACAATTTCTGGTTTTCTTGCGCATCTTTTTCTAGCTTTTCTCCAAATTCTTCCCAGGACTTCTGTTTTGCTGCTAGCACTTTGTTCTTTGCTTCTGTTCTGAGTGTCACATATTCTCTATATTTTTCCATTTGTCCTGTTGTGTTTTAGCTCCTAAGTATTGTTTCCATGCCATTTTCTTCTCTCTTATTTTCTCTTTGACTTCCTCTGTCCACCAAGGTGTCCTCTTTCTCTGGTTCCCAAGTCGGACTTCACCGCATGCTTCTGCAGCAGCTGTCTTTATGATATCCTTGAATTTATTCCAGAGGGTTTCCAAGTCATCAGGTCGTCTTCTGTGTTGCTCACTGCTGTAGCAATAAGCCCCTGATATCTGGTCTTAATTTCTGGCTCTCTCAGCTTGTAGGTCCTAATGCTCATTTCTCCTGCTCGTTTACTTGGTTTCTTGCGTGATGTTGGGCAGTTCCTAGGCTGAGCAACTCTTTCAGTTGTTCGTTTGATTGTTAGCAGGTAGTGATCACTTCCAATCTCTGGCCCCCTCCAGACTCTTGCATCTCGGACATATCTGAATGTGCTTCTCCGAACAATGGCATAGTCGATCACTGACTTCTCTGTGAACAATCTAACAGTAGAATATACTAAAAATTGCCGCCCAAAATCACACACCACACTCCAATATGCCACCACACATATCTCCAATTAGCAGAAAAGAGAAAACAGAACACTGAATAAAAAAACCAAGCTTATGGTGGGACAAACAAATGTACAAAAAAAACATAAAGAAGAAAACAAAGCCAGCCCTGCAATAAATATAAGAAGAAATTAGGACCCACCCCAAGATAACTATGAACAATATAAGAGAATAAGAAGTAAACAAAAAAAATAATATTACAAGAAAAGGTAGCTCACTGGAAAACCTTCTGCCAAACCCTCAACCCAAGGACGCTGTGGAAAAGATTTAAAACCATTAAAGGGAGTCAAAAACGAACAGAAAGGCCTACTATCAAAATTCCAGAATGGGCAGAATCAGACAAACAAAATGGAAATACCCTAGCCAGATACTTCTGTAATGTAAGGGCTAGGAAAACCTGGGGCAGAAATAAATAGGGAGAAAAGAAAAACTCATAACAGAGCTAAGAAAAAACGAGATTAGCCTAATGATGTAGGGGAGTAAAATCATTATCTCAACACAAGAATCAAAGTCCGTGTAATTGGGCTGGTAGATTCCAGTAGGTCACTGTGGATTCATTCATTCCCCCCCTCCCCCCCCCCCCTTTTTCGGTGAATCCTTGAGGGCATCTCTCTTATTAGTATGATCGTACTAACCTGTTAGTTATTTACAGCTTAAGGGGTGCCAACCTGGTCATTATGAGAACTTCACGAGACTCTCACTAATCCTTGTATCTTAATTTTTGTTCATGTCATATACTGTTTTACTATATTGCTTAATTCTCAAGATCTGTCTATTCTCAACACCTGTTCTGCATTTAAAGGTGAATTGCATACGGTACCTGTAAATAATCTAATATTGGTATTCTCCGTTGTTTCAACTTCCTGCATTTTAATAGGAAGTGCTCTGTATTCTTTTATTGTAGACAATCTGCACATTAAGGTTCTTCTGTTCTAAAATAGCTCATTCCCAGTTGTAGTCTAAATAGTTTCTTCTTGCTGGGAATTTTGAGTTTTGTGTAGTCCCCCTTGTTTTGTTTTAAATTTAAATTAATGAAAAAAAAAATATCCCGTTCAACATCTGATGGATTATAATTAGGATATATATTGTTTTCAATTCCAAATAATATGAACATCTGCCGATATGAGAAAGTGGCATCACATTTGTCAAATCATTGTAAATAGGGACAATCACAATTGTGCTTATACGTTAAATAAATAGAAAAAAAGAAAAAAAACAAACAAACAAACACACAAAATCAAGAAGAAACTCTGAACAAGAATAATATTAAAGTGGAGGGTTGTAAAGGCCTGGTGGTTCCAGTTATATAACTGACTTTAACAGATATTTAATTGACTTTCATCTGTTAAAAGTCATATGCATTGTAAGAACAGCATCAGAATTTCACATTCCCAGCCACTATATATTAACATTTGTTCATGTTAAATATTGTTTGACTATATTATGCAGTTCCCTAGGTCTGTCTATTCTTAACACCTCTTCTATATTTATATATTTTACAAGTAAGTTGGATGCTTGCAAATAATCTAATATTGGTATTCTCATTTGTTCGTTCACCTCTTACCATTTTAACAAGAACTGTTCTATATTATTGTCTTGAAGGACATCCTGCACAGTAAGGTTCTTCTATTCTGAAATAGCCTTTTTCCCAGCTGTTAGTCTGAGAAGTTTCTTATTACTGGGAATTTTCCAATTCCCTAGATATCTAACATTTTTCTTGTTGGAGCCTTGAAAGATCTTACATGCATGTCTTCCTTTCAGATTTTTATCCCACTCTGCTTTCCATTCATCTGTTATTAAATCTTTAATTAAGCTCTTAATCTCTGATTTACTCGTCCCTATATTTATTATACCTTAAACTGTCTTGTTAAAAATGGAGCCCTGAATAACCGTTATGCATGTCTACCCTTCAGACTTCCATCCCATTTGACAGTCCAATCACCAGTCACTATTCTTTTAATTAAGTTTTTAATCTCTGTTATACTCGTCACACATTTATTTGGTATTTATTAGATTCTACTTTTCTTGGCTTCTTTATCTGCCTTTTTCATTTACTTCTTTGCCAACATGTGAAGGTACACAAGCTATTTAAAACGAAAACATCCTCTAGAGCAGCGGTTCCCAACCTGTGGTACTCGCGTACCCCTGGGGGTACGCGACAGGGACGTTCAGGAGTACGCGCGAAAAAATTTGAGTAAATGCGGAAAAAAGATACATATGTCAACAGTGTAAAAGACAAGTCAAAAATTGTGAAATTAATTCAACGCTATACTATACAACATGAACTGTGTGAGGACAATCTCCATTTTCGGCGTGCCTGGACTGGACGTGTGTGAAAAATCTATGTCGTTTCGTATGACCACAATTCAATATTTTTACATAATAGTCTTCATTATGATTGACTATGGGATTATAGTTGTGTGCCGTTGAATATTTTCATCAAAAAAGACTTGTTTTGATGTTCCACACTATCTATGAACGTCTAAATGTCCCGAAGTATTAGGGTCGATTTCTTGACCCAAATTTTACAAAACGTGAGACAGTGTTTCTATATACAGTAGTTTTTTGTGATTGTTTTAACTTAACCTTAAAGTGATTAATTGTTTCAATTCATGTATTATCAGATATGGATCAGTGGTTTGAAAAACCGGCACAGTAAAAAAAAGCTGAAACATAATGTGGAATGTGAGTTAGTCAAAACTCGCCAAGTTACTTTTCAGGACACGCCTATTTTGGTGCGCCAGGATAGTGAAAAGACACGATCTTCAGTTTTACATTAGAGCTAAAAAAGAGAAAATTACAGTGAACGATTTCATATGAAGTATGGGTTTTTCGTTTATAGATGAGGGCTGTGCTAAGCCCCATCTGTGTAGTGTGTCGCGAAGTATTATCCAATGGTAGCATGAAACCTTCGTTACTCTTGCGGCATTACAAACAAAAACACCCCAGTATATGAAAAAGGAAAGGAACGCAATTTTTCAGCGCCTATTCGAAACAACAGAATGTGACATCGTTACTTGTCGTCAGCTAACAAAACTTATGATAACGAAAAATGCGGTTGAAGCCTCTTCCGTACCGTATTAGTTATCGTATTGCTAAATGTGGTAAAAATCATACTATAGCTGAGAATTTAATTTCTCCTTGTATAAAAGATGCCGTTCTGTGCATGCTCGGAGAGGAAAATGTTCGCAAAATGAACGCTATCCCTCTTTCGAACAATACAATTTCTCGAAAATTGCAGGATATGTCTGACGATGTTGAAGTGACAATAATAAGTAGAATTAAAAATAGTAAATTCTTTGCTATTCAAGTTGACGAAAGCACAGATATTGCTAATTTCGCTGTTTTGCTTGTTATTGTGAGGCATTTGAAAAGCAATGAAGTTGAAGAAAACCTTTTGCTTTGTCATCCTCTGTCAGGGCTTACAAGAGGTGAGGATATATTTCATGCTATTGATTCTTATTTCAAAGAAAAGGACATTAATTGGTCTAATTGTTGTGGACTATGCACTGACGGAGCCAAGTCTATGCCAGGTTGCTACTCCGGTCTTCGCACTCGTGTCACGAAGGTAGCCCCCAATATAACCTGGAGCGATGCTGCATCCACAGGCAAAGCCTTGCATCTAACCGCCTCCCTGGTGAATTAAAAGTCGTTCTTGATGAAGCTGTGAAAGTGGTTAATTTTATAAAGTCAAAGTCCACAAACTCGAGGCTTTTCAAAGCACTGTGTGAAGAGATGAATAGTCTTCATTATACCCTGCTCCTTCATACACAAGTAAGGTGGCTCTCTCGTGGTAAAGTCCTTACCCGGCTGTTCAAACTTAGACATGAAGTCCAACTTTTTTTTGAAGACCATCCTTTCCAACTTACTTCAAAGTTACACGACTGTGATTGGCTTCAGAGTCTTGCATACTTATCGGATATTTTCCTACAAATAAACAAACTAAATTTGGCACTTCAGAATAGCTCGGTAACGATCTTCAATGTTTCAGACAAAATTGAATCTATGATTAAAAAATTAGATTTTCGGAGGTCGTTTATTGAAAAAGGCCAGCCTGAGGTATTTGAAACTCTGCACAATTTCCTATCTGAGAACGAGCTGCACCTCTCCCAGGAAATGAGCGAGAAAATAATTGAACACTTGAAAGGGCTAAAATCATCTTTCGAGAAGTACTTTCCGAAACCTGGAAAAGAGAACTACTGGATTGTAAATCCCTTTGAAGAAGAATATTTCCAAGCAGCCACATTATCAATCAACGAAAAGGAGAAGTTGATTGAACTTTCGACTGATACTACTTTAATAGCTGAATTCAAAGGAAAATTCCTTATTAACTTTTGGGGAGACATCAGCAGAGAATATGAACAGCTGACCGACAAGGCGCTTACGTTTCTGTTGCCATTTACAAATACTGAGCTGGTGAAGAGGGCTTTCTCTTCTTATACCTTTATAAAAAATAAATACCGTAGTAAACTGAATGCAGGTCCAGAATTGAGACTGTATCTTACATCACTTGAACCTGATTTAAAAAAAACTATGCGCCTCAAAACAAGCTCAAGGATCGCACTGAACATTTGTCATGGTCACGTGACATGTGTGTTATAAAAAGTGATTTCAACTTTTAACAATAACAACGTTTTTATTATTATTATTAATAAATTAAATGTGTTAATTTTTATTGTAACTTCTGATTTTTTTTAATGTAAAAATATATGCACTGTTTGTTCACCTTTTTATTACATTGTTTTTTAATCCCGTGGTTGGCCCCTTTATTTCTGGTTATAATCTATAAATTTTGAATAACAGCAACTATATTAATTTCAAATATTGTGTTCATATTAGGGGTACAATTTATAGAAATGGGCTGCCAAGGGGTACGCAAGTGAAAAAAGGTTGGGAACCGCTGCTCTAGAGCAATGGTTCCCAACTTCTTATAGGTCGTGGGCCATTTAACACTCATGTTTTACATATGAGGCCCTAATAAGAAGAAATACAGTTGACATGACTAAAGTTACATCGGGTATATTGTTTATATATATATATATATATATATATATATATATATATATATATATATATATATATATATATATATATATATATATATATATATACACACACACAAAAACACAGAAAAATATATATATATATATATATATATTCACATCTGAGCTTTTATTATTTAGCAAAAATAAAAGTTAACATCTATTAAGAGTCAGATCATCTAAAATTGTGACTTCGTAATAATTATATTTATTTACTTGTATAAAGTTCTTCAAATTCAAACTAGAATACGGTAGTTAATATTTTATTGGGAAGTTAGATCTTCCACCCTGTTGGGTATCCACTGGTATTCCAGTTGTTAGTTGATACCTGACAATAGCTTGATTAACTGTGCGAGTTTTGTCTAGTATAATTTTGGTCATGTAAGTCAGTCTTAGTTCCTTTCTTCAAAGTTCCAAAGGTAGGACTTCTGAAGCCACCTCCAGAGCAACCATCGATGTTGATCTGACTGAGCCTGTTATTGTACATAACGCATGGTGCTGAATTCATTCTAATTTAATCTTGTGACTGTCATATCTTCCCCCTATAATATACCAGGGCTATA
Source organism: Oreohelix idahoensis (assembly GCA_024509875.1). Classification (NCBI taxonomy): domain Eukaryota; kingdom Metazoa; phylum Mollusca; class Gastropoda; order Stylommatophora; family Oreohelicidae; genus Oreohelix; species Oreohelix idahoensis. The sequence goes on along the minus strand of JAMPIV010018224.1, from coordinate 429,298 downwards.
CTGGTTGGTTCTGATACAGTCATAGTAAAACAAAAAACTAAAGTTATATTAAATATATACAGACGTAGGCTATTTTCTGTTTCAGATTGGAGTTATATGAGACAAGGACTGTTTGGTTATATTTCAGTTGGTTTTATATGAGACAATAGATTGGAGTTATATGAGTCCTAACAAGGACTGTTTTGGTTATATTTCAGTTGGTTTTACATGAGACAATAGATTGGAGTTATATGAGACAATAGATTGGAGTTATATGAGTCCTAACATGGACTGTTTTGGTTATATTTCCGTTGGTTTTAGTCTTCATCAATGTCATAAAATTAACCATGATACAACGTTAAAATATCTCCAATGATACAACGTAGGGATAAAAACTAATGCGTAAGCTACTAGAATACATGATCGCCCACGCCGCGGGTCATCACCCGCCATGGAAATTAAATTGTTAGACGTGAAGGCAAAACGTTACCCTTGGAACGGGATGAGAACGAAGATCAAAAGGAAAAAAATATGACTGAACGCGTGCTTGAAACTAGCAAGGCTAAAAGACGCAATTGGTGGGGAAAGGAGGAAAAAGTCACGTCCCCAAGTTGACACAAGGTAAAGAAATCGACAAAAGGGACCTTAGCTATTATACGCAACAGTCATTTCTTGGACGCTTTTGCGATAACTTAGTCCGTTTATTTGAATTCAGCGGCAAACGCAGTATAGAAGATGTTAGAAATACTTCGAAAAACCAACTAACCTTGAAAAGTAACTTTTTCTTAATAATGATGTTAGGAATATAAAACCTAGCTGGCCGGATGGCCCATCTTGAGCAGTGAAATAATATGCTTTCATTTATACAGACGGATAAATAATAAGAAAGATATTGACAAAAGACTGTGTTGTTCATATCAGCGAGCATCTGCATTGAAACAAAAAATGTCCCCAATTTTCAAAAAACTGTAGCCTTGAGACTCAAGTGCTAAAATCTAGTTGGAATGAAAGAGAGGGGATGGGATGGTGAACTGTGGCTAAAAATAACTTTAAAGGCAAAATTGTGTAGGGGAAGGCGGAGTTGGTTCAAAAAACAAGTGTGTTTTTTTGTGAAACGCAAGTAGAGACAGGCGGACCAACAGACAATAAAGCATACTTGACTGAGGTATGACTGAAATGACTTTTTGGTAGGAGGTTTGAATTTGAAAAGGAAAAAAGGCGGTGATTGGCCATAGATGAATATATTATCGGCGCTCAGACGCGCATTTTGCCATTCGTCATAAGTTGTCCTAGTAGACACAGTGAATTATTTAGTGGTGTAATTCCTAAAAGCTAATTGAAATATTTAGAGGGACGCCATACTAAAGCCAGCAGCTCAGCTGAGTTTTGCTAGCAGATAACTGTGTTCTATATTCATAATTCTGGTAAGACTGAAAGTATTTCTTTGTATATTTTAATATATGTTTAATGTTTCGAGTGATTTGATACTGCCATATCAAAATCTATCCCTTACAACAAGTAAGGATTCGCTCTAGACCCCCCGCCCCAGTTCAGGGTCTAGAGACAAATAAAATACATAAACTCCAGCAAGGATTATGAAAGACAGATCAAGTGTTGAGATCAGTGGAACATATCACCTATCCTATTCTATGGCAGGAAGCTAATGAACATATTTCAGAATATGTAGTCTGGGAGAACTTATCCTATGTGAAACCAGCTTGGTAAGATGTGTTGTATGGTCAAAGAGATCTGACCCGTCTATGTGGTGTTGTTGTTGTGTGTAGTGTTGTGTCCAGAAATGGTTTAGAGGATGGAATTCTGACACATGACCAATACTTTATTGCAGAACTGTGAGTTTTTATTTGGCACCAATGTGGTGTCAAATGAGGTGTTGAATATTACAAGAGTGGACCCGTGCAGTTTATATTTTGGCAGAGCAGCCTGATATTGCCCCCAAGCACGGAGAGGTGGGGCCACCTGATTCCAGCACCAGATTACTCATTCAAGATACGTGAGCGTCTGGACTGCTGAATACTCACCAACTTAATTTCTAACACACCAATTATAATACCATCAATAAATGGACAATGTGTAGTCGCCATAGACAGGGAGTGATGAGGCCACCCCAACAGCACATCCATTAAACGTTCTCCCAGAAAAATTACAACCATAAACAGTAGTAATATTAACTAGTCTTGTGAAATACATATGTACACTCCTTTCATTTATTATGCCATATATTCATGCATTTCATTAATAATTGCAAAACCTTTCATATGTTCTGACCAAAATAAAACCTTGGTTCAGAACAAATAAACTTAAAGAAAATTTATTATCAAAAATTTTACACAGCTTGAGTTAGTTCAGTGTGTCATAACATTTTATTAATATTATTAGAATTGTTAAATATCTGTGTGTGTGTATGTAAACTACCACAACACATTACATATCATTACCCTAGAACTTTAACGTAGCCACATTCATTAGAAAAAAAAAGATAGGTGTGAGGTCGTAGTGGTAGCAAGAAGGGCCTTCTGAAAATTCACAGCTACATTTATCTCAGGAGCCTTCACAGCTGACCTCATGCATCACATTAAGTAATATCACAATCATACAATACCATCAATCCACTACATATATTGGGGTCTCTTGTCCCGGGATAATTAGCCTATCAATAATATTAGGATCTCCTGGGGGGAGAAATAAATTAGGGGAACACATTATAAAAATTAAAAGTGTCCCTGAAAATAAAAGTTGGTGAATCTTCACAGCCAGTGGTAGTTAATTGATTAATTAATTAATTAGAATTATTTTAGACTAGAGTAATTAGAATTACTTTAGTGGTTGGAAATTTTATCTTGTTCATTGCTAGATTTGTTTAAAAAGTATGGCGGAGCTAGCCAAATTCAGATCAGCTGCTGTGCTAACGGCAAAGGATATGGGAATGGATGGTTAGGTTTTAATTCAATATGTAACGGCTGAATGTGATAAATATATCGAAAGGGAAGAAAGAAGGTTAGCTGAAGAGAAGAGGTTAGAGGCTGAAAAAGAAATTAAGAGGCTGCAGATTGAGGCAGAAGAAAAACGACAGCAAAGGGAAGCAGAAGAAAAAAGATTGACTGCCGAAAGGGAGGCAGCAGACAAAAAGGCCGAAAGGGAGGCAGACGATAGAAGGTTGCAAAGGGAGCACGAATTACGACTAAGGGAGCTGGAGCTACAAGGCCAGGCTCCTGAAAATGGTGCCAGCCCGTTTGCCTCAGATGCTACGCCCAGTCTGGGAGCCTCAACATCAGCTATGGGGTTTCATTTAGACCATTTTGTTGAAAAAGACGATGACATAGAGGGGTACCTAGGACGTTTTGAGTTATTAGCTACTACATATGGGTTAGAGAGAGAGAGAGGTAGAGTTTAAAGTTATCACAGGGACTGAGAGGTACTTCTTATGAAGTCTTCGCAAAAATGAACAGAGAAGACCAGGACAATTATGACATGTTAAAGCAGGCTTTGTTATTGAGGTACGAAAAAAATGGTGAATTTTATCGTAAGAAATTTAGAAATGCCAAACTGTCGTCTGGGGAGACATACCACCAATTCTCTGCCAGACTGGAAACCTATTTGAAGAAATGGACTGCTCTGGGGAAGACCCAAGATCTTAAAGAAATGATCATGATTGAGCAATTGAGAGAGTCCATGGCTCCAGACATGAGAAAATTCCTCATGGAACAAGGTGCAGAGAAGTTGGGGGAGGTTTTAAATGTCGCTGAGAGGTATCAGGCAGCCCAGGCAGAGGTAAGTGGTGCTAAAAAGAAGCACATAGACAATTTTAAAGCTCCACAGCAATTTAATAAATTTGATAATAGAGAGCAGGGAAATAAAGGTAGGACAAACTTTGAACGGCCAAGAAATGACTACCGAGACAGAAACTCACAGTTCAATGACCAAAAATCCAATGAAAGAAAACCGTTTAACCAAGGAAAAACATGGTGTAAATGGTGCAAGAAAGATAACCATAACACCGAATTTTGTAGAAGGAAACCTTCAAACATTGCTGCAATGAAGTCGGGGACGCAAAGATTAAAGGTTAATCCTAATGGACAGCAGGAACCTTATCACCCCCCAGTTTGTGAGGATGTTATTTGTAATGGGGTCACCATAAGGTGCCTTTATGATACAGGTTTGGATTATGATTCAGTTGTGAAGTCTAGCCTAGTGGACCCAAGTCAGTATACCACAGAAACAGTGGAAATACAAGGGGCAACTAAGGACATACCACTCATGACACTTCCCATCGCAAGGATAACGGTGAAAACTCGCTATGTGGAAGGAGAAATCAGAGCAGCAGTGATAGATGAACCAATCTACCCTCTGATATTGGGGTGTAGATACGTCTTCTTGGGGAATCCCGAGAGACCTGTGATCATGGCGACAGTGCAGACCAGGTCACAGAAGAAGGAGGAAGAAGGTGAACCTATAAATGCTCATCCAGAGGAGATGAGGAAGGCGCAGGCTGAGGATAGGACACTCAAGCCATGTTTTAAAAAATTGCCCAAATGCCACACACCTCCGAGCAAGGGGGAATATTTTATGAAGAACAGATTGCTATATAGGAAGACAGGAACTAGATCCACTGGTCACGGACAGTTGGTTCTTCCCAAGATATATAGGGCAAATTTAATAAGGAGCTTACATGTTGGAAAAGATGGGGGCCATGAAAAAGTCGGTACCATCTGCCAAAAAGTTGCTCGCAAATACTATTGGCCCGACGTAAATTTCGATATTGAAAACTTTGTAGAAGCATGTGGCATATTTCATGAGGGAACACCCACAAAGGGAAAATATGTGCAGGACCTAGAAACGCCATGGGGCAAAATTAGGCCTGGAAAGAAAAATTATGATACTCAAGGAGACAAAGTGCAATGGGAGCCCCCTTTTCACACCCAGTCTTCACTTGAATGGATTAACATGGCCACTATGCGACGAGTACAAAGAGTAAATTTTACCCAGGATAAGATGACAATCCCTCGGTCAGACTTATATAAACTGGAAGAACAGAAAAGAGAGCGAAGATCTCTCATAAGCAATCTAAAGTGGGGAGATAAACCCAAGAAAAAAATTGGTAGTGGTCGATTTGTGAGTGATGATTCTAGGAAGAAAAGTCCTCACTACAGCGCTTCTAATGGAAGGGACCCGACGGGTTCCATAAAAAATACGTATGATAAATTAAAGGTCCAGATGTAGCGCTATTAAGGACCTGGACAGATGAGAAGGCGGAAGAGACTGTTACCTCATCTTATCAATACGTGAACGAACTGACCACTCGTTTGAAAGCTGGATGGAAACTGGCAAATGATAATTTGAAACAAGCCAGGAAGAAACATGCAGCATATTTTAATAGGAAGGCAAAGGACAGAGAACTAGCTGTGGGAGAGAAGGTGCTGCTTCTACTACCCGGTAGCCAGAATAAATTACAAATTGGATGGCAAGGTCCATATACGGTTCTAGAGAAGGTGTCTAGAACAAACTATAAAATTGACAAAAAGGGGAAGGAGAAAGTTTATCATGTAAACCTGTTAAAGAAGTATCTGGACAGACCACTCCAGGAAAGCACCCCCTTACTGACCTTAGCTATCGCAACTCAAATGCAAAAGGAACCACTCACCTCACATGAATACCCATTACATCCTTGTGAAACAGCAGCACAGGTAAAAGTCAGTAAGCACCTGACTAAAAACCAGAGGGAGAGAGTTCAACAGGTTCTGGAGGAACATACAGATGTATTAACAGATAAACCAGGCCATACAAATTTGCTACAGTATGACATGAAACTGGTAGACTCAAACCCAATCTGTATGAGAGCCTATTCTATTCCGTTCGCGAAGGAGAAGGCATTGAAGGAAGAAATAGATTATTTGTTGAAGGAGGGGATTATTTCACACAGTGAATCATCTTTTAGCTCTAGTGTCGTTTTGTTGAGAAAACCGTCTGGGGAACACAGACTGTGCATAGATTACAGGAAACTGAATGCTGTCACAGAAGGACAAGTGGATCCATTACCAGACACAAAACAGTTATTTGCCAGACTGAACAAGGCAAAATACTTTTCAAAGGTGGATCTTAGTAAAGGCTATTACCAGATCCCAGTGAAGCCTGAAGTGAGACCTTATTTGGCTTTTAGCACTTCGGATGGACATTATGAATTCAACATGCTACCATTCGGACTGAAAAATGCTCCGAGTGTATTTTCAAGGATGATGCGCAAATTGTTGGATCCCCTGAATAACCCATGTATCACGAATTTCATGGATGATATTCTCGTCGCCACAGAGACATTTGAAGAACACATTGAAGCTCTAGAAATGTTATTTAATAGGCTTAGGGAGGCGAACTTAACTGCTAGGCCAACAAAATGTTGCATTGGATGCAAAGAGTTGGAATTCTTGGGACACACTGTATATCAGGGTAACATGACCCCTGATCCCAAGAACTTGGAAAAACTGCAGAGAGCACCTAGACCACAAACAAAAAAGGACGTGCGATCATTCGTGTCGTTATGCGGATTTTATCAAAAATATATCAAAGATTTTAACTCTATTTGTGCTCCTCTGACTGATCTGACTCGCAAGGGACTTCCAGATAAAATTAATTGGACTGCGCAAAGTGAATTAGCGTTCCAAGACTTAAAGGAAAAACTCACTAGCAAGCCTATTCTCAAACTGCCTGATTTGACACAGGACTTTGTCTTAAGAACCGATGCAAGTAATGTAGGACTCGGGGCGGCTTTGTTGCAAAGATCATCTTCACCTGATGGGGAACTGAAACCAGTCGCTTATGCAAGCCGCAAATTGAATAAGGCGGAACAAGGATATTCCACAAGCGAAAAAGAATGTTTAGCGTTAATCTGGGCAATAAAGAAGTTTCAAATCTATCTGTATGGTAGGACTTTTGTGGTCGAGACGGATCATCAGCCTCTCGTATTCTTATCTCAGGCTAAGCATGAAAACGCAAGATTGCTGAGGTGGTCTTTATTGCTTCAACCTTATCAGTTTAGTATCCAATATATCCCAGGCAAACTGAATGTCGGTGCAGATTTCCTCAGTCGGCACCCCTGTGATCAAAATTAGAGTAATGGCAGGCGTGAGGAGAGATTTTATCTATGTGTATCACTGGTTTTAGAACTTGCCGTAGGCATGTTTTCAAGTGGGGAGATGTGTCATAAAATTAACCATGATACAACGTTAAAATATCTCCAATGATACAACGTAGGGATAAAAACTAATGCGTAAGCTACTAGAATACATGATCGCCCACGCCGCGGGTCATCACCCGCCATGGAAATTAAATTGTTAGACGTGAAGGCAAAACGTTACCCTTGGAACGGGATGAGAACGAAGATCAAAAGGAAAAAATATGACTGAACGCGTGCTTGAAACTAGCAAGGCTAAAAGACGCAATTGGTGGGGAAAGGAGGAAAAAGTCACGTCCCCAAGTTGACACAAGGTAAAGAAATCGACAAAAGGGACCTTAGCTATTATACGCAACAGTCATTTCTTGGACGCTTTTGCGATAACTTAGTCCGTTTATTTGAATTCAGCGGCAAACGCAGTATAGAAGATGCTAGAAATATTTCGAAAAACCAACTAACCTTGAAAAGTAACTTTTTCTTAATAATGATGTTAGGAATATAAAACCTAGCTGGCCGGATGGCCCATCTTGAGCAGTGAAATAATATGCTTTCATTTATACAGACGGATAGATAATAAGAAAGATATTGACAAAAGACTGTGTTGTTCATATCAGCGAGCGACTACATTGAAACAAAAAAATGTCCCTAATTTTCAAAAAAACTGTAGCCTTGAGACTCAAGTGCTAAAATCTAGTTGGAATGCAAGAGAGGGGATGGGATGGTGAATGTGGCTAAAAATAACTTTAAAGGCAAAATTGTGTAGGGGAAGGCGGAGTTGGTTCAAAAAACAAGTGTGTTTTTTTTTGTGAAACGCAAGTAGAGACAGACGGACCTACAGACAATAAAGCATACTTGACTGAGGTATGACTGAAATGACTTTTTGGTAGGAGGTTTGAATTTGAAAAGGAAAAAAGGCGGTGATTGGCCATAGATGAATATATTATCGGCGCTCAGACGCGCATTTTTGCCATTCGTCATAAGTTGTCCTAGTAGACACAGTGAATTATTTAGTGGTGTAATTCCTAAAAGCTAATTGAAATATTTAGAGGGACGCCATACTAAAGCCAGCAGCTCAGCTGAGTTTTGCTAGCAGATAACTGTGTTCTATATTCATAATTCTGGTAAGACTGAAAGTATTTCTTTGTATATTTTAATATTTGTTTAATGTTTCGAGTGATTTGATACTGCCATATCAAAATCTATCCCTTACAACAAGTAAGGATTCGCTCTAGACCCCCCGCCCCAGTTCAGGGTCTAGAGACAAATAAAATACATAAACTCCAGCAAGGATTATGAAAGACAGATCAAGTGTTGAGATCAGTGGAACATATCACCTATCCTATTCTATGGCAGGAAGCTAATGAACATATTTCAGAATATGTAGTCTGGGAGAACTTATCCTATGTGAAACCAACTTGGTAAGATGTGTTGTATGGTCAAAGAGATCTGACCCGTCTATGTGGTGTTGTTGTTGTGTGTGTAGTGTTGTGTCCAGAAATGGTTTAGAGGATGGAATTCTGACACATGACCAATACTTTATTGCAGAACTGTGAGTTTTTATTTGGCACCAATGTGGTGTCAAATGAGGTGTTGAATATTACAAGAGTGGACCCGTGCAGTTTATATTTTGGCAGAGCAGCCTGATATTGCCCCCAAGCACGGAGAGGTGGGGCCACCTGATTCCAGCACCAGATTACTCATTCAAGATACGTGAGCGTCTGGACTGCTGAATACTCACCAACTTAATTTCTAACACACCAATTATAATACCATCAATAAATGGACAATGTGTAGTCGCCATAGACAGGGAGTGATGAGGCCACCCCAACAGCACATCCATTAAACGTTCTCCCAGAAAAATTACAACCATAAACAGTAGTAATATTAACTAGTCTTGTAAAATACATATGTACACTCCTTTCATTTATTATGCCATATATTCATGCATTTCATTAATAATTGCAAAACCTTTCATATGTTCTGACCAAAATAAAACCTTGGTTCAGAACAAATAAACTTAAAGAAAATTTATTATCAAAAATTTTACACAGCTTGAGTTAGTTCAGTGTGTCATAACATTTTATTAATATTATTAGAATTGTTAAATATCTGTGTGTGTGTGTATGTAAACTACCACAACACATTACATATCATTACCCTAGAACTTTAACGTAGCCACATTCATTAGAAAAAAAAAAGATAGGTGTGAGGTCGTAGTGGTAGCAAGAAGGGCCTTCTGAAAATTCACAGCTACATTTATCTCAGGAGCCTTCACAGCTGACCTCATGCATCACATTAAGTAATATCACAATCATACAATACCATCAATCCACTACAATCAATCATATCAGGAAATACAATCATTTTACCTAATTCCCCAAGATACAAACAGTAACCTGATACATTCATAGTGAAACAATTTATATTAAATACATACAGGTGTAGGTAGTATAAATGACACACAACAAATACAAACATTAGATATCTGCTGTAGGCCTATTCTCCTACAAGGTTCTAGTAAGTATACTTACCCTCTAAGATTTATACAAGCTAGATTTTGACTCGACTACTGAAGCAAGTCTGCCCGGTCAATGCAGGTAAGCATAAATCAATCTTGACAGCCCTCTCTTCTCCAGTAGGTCGCAAGCTGGCCTTCGTGTTGGTGTGTGTGATTTTGAATAAAACTCGCCCGTATTCTTTTCTTCTTCCTCGTTCGTCCTGAAAAGGACGTTGGTTGCTGTGACGGACAACTCAGCTGTCCCTGAATTGTTAGATGATGGTAAGAACCCTCTCATAACATCAGTACCCCTGAATTGTTAGAGGATGATACGTCCCTTGTATAACATCAGTATTGTTGGAACTTTTCGTCAACAGGGAATTCTCACCACCTGGGCTCATTAGCAATGCACAACATAAACGTGGACTCATTAGCATGCAACCTTTTCACGTAGATTGTCAACACGTTTGCTACTTAATATGTAGACTGCTATCTGCCGTGCATTCAGAGAATCGCATTGATTTAAGGAGAGGTTAAATCACGCCCACGGATATCTCTAGAGCAATTATATGCAGTTATTTTCATTACCTTGGTCAGTACGCCTGCCCAGTGGGGCGTTGCCAAAGTCAACGAGAGAAGTGGCTACGATCAAAGCAGTGATGGTCCACAGAAGCAGACGAAGCAGCGTCTCAGCGGCATTTCGCATCTCCGTGTTAACCAGAGGAGAGCGCTGAAGTGCTCGAAGACTAAGACGAACAGGAGAAACGAGCCGGTCAGGAAGTGAGTAATCGGACGAGGAACGGGCGGCTAGAATCTCGATTTTCCCCTGAGTTCAAGAAAGGTGTTAGATTCTAACATGTCCCCCTAATCTTACATTCCACTTACTATATATAGAGATCATGAAGAAATGCATTTTATCATTCGTTTGCCAGAGATTTTAAAATACACTAGCGTATAGTTGAATCCTGCTAGATTTCATCTGAATTGTCGGCTATATTGGAGTGCTATTCTGTTCTGTGCAGACGGTATAAGATATTTGTTAAAGTGATCAGTGGTCAAGTGCTTTCATTTTAGTTCACTGGATTTGTGTGTTAATTTAAACTTATTAAATAAACCCATTTCAAAGTTCCAGTTGTAAACTAAATTATATAGCTATAAGTTCATTCCCAATACAACTAGATACATAAATTAATTTTGGAAGCCGTTAAAATTTTCCTTTAAGCGGGATTTCTTAAACTCTGTTATTTCCCCTCCCTTATATCTGCTTAGTAAAGGGAAACACGTTTGAGAACGATCGGATTTTTTTCACTAGTATTGTAACACCTCTCTTTTTGAAGTAAATTTAATTTACGGGTTGGGTTACATTATCTATTCTGATAAAACACCTGTCTTTAGACTGGGGTTGTTTTCCTTTGTCTATTCAAGCGGGAAGGGCATAGTTGACACCATTCTTCCCCCCCCCCCCCCCCAATCTTGTTATTCGTGTTTTGCTGTAACTATTGATTATTCCTGTATTTTGATAAATGTTGTGATCTGATTTTAATGATAAATAAACACGTAAAACTTCTAGTATTGTGTTGGAAGGCCCAAGCCCAAACTTACCCCATACTTGTTATATTCGTAGTTTGTATTCACGTACGTCCGTGTGCTTGAAGCACCAAATCGGTGTGAGCGCATGTGGGTTTGGAATCTGGCAAATAATTGTTTGTCCAGGAGAGTTTAAGGAGTAGAGTGAGAGAAAACGATTGTCGTATAGAGTCTGTCCTTACTCTCCCCAGCACTCTGCGAATCAACTATTTACTTTCTAACCCTTTCTTTCACTGTGCATTCACCATCATTCTTCCCTCTAAACGGGACCACTGTTTTCTAAGAACTCTCTCAAATAAATATACGACAGTTGCGTTGTGTCTGTTTACGCCGGAGCTGTGATATCTGCACCTTTCGGTCGACACATCCGACTTCAGCACGGCATTTTTGGGACCGGGTTTACCTTCCCTCTGCAATCCCTACTCTCTCAGCCAGTCTGCAGTGATGCAGCCTGTTTCCAGGACCACCACGTGGAGGTGGAGTAGGGTCTTGGTCAGCTCTGGTTCGCTGACCCTGATGCAAGCAGTCAAGCTATGGGTCGCTGACTGCATTCTCTATTGCTGCATCTTTGGGTCCCACTCGCCCGCATATATAGGTAGATGCAGGTAACTTTTACTGCTTAAGGAATGCTTTTGATTGGGTCTCGGCGTGGCAAGCTGATTGGTTATATGCGGTTTGGTACAATCCGTGACCAAGACCGAGTCCCGAAAAACAGGGCTTACGCCTAATTTTATTCTGTCTGCCGCCATATTGGGAGAACAAGATGGCCGTGACCAAGACCGAGTCCCGAAAAACAGGGCTTATGCCTAATTTATTCTGGCTCAGAGACTGGTGAACGTTGCTCGTTGATTGGCTGGAGCATATTTGTATCTCGACATAGTGTATTAACTAAGAAGTGGGTTTACACACACGTTTTACGACATAGCCTCATCCTTTCCTAGCTGTGACCTGTCATAGCTGACGTGTAAACACCTGCTGTAGTTAATCGTTTCTCATCTGTACTTCCAGAGTAATAGGGTGTCGACTTAAAAAATCAGCTCCTACATTGTCTCTTCCCGGAATGTAATTCACGGTAAAGGAATAAGACGCCAGAAGCAGACTCCACCTTAACAATCTCGAATTTAACTTTATAGATGCTGCCAAGAATGTTAAAGGTTGGTGATCGCTTTGGACAATGAAGTGTGTCCCATACAGGTGAAGTGAAAATTTGTCGATGGACCAAATTAGAGCCAAACATTCTTTCTCTATTGTCGAGTAATTCAACTCAGCTACATTCAGCTTCCTACTGGCGTAGGCGACGGGTAAAAGTTCCTCCGGCAGGGCTTTTGATTGCCGCAAGAGCGTTGCACCAATACCTATACTGCTAGCGTCCGTCCTTAATACAAATTCATGTGTGATATCGGGTAGCGTAAGGATGGGTTTGCTGGTGAGTTTTGCTTTAAGCTCTGTGTAAGCTTTTTCACAATCAGCATTCCATTAGATTTTGTCAGGCTGACCTTTCTTAGTTAAGTTAGTTAATGGTGCACACATAGAGTTAAAGTGGGGTATGTATTTCTGATAGAACCCATATAATGACACAAATGATCTCACATCTTTTTTCGTTTGAGGTCTGGGTGCCTTCTTTAACTTCTCTATATTCTTTGGGTCAGGAGACATATGACCTGTAGAAATAGTGTGACCTAGGAATTCCAACTCCTTGCAACCGATATAGCACTTGGTTGGACGTGCAGTCAATCCAGTTTCTCTCAGTCTGTCAAACAACATGGAGAGCGCTACTATATGCTCTTCAAATGTGTTTGTAGCAACAAGAATGTCATCCATAAAGTTAGTGATATGGGGATTTTGTAGAGGTTCCAACAATTTCCTCATCATTCTTGAAAAGATACTTGGAGCATTTTTCAGTCCAAAGGGTAGTACATTAAACTCGTAGTGTCCGTCTGATGTACTAAATGCCAGCATTTTCCTAACTTCTGGTTTCACTGGTATTAGGTAGTATCCCTTGCTTAGATCTACCTTCGATAAATACCTAGCCTTACTCAGTGTAGAGAATAGCTGGTTGGTGTCAGGTAATGGGTCCACCTGAGATTCTGTGTTAGCATTAAGCTTCCGGTAGTCAATACATAACCTGTGTTCACCACTCGGTTTTCTTAATAGCACCACACTTGAGCTAGAGGGAGAGTCTGACTTCGAGATAATTTTCTCCTTCAACAGATAATCAACTTCTTCCCTTAGTGCTTGGGCTTTCGAATAGGGTATGTTCTCATGCATACTGGTGTAGGGTCTGTAACCTTCATGTTGTACTCTAACAGATTCGTACGACCTGGCTTATCTGTGAGCACATCAGCATGGGTTTCCAACACTTTCTGAACCATCTTCTTCTGCTCTGGAGTTAAATGTTCACTAATGTTTACTTGAACATAATCCTCTGTAGTTGTGAGTGGATATTCCATAGAGAGAAGTGGTTCACCGTGCATTTCTGTTGCAATGGCTAGGGTCATGATATTTGCAACTTCTGATGATTCTTTGTCATAGTATTTTTTTAGAAGATTGACATGGTACACCTTCTCCTTTCCTTTCTTCTTCTTCTTTGATCCTTAGCCGCCGACCGTCAAAGCAGTCAGTGGCCATTACGCCTGGTGGCGTCTTGTAGGGCAACAACAAATTTATTCCACTTTGCTCGGTCGGCGGCCATCCTTCGTACAGTGCCCCCAACTCTGGTTCATTCTTTGCATTTCTTTCCTTTCTTGTCAATCTTATAATTGGTCCTGGAAAGTTTTTCCAGTATGACATAGGGTCCCTGCCATCCAATTTGCAATTTATTATTGCTGCTTGGCAACAGTAATAACACCTTTTCACCCACCTCCAGTTCCCTATCCTTTGCTTTTTTGTTGTTGTACGCAGCATGCTTCCTCCTGGCCTGTCTTAAGTTATCATTGGCCAGTTTCCAACCGGTTTTGAATCGAGATGTCAACTCGTTGACGTATTGGTATGAGGAAGTCACTGTTTCCTCTGCTTTTTCATAAGTCCATGTCCGCAGCAATGCTTCCAGTGGACCTTTTATTGGTCTTCCAAACAACAATGTAGCTGGAGCCAATCCAGTTGAATTGTGGGGTACTTCCCTATATGCAAATAGAGCAGCGGGTAAGTACATATCCCAAGTATCAGGTTTTTTCCTTACCAGCTTTCTAAGGATTGAAATAAGCGTACCATTGAACCGCTCTTCTTGACCGTTCCCTTGGGCTTGGTAGAGACTACAATGATAGTGCCTGGTTTGAAATATCCTGAATACTTCTTGTATTAGCTTTCCATTAAACTGAGAACCATTGTCAGTCAATATCTGATGCGGGAAACCTAATCGGGTGAATATTGTCAACAGGGTCTCTGCCACATGCTTAGAATATATACCTGACTTGGCCATTGCTTTTCCCCACATAGAGCAAGTATCAACCAAGGTTAAGATGTAAGCATTTCTCTTCTTGGTCCTAGTGAGGGGTCCAACAATATCCACTGCAACACGTTCAAAAAGGGATCCCATAATGGGCATTTCTCCCAGTGTTGCTGGTGCAGTCCTATGCTTAGGAGCTACTCTTTGGCATTCTGGACTGGATCTTACATATCTCTTTATGTCCTCTGTGATTCCTGGCCAAAAGTAGTAACAGGCTATCCTTTGTCCAGTGGCCCCTATTCCCATATGTCCACTGAAGGGTATAGCATGTCCTAGCGTCATAACCTTCTCCCTGTAAGATTTTGGCACTACTAGCTGTCCATGCTCTTTAGGTCGTGTTCCAGCTTTCTGCAGAGTAGGCCATTCTTCATATGCAAGTCTCCTTTCTCTGGAGGGTTATGTGCTTTAGGCAATTTGCCAAAACAAGGCTTCAATGTGCTGTCTGCTGCTTGAGCCTTTTTCATCTCTTCTGGATGAGTATTGATAGGATTTTCCTCCATTTTCCTGGAGCTTTTCCTGGTCTGGACTGTTGCCATAACTACAGGTTTTATAGGTTCTCCAAGGAAAACATACCCACACCCCAGAATCAAAGGGTAAATAGGGTCGTCCATCACTGCTGCTTTGATTTCTCCTTCAACATAGCGAGATCTTATGTTGATTCGGGCTATGGGTAATGTCATGTTTCTTGCTCCCTTGATCGGTCCTCTGATTTCCACTGTTTCTGTGGTTATCTGGTCAGGACTCACTAGAGAAGAGCACACAACTGAATCAAAGTCCAATCCTGTGTCATATAAACACAGTACTTGAGTGCCATTCACGGTCACTTCCTCACAGACAGGGGATGATGGAAGTCCTTCTGACTTACTGCCATTTCCTTCCTTCCCTGCTTCCCTGTTGTAAGACATGCAGCATAATGAGGAGGATTCTTCCTTCTGCAGTCCGCAGTATTGTGGTTACTCATTAGACAAGTTTTACACCACTTTTCTTCCTTCCGGTAAGGTGTCTTATCCGATCTTAGAGGGTGTTTGTCCTTTTGGTCAAATCTTTGTTCCTTGTGGTAAGGTCCTTTTGTTCATATTTGGTATAGTTTTGTGATGATTTGAAGTTTTCACCCTGCTTCTTCCTATTTCCTAATAATTCTGCCTGAGCTGCTTGATATCTCTCAGCAACAGTTACAATATCTTCCAATATCTCTGCTCCTTGTTCCATGATAAACTTCCTCATTTCTTGAGGCATGGACTCTTTCACTTGCTCCATCATTATCATTTCTTTCAGATTCTGACACTTTCCTAAACTACTCCATTTTTCCAAATAGGTTTCCAATCTAGCAGAGAACTGGTGATAGTTTTCTCCTGGAAGAAGTTTAGCTGTTCGGAATTTCTTTCTATATGATTCTGAGTTCTTTTCATATCTCACAAGCAGTGCCTGCTTCAGGATTTCAAATATACATCGTAGGCCACATCTCTCAATCCCTGAGATAGTTTAAGACTCCACTTTTCTTTCACTAAGCCATAGGTAGTGGCAAGTCTCTCATATATATCCAGGTACGACTCAATGGCGTCTTCTTTCTCAACAAATGGGTTCAGATGAAAATTCATAGCCCCACTTGAGGTGCTCTGGCTGGAGCTACTCTCAGAGTGAGGTGAGATACCACCATTATTGCCAGTATTTGCCTGAATTTCAAGCTCTTTTAATCTCAACTGATGGTCTCTCTCTGCTTGTAATTTCCTTACCTCAGCGTCAATTTCCTTTGCCTCATTTCAGCCTTCAATTTCTTGGCTTCAGCTGCTAATTTCCTTTCTTCAACTTCTAATCTTTTGTTTTCTCTCTCAGCTTCCAGTCTGTTTGGCTTCTCTCTCTGCTTCTACTTGCAATTTCTTTTCCTCTTTATCCGTGCGTTCGTGCACTTCTGTTGTGACATACTGAATAAGAGCATTACTTGTCATATTTAATTCCTTACCCATCTGCATGATCGCAGTTCTGAATTTCACTAGGTCAGCCATGAGAGGGTATGTAAATTTACTATATCCAAATTATTGTAATTACTTAAATAATTTAATTGAAAAAATAGTTTCCGTGCAACTTTGTGAGCATCAACTATTTACTGAGTACTAAATGGTACTCCTCCTAAGAAAACAATAAAAAAATTCTATTTATGAATTTTTTTTCTTCAAAAATTTGTTTCTTTTGTTATCTATGGGTGGCACAAGATAGAGTGTAGATAGATGAATAGACTAAGTATGGCTCAAGATTTATAGAAATATCCCAGTGTAGCGTGAGGTTTTTATTGGCTCTAGGATCAGTATAGTACTGACAATACAGAAGTAGAATTTCTGCAGAAAAATGGTGAAGTCCCAGTGTATGAGAGAACTACTGGTATCACAAATTAATTACGGCTGTGAATGGTCTGATCTCGAAAAATTAGTAGAGTGGAGACAGTCATAAAATGCCATCCTGCTGTGTAACTAACTGTGATATTAAAAAAAACAAGGAAACAGATTTCACTTAACAATTATGATGATGATGATGATGATGATATAATCCCTTTAGCTGTGAGCAGGTAGCTCTTGACAGCCCATTGCCTCTCTGACAAAGGTGCAAGTCTTTCTCAGTTGATGTGATGATGTGTAGAGTGTATTGTGGATGGTTGGGTGCGATGGGAGTAGCTGGTGTCGCAGGTCTGTTAATCTTGGGCACTGTAACAGTAGGTGTTCAACCGATTCCTCATGGTGGTGGCAGTGCCTACAGTTTGGTTCACGTAGTGGGTCTATTCTATTTAAATGTTTATTGACAGGGGCATGGCCTGTTCTCAGCTGGAAAACTAGACTCTGATCTCTTCTTTTCAGTTGTTTAACTGGATCTTGAGGGTTTGGTTTAGCTTGATGTTTGAAGAATTGACGCCCTGTCTGGGAGGAAGCCCACTGGTTTAGCCATTCTTCCCTATAATTGTTTCTCAGGATCTGTTGGCAGGTTTGCAGTGTGGTACTTGATGGGAACTGGGGCAGTGCTGCTCCTCTTTTGGATAGTTTGTCGGCTTTTTCATTTCCTGGGACTCCGACATGCCCTGGGATCCACTGGAGTGTAACTTCGACGCAATAGGAAGTGAACAGTTGGTCAATAAATCTACAGATGTTATTAATATTAGGAGACATTTTGCTTTCTAGGGCTTGGAGTGCTGATTTTGAGCCTGAGAATATAACAATATCCTCAGGTGGAGTGATGCCACTTTCAAAGTCTGAGATTATCCGGCACAATGCTTTTTCTAGTGCTGTTATTTCTGCATCATAACTGGAACAAATTTCTCCGCAAGGGCCAAAGATGCGAGGGTGGTCTTCTGGGTGCAGGTTGGGGTATTTTATCACTGCGCCATATCCAGCATTGGTGGTAGCTTTAAATGCAGATCCATCTGTGTAGACATGGATGATGTCTTGTGGATATGAATCTATAGTTTCTAAAGCGATGGTTTTCAGTAGTGGTCCTAGAGTGTTCTTGTCTGCTGAGGGGTCAGAGAGTTCAGTTCTTACTATGGGAGTAGTTGCCTGCCAACAAGGTGGTTCATCATTGACAGTTACCATTGGCTTTCTAACTGCTGGTAGGTGGTGTTTGATGCTAGCTTCTTTTGCATTTTTAAGACACGATGTCTTTTGTATTCTGTGTTTTTGGTGCCACTGCTCTATCATTTTCCTATTCTCCTCCTTTGTGTCCATTCTCAGATACCTTTCGTATGTTTCCACTGCTGAACGTTCTCTTCTTAGGTTTAAGGGTTCAATATTGGTGTTGATTTCGCATGCATCTGTCGGCGTTGTCTTCATGGCACCACTTATAAACCGTAGAGCGTGATTTTGGACTTTGTCTAGCTTTTGTAAGAGGCTTTTACTTGCAATAGTTTAGAGGGGGAGCGAGTAGTCAATTACTGGGCGCACATATCCAGTATAGAGTTG
This sequence comes from Oreohelix idahoensis, assembly GCA_024509875.1. Taxonomy (NCBI): domain Eukaryota; kingdom Metazoa; phylum Mollusca; class Gastropoda; order Stylommatophora; family Oreohelicidae; genus Oreohelix; species Oreohelix idahoensis. The sequence continues at coordinate 410,666 of JAMPIV010018224.1, read as the reverse complement.
GCGTAATGAGTGCTGGTCTGCTCCCCACCCACAGGAGGAAAGGTGCTTGATGAGCCTGAGTCTTGTGGATGCTTTCTCAATCAGCTTGTCTATGGTGGGTCTCATGGTAAGTCTACGGTCGAGCTCGACTCCAAGATATCTCGGGCATTCTTCGTATGCTAATTTCTCTCCATTCATCCAGACCTCGATGTTGTTCTCATTAACTCTCTTGTTTAGACTGAACAGGCCATACACAGTTTTCTCTACATTGATTTCAAGTTTCCAGAACTGGCAGTATGCAGAGATGGTTGTCAGGTTTTTGTTCATATTTTTGGTGATGGTTTGGAGGTATTTTCCTTTTGTCCAGATGACTAGGTCATAGGCAAATAGTGCTTTTTGGCAGGTGATGACATCTGGGAGGTAAATTATAAATATAAGAAACAGTGTACAAGTTAGTGCTGATCCCTGAGGCAGTCCTTCCTCCAGGGTTCTTTGTTTTGATGTTGTTCCACTGAATGTTGTTCGGATTGTTCTGTTGTGGAAGAAACCTTTTAACCAGTTGTACATTCGCCCTGATATTCCCATTCTTCGCATTTTGAAGAGGAGGCCTATCCTCCAGACTCGATCATAGGCTTGTCTAAGATCAATAAATGTTGCTAGCACATTTTTTGTGTCTTGGAAGGCATCACCTATCTCTTGGGTGAATCGTATCAACTGATCCATTGTCTGTTTGTTTCTTCTAAAACCTGATTGATTGGTGTTTAAGATCTTATTGCTTTCTAGCCACCAATATAGCCTTTCATTTATCATCCTTTCAGTGATCTTGCCTAGGTTTGATGTCAAGGAGATCGGTCGATAGCTTGGGCTTCATTGGATGGTTTGTCCTTCTTAAGGACTGGGATGATATTGGCTTTTCTCCAGTCTGTTGGTAACTTGCCTTCTCTCCAGGTCTTGTTAATGAGGTCAAGGATGGTGGAGAGTTCATAATTTGAGATCATCTCGTTAGTGGGCCGATCAGGTCCAGCAGCTTTTCCTTTCTTGCATTTTTTTAGGGCCATCTTGAGTTCTGAAAGAGTGAAGTTCTTTTCAAAGACCTCACAGCTAGCTGTTGGTTGTTTCTCCATCATTTTGGTGAGTGATCTGATAGTGCCGTGAAACGAGTGTGTGTAAACCCACTTCTTAATTTAATCATTATGTCGGGATACAAATTTGTCCCAGCCAATCAACGCACAGTCGCTGAGCCAGAATAAATTACACGAAGTATACGCCAGGAAAAACTTAAGCCCTGTTTTTCGGATGTTGGTTGAGGCCATCTTGTCACCCAATATGGGGGAAAAACAGAATAAAATTAGGCTGTACGGAGCATGGTACCAAACAGCATTTAGCCAATCAGCTTGCCACGCCGAGAACTAACCAAAAGCTTTCCTTAAGCAGTAGAAGTTACCTCATTTACCTATATATACGGGAGAGATTTTATTCAAAACACGCACACCCCAACACGAAGCCAGATAAGACGACCGACTGAAGAAGAGGAGCTGTCAACCTTGATTTATTGCTTACCTGCGTGCATTGACCTGGCAGACTGCTTCGCTAGTCGAGTCACTAGCCTGTTTAAATCTTAGAGGGTTTTATTCGTGCCATCAAACCTGAGGTCGTATGTCCAGTCAATCCAGCTGCCTGGAACTTCACAGGAGCACAGAGACTGTACCTGAGATACATCTTTAGTCCCCCTCAGTCTTGGGTGGGCTAACGAAACGATCATCAGCGGGTGTTGTGTGCAAGAAATTACGGACAGAACTTTTGAGAGATGAGTACACATTAGTACCATTTCCGTCGGCAATTGTGAGCATTTAAGTCTATGAAGAAAACGTGAATTAGCATAGTAAGAGACAAACAGCATAGCTGATAAAGTTTATATATTTAATTAACAGCACAGCTGATACAATTACTATATTTAATTAACAGCACAGCTGATACATTTACTATACTTAATTAACAGCACAGCTGATAAAAATTTATTTCCTATAATTGGAAAACTTGTTGTAATATATATATATATATATATATATATATATATATATATATATATATATATATATATATATATATATATATATATATATATATATATATATATATATATATATATATATATATAATATTTGTAAATCATTTGTAAACTTACAAATCCATTACATTCCATCTTCCAACATCCATCTTTCAGCACAAGAGTAGATAGTGTATATACTAAATAAATAATAGACAAATTGTATTTGAACGACTTGTCAATTTTTTTATAATTGTTAAGTAAAATCTGTTTCCTTGTTTTTTGTAATATCACAGTTAGTTACACAGCGGGGGTGGCAATTTATGTCTGTCTCCTCTCCACTAATGTTTCGAGATCAGATCATTCACAGCCGTAACTAATTTGTGATACCAGTAGTTCTCTCAGACACTGGGACCCAATCAACGCACAATAGCGTGACTAGTGAGAACAAAAGTTCACCTCACAAAATAAGAGAAAATATTTTCTCCAAGTAAAATATATCCGGTAGGTACCATCAAATAAACATCTGGCGATGCTAACAAAATTCACATACATATCAAAAAAATTGCAATGTTATAGTAATGCGAATGATAACATATCTTGCAAAGTCATACAAACATATCTATAAAAGTATCATGTTATATAATGACTAACATCTAATGGATGGACATAATCAAAATTTGTAAAGTTATACTATATACATGTGACAATTCAAGTGTATACTCTAACAAAATAGAAGATGACATCTACAAAGTATCAACCAATTCTGTAGTCGTAGATCATGTAAGCAGCATCGTCATGGTTCTCAAAAGCACTCCGTACCTGGTACTAGTTTGCGCTGAGAACAATATAAATAACACAATTAGCAACATGCTATAATGCACTATAATTACTAATACATGTTACATGTGGCCGCATTAATCTTTTTCGACCTTTATATTATGTTAACTCAACCTTCTCCATTACACTAAAGATGGTAACAGAGAAAGAAAACAATTAATTTACCACTCTAAGTTGACAACAAATGTGTTAATATATATAGGTATAGTGAAGAGACATATGTCTAGCAGTGTATCAGGAAAAGCTTAAGTGGACTCATGTGGGCATCTAGACAGTATGTCTGCCATCACATTATCCAGACCACGGATAGCTCGCACCGTGAAATGAAAAGGTTGAAGAGCAATAGCATATCGAGTAGATCTCGAGCTCTTCAAATTCTTACACTGAATAGCTGTAAGAGCTTTTTGGTCCGTTTCCACAATGAAATGCGCACCAAGAAGGAATCTTTGTAACTTAAGGATTGACCAAACCATAGCCAACAACTCACGGTCTAAAACCGAGTAATTCCTTTCTGCCGCATTCAGTTTCCTAGAAATATACATTACAGGATGCAGAGTTCCTGAATACTCTTGCATCAGTGCCCCTCCGATCCCTGTGGATGAGGCGTCACTACGAAGAACAAAAGTCTTATCAGCAATAGGTAGTCTTAAGATAGGTGGGGATGAGAACAAATTCTTAATCTGATCCAATGAAGCTTGACATTCTTGAGACCAGCGCACCATGTTATGAGACCCTTTCTTCAATAGGGTTGAGAGTGGTGCCATGATAGAGGATAGATTCTTAATGAATCTTCCGTAGAACTGTATTAATCCCAAAAGACTACGTACTTGTTTCTTTGTTTTGGGCACAGAGATATTTAATATCTTAGAAATGTTTTGGTCCTCTGTCTTCAATAGACCATGACCAACTCGATGACCCAAGAAAGAAATTTCGCTAAACCCAACAAAGGTTTTAGAGGGTTTCGCAGTCAAATTATGCTCGCGTAGAGTTGACAGTAATTCATTTAAACCCAAATAGTGATCTTCCCAAGTATTACTGAAAAGACAGATGTCATCTAAGTTTGCAATGACATCTGAACGATATGAGAGAATTCGACGCATCATGCGTACGAAAGTAGCCGGGGCGTTCATAAGCCCGAAAGGCATAAAATTCCACTGAAACAAACCCCTAGGTGTTGAGAAAGCAGTGAAAGGTTTGGCGTGTTCAGTTAACGGAACTTGCCAATAGCCTTTTGACAAGTCAAGCTTAGTAAAGAATCGAGAGTTAGAAAGTCTAATACGTAGATCCTCTAATAAAGGCATAGGTTCAGCATCGAACTTCGTAACTTGGTTTAATTTGCGATAATCTACGCAAAGGCGTATGTTATTGTCTTTATTTCGAACAATAACCATGGACGAAGAGTATGCTGAGGTGGATGGTTCAATTATCTTTAATTGTATCATTTCATCCAATTCTTTCTCGACGTGTGCTTGAAAATGAATAAGAATAGGATATGGTCTTACTCTGATCGGATTATGATCAGTAAGTATAATGTCATACAATCTTTGAAGGACCGAGGACTAGAATGGAACCAGGCCAGGAGGAAGACAGCCGATAGAATAGTCTGGCGCTCTCTCTTCCAAACCTCTACACCTCACGGTAGAAGGGGAACGACTAAGTAAGTAAGTAAGTATAATGTCATGCTCAATGACATGTGTGTGTCCAGGAATGTCGGTAAGGACATCCTGAAATACTTGTAGCGTAGAAGATATTTGTCGCTGTTCTTCAAAAGACAAATTAGAAGAAACGGTAACGTTTCTCCGTGATTCCGTAGAAGTAAATGGAATCATAGGAAGAGGTAGGTTAGCATCTGAAAAAGTAGTTTCCTCATCCTGTATAACCGACAGGGATGAGATATGACCTTGTTGGACTGGAGAATCGTCCGTCGCCTGAAAAATAGGCTGCAAATAGTCTGGTCGCTCATGATATTCCGTAAGCATATTTATATGGAAGGTTTTATGCCTTCCATCAATATCGACAACATAGTCGACATCGGAAATCTTCGAGACTATAGTATATGGACCTTTCCATGTAATAAGCAGTCTGTTCTCCCTAGAAGGAAGTAAAACAAACGCTTTGTCTCCAGGACAAAGTTGACGTAGGCGTCTCTTCTTATTAGCAAATAGCCTTGCCTTTTCCTTAGCAAATTCGGATGATGAAGTTGCTAGCTTGCATGCTTCAATAATTTTATTTCTTAGAGCAATGACGTACTCATATGAAGATTGTGTGTCATTGTCGATATTATCAGCAGTTATAAGATCATGCAGCAAGGACATAGGACCGCGCGGTCGCGCGCTAAAGACAAGTTCAAAAGCAGAAAATCCTGTATGTTCGTTGGGGACCTCCCTATAGGCAAAGAGAGCCGCGGGTAGGACCCTGTCCTAATCCTGAGGATGATCCTCAGTTATCTTCCCCAGTAAGTTCTTGAGTGTCCTATTAAGACGCTCAACTAACCCATTAGACATTGGGTGATAAATACTACTCAGAGATCTCTTAATGTGCAGAGTAGACATTACCTGCGACATTGTCTCTGATATCAATTGTGTGCCATGGTCTGACAATATTTCCCCAGGAAAACCTAAACGAGAAAATATAAGCCAAAGAGCGTCTGCGATATCAGCAGTGGAAATGCTCTTAAGAGGAATAGCCTCTGGCCAACGCGTGCACATATCAACGCACGTAAGGATAAATTGATGTCCCCTGGCCGATTTAGTCTTAAAAGGGCCAATGATATCTATGGCCATTTTCTGAAACGGACGGATGGGAATGTCTGCAGCCTGAATAGGCGCAGCATGCCGTGGACCTCTAGACTTTACCTCTTGACATATTTTGCAAGACCGGCAATAAATTCGTATATCTTTATTGACAAATGGCCAGAAGAAAGATCCCAGAACTCTCGACTTAGTTCGGGAAAAACCCATGTGTCCAGCACACTGAGAATCGTGTGCATGATGAAGAATTAAAGCTCTCATACTTTTGGGCACGAGAATTTGAGAATGCATAGTCGCGTCAGAGTGTTGTACCATACGCACTAGTATACCATTCTTCATAGTGATATATGATTTGCGATTTGTATTCTGAATCGGATCACCGTTTTTAGCGAGAAGAAAGAATTTCTTTAAAGAAGGATCTTTTTCTTGTAGTTTCACAAATGAGTCATGCGAAATCTCCAAGTGATCATCTTGGCTAACTACTTCATTAACTTCAGTAGATGAAGTTTGAGGAATAAGAGCTTGTGCTCTTGTTACCACAGCATTGGCTGTTTGCATATTCTGTTCTTCCCAGGCAGCAATTTGTTGCGGGGTGTATTCCTTAACCCCGTGAATACGACCGATTATAAGATCCGCAATAGGATTAGGTAGAAGACACGCGTGGACATCTCCCGTAAAGAAAGGAGTAGCAATGTGAATAATAGCGGTCGAGTACTTTTCAACTGTGCCACCAAATGTTACACATTTAGCTATTTTCCCTGTGGCACAGCGAGGATCTATAAGCGATTGCTTAACCCCAATAGTAGTGCACCCAGAATCAAATAGTAATGAGACCATTCACGAGACCTCTATGCAAGATAAGCGATCCTCTCCCGTCATGCGCAATTGCAGCAGGGAGAGCGGGCAGAGGGTGACCACAGCTCAAAGTAGTTACCGTGGTCGGTTCAAATAATGTTGAGCATTGGGTGCATTTAGATGCCCTCCCAAAGTCAAAAGCAGCACAAGTGACAGCATTAGAATTTTTATTATCGTTCACTTGATTATTGGCACCATGAGACTCTTGTTGTACAGAGTTTCCCTGGTGATGTGATCTCTTTTTCTTGTACTGAGATCTACCACGATTATTCCCTCTGAAATTATCATAGTTTGATCTACCGTGATTATTATTTCCTCTGAAATTATCATAGTTTGATCTACCTTGACCACCGCTCTGGTTCGAATCCCAGTTTCCATAATCACTATTGTCGTTACCCCACTGATCATAGTGTTTACCTGTTTGGTTACGATGCCCCCCCCCCCCCCACGAAGGATAGCCTTGAAAGTGTCTATAGTGACTACCTCTCCGCAAGTTTCCATAATTATAGGACCCGAAATAACGAGGACTATCAGATCGCCTCCAGTTCTTTGAAGAAGACCCATTATGTGATGGGTTACCCTTATTCTGATCATAATTACGATTGCTCTTCTTATTGAAGTTGTGTTGAGCACCTTGGAATTTATTCATAAAATTAGGGCCATATGGTGCTGCAGAAGCAACTGGCAATTCTTCTTTCACCCTAGCATTGCTAACAGTAGCATGGGGATGTTCAGTTACATACTGGCAACAGTATTCTTCCATGTCTTTTATGTCTTTAGGTTTACGCTCATGAATAAAAGCAAGGAAAGACTCATTGACAGATGACATAACTTTATCTCGAAGTAATAAGTCCATAAGGGCTTCATATGTTTTTTCTGTTTTAGACAGCTCAATCCAACGTGTGACTGTAAGACGTATCTTAGTAATAAAGTCAGAGAACTCTACTCCAGTTTCTGGTAGCATTGTCTTAAAACGAAGACGATAATCTTCTTCTTTTAATTGATATCTCTTAAGTAATGTTGCCCTGACAACATCATAATTAGTTCTATCAGTTTCCTCTACTGCCATTACTGTACTCAACGGTTCACCTGAAAGTAACCCCATCAGTTGTCCGACATATTGTTCCTTATCTACCTTATGCGCTACGCATGTTAATTGGAACCTATCCAGGTAGAAGGTTATGTCGTCCTTTTGAGGATTGAAAGGAGGTAACTTGATCTTATAAGTATTCTCCTTTATCCTACCCGAAGTTGATTGAGGAGCACTCATATTCATCACCTTTAATTTTTCCAACTACAAAGCTAATAGTTTTTCCTCATGTTCCATTTGTGCTTTCCTTTCCTCAGCAGTAGCTTGAAGTTTTTTCTCTTCAGCAGCAGCAGCTTGAAGTTTTCTCTCTTCAGCAGCAGCTTGAAATTTTCTCTCTTCAGCTGCAGCCTGAAATTTTCTCTCTTCAGCCGCAGCCTGAAGTTTTCTCTCCTCAGCAGCAGCTTGAAATTTCCTCTCTTCAGCAGCAGCAGCAACTTCTCTGTCTAATCTTTTATTCTCTGCTTCAGCAGCAGCTTGAAGTTTTTTCTCTTCAGCAGCAGCAGCAGCTTGAAGTTTTCTCTCTTCAGCATCTCTTTGTTGCTGTATTCTTCTATCTTCAGCTTCTCTATCCAACTGCATTTGTATCCTTTTCTCTTCTGCCTTCTGTGCCTTGGCATATTGAGCAAGTGCAAACTCTTCCAATTTATCACCAGTTTTACCAAGGGTTTTCCCTTGCTCAATAAAGACATCTAATGTAGACATTCTGTCTAATAATATGAGATTACACCTGAAAAATTGAATAAATTACCTTATCCCAACATTAGTGGGAGACAAGTCTGTAATCCTAGACTTGTATACTCACTTCACTTTATTCTATCCCAATCTCCGTGGGAGACAAGTCTTTTAATCAACAACTTGTATGATCACCTTGTTTCTTTATAATAATAGGATCATAAATAACCTCTATCTGAAAAGTGTATCATATCAACAATAATAGTCCATGACCAAGTATATATATAGACTGTGTATGATGAACAAGTAGACGAAAACAATACAAAGACAAGAATGTATAACAACCGAAAACGTTCGCAGAAGTCAAATGATAAATAAAGCTTAACTAAATCTAATGTTGTAAAAAATTACAATGATAACTGCGAAAAATCAAAACAGATCACAACACTGTTATAAACAAAAAGGGTGTATAAAAATAAATGAAAGGAAGGAGAGGCGTACAGATACAAACAAAATAAATCGAAAATTAAAAAATGGAAAAAAATAACGAAAACAACACTAACACATCTCGTCACAGCTAAGAAAAAAAATGAAAAGTAGCAACACGCGTCGCTCGCAATTCCCGCTGTGGGAAATATGCGCCATCCCTATAGAAAACGCTCTTGATAGAACCTCTGTTTACGTGGTATTTTCTAACGGAGTCACCTGCCCAACCAGCCCGCGAAACACACACTAACATAACATGTAAACAAAGAACATGTAAACAAAGAATGCGTTAATAAAGTGTGTTGAAAGAAGGTTCAGCTATTCATAATATAACGGTACAAAGTTTCCGAAAAAAAAATACCGCCACTTATCTTAGATGTAATCCTGGCCTTAGTCAACAATGATGTTTGACAATATACAGCAATGCGAGGAAGCTCCACTGTTGACAATTACAGTGATGAGAATTGTCACAACAGATGAACTTGAATGTAAACACGAGTCGTGATCGTTCACAATGAAGGTCATCGACGAGTTTCAAACTGTTGAAGGTGTGTTGCTGTTATGTGTTGAGCAGTATAAATGAGCTTGTCCAGTTTCCAATGTGTAGTTCATCATCAAATAATGTTCTCAATCAGTTCAATGAACAGCTTTAGACCCACTGATCTGGCCTACCACCCACTGATCTGGCCTACCACAAAAAAGGGACACAACATTCCTCATACTTGCCACCACAAATGTTGCCGTATATTTACGGCCACCACGAATGTTGCACTATTTATGTGGCCAGGCGGGAATGTTGTGTCCTTTTTTTTATGTGACCACAAATGTTGAGGTGGGATTTACGTATGATATGTAGGAACGTAACAATCTCCTTGCTGTGTACTGTTGTAGTCCGTCCGACCTGGGCCAAGCAGCTTTGTTATGCATGAATAGCTCACCAGGCGTTGAGGCGCTGAAAGGGTGTCATGTTGACATTCGAACATCAGACATTTCATCTATGTAAGGTACTCGAAGGTTGTGTGGTTGACAAGTGAGGTAGGTGTGTAGAGACACGAATGCGTATAGGATCTTTGATATGTAAATAAGGCACCCACTCACTCACATGCAGTAGTCAGTAATTGTAGAAAACTGCTGGAACTTGCAACCATTTAATTACGTGACACAGTGACATCAACAGGTACAGTCAAATGGACGAGAATCAGGAACATCATGTATATTGGATATGACTGGCAAAACATATGGTAAATAAAGCTCGAACCACTCATCTATAAGGACGTTATCGACAATGGTCTGTCCTTTAACAACTGTTCATAGGTGGTAATAATTAATAACATCGAACATCATCAGTTCTTTATAGCTCGTGGGTATGATGCTAATAACGCTGGCTTGACAACCCATTCTTTTCCTACTGTAACTCAGGGCCCCCCTGACTGAACGCGTCAGGTAGTCCTTAAACAAATATAGTTGCTTAATATGGAAGTCTGTGAACTTGATAATACAGTCAAGACTTCATCTGGCTTCACCTTTCAGGTACTTCTTCTTCTGCTCAAAATTATAGGCCGTAATGACGGGCCTTATAATGGTTGATAAACAACTGTACATTTTTCCATTCTTTCTTCTTCTTCTGCTTCCGTCCTTAGCCACCGACCGTCAAAGCAGTCAGTGGCCATTACGCCTAGTGGCGTCTTAGGGCAACAGCAGATAGGTTTTCTTTGCCATTGTTTCCCATCACGCCTAGTGGCGTCTTTAGGGCAACGGCAAATCAACCCATTTGCTGTAGTTTCCGTAATCGAAGTGACTGGCAAACGGGTGATCAGCCCGTTGTGAACATTTTTCCATAGGCATGTATTATCTTTCATGCTGAAACGTACCGCCATCCTGCGGGTTTCATAACAATATATGGTTATTGTGCTTCTATAAAGTACTTCAACGAATAGACCTAACTGGCTACGTCAAGCACACATAATGGACTCTGGATCCCAAGAACTGTGAGCGCTACTCACAGGTTCATGCTAAATGTTCTGCAAACTTTGCGTAATAATAAAGTAATTTTACCTTGGACAGAATTCCAAACACTACACAAATAACACCTGTCGTCATTCCAGACGAACAGAATAACTCTGGGGAATCACTAATATGACAAGACTATCTTTTCCCCAGATAATGCAGAGAAGACACAACGGACATCTTCGTCCGGCAGAAACCAGCTCATAACTCACAGACGGAAGTCTGTTCGGTTCGCGCTAAAAGCTAGCGCATGCGTAGACAGAACAGATTTGAGAACAGTTAACTATCCCGTCTTAAGAAAGAATAAACACAGGGAACGTAACCCCTAATCAACCTGTGTCAAGGAGTTAACATACAGTTCTGTACCTTCGATTATCAAAATATAAATTAGGTTTACATCTTCTGGAACCGACAAAAATGACGGTAACACTGGTCTACTGTACTTCTGTCTGCTCTAAACCCTGACTGGTTTGGGCTATATAACTGATTTTTTTCTAGGTAGAATTTAACTCTTTTATTCACAACAGTTTCCAGTATTTTACCTAGTTGTGATGTTAAGGAGATAGCCCTATATGAACTTACATCATGGGCTTCCTGATTAGGTTTTAGGATGGGTACTATCATAGCTACTTTCCATGCTTTTGGTATCTTTCCTAAGCTCCAGATTTTGTTATAGAGGGAAGTTATTTTGTTTATAGTTTTTTTGGGTACTTTCTTAAGGATTTCATAACTAAGTATATCATGCCCTGAGGCAGTATTAGATTTCTCATTTATTGCACTAGTTACTTCTTCCTCTGTTATATCAGCATCTAGATAGTTTGTTTCATCTATTTGGTCTGGTAGTTCTTTTGAAAACTGTATCCTAAGTCTTTCTCTTCTGTCATTTTCTTCCTGTCAAAGACTACTTTTTGCACTTACTTTATAGAAATACTCAGCAAGGGCATTAGCTTTTTCTTTATCTGTTTCTGCTCTCTTTGGTATTTGATTGTTTGCATTATTGTTTTCTTATTGTTCCCTTTGATTGCCTTAAGCTTTTTCCATACTTCTTTAATTTGGGTGTTAGGTTTAAGTGACTGACAAAACTCCTTCCAGTTAGTTTCTTTGGCTTTAAATATTATTCTGTTAGATTCATTCCTAATACGTTTATACTCGTCATAGTTTTCTTCTGTTCTGTTATTTCTATATTTTTATAAGGCCCTTTTTCTTCTCTCATGAATTTCTGCACAGCTTTTATTCCACCAGGCAACTGGTTCTTTATTCCACTGAGTTTTTCTTTTCTTGTTAATGTTATTTATTGGTTTTAGGTGCTGTGGCATATTTTTATTTGGTATATATTTTATTGCTATTTTCAGAATTTCATTGGTCAGTATCATCTGTTTCTATGTCTTTATATTCCATCCCCTCCAGGTCTGATTGGAAGGCTTCCCAGTTTGCTTTTTTTGTAGTTGAAAGTCGGTTTCTCTGGTTCTGGGTTTGGAATGACTTTTTCATGCATGGTTATTACAACGGGCAGATGATCTGAGTTTGTGTCTTGTAACACTTCCCAATTTACATTCGCTAGGTTGTTAGTTGCTATACTTATATCTATTGCTGAGTCTACCCTGTGGATTAATTCTAGTTGCAGTTCCATCATTTAGTATTAGCAGGTCATTATTTTCTATGAAGTCAAGTAGGCACTTTCCTGCATTGTCTGCATGTTGTCCACCCCAAGCATAATGATAGGAATTAAAATCGCCTACTATGACTGTTTTGGGGCCTAGTCTGGTGCTTATGGCTAGTATTTCTTCCTCTTTAATTGTGCCATCTTTAGCGTATAAATTTAGGATTGTTAGATTGTTTGGTTCTGCTGCTATAGTTACCTGGATACCTTCTATGTTGGTTGAATCAAATACTTTCCAGTCTATAATTTTTAATGTTTCGCTAACTAAGACTGCGACACCCCCTCCTCTACCTTCTTTCCTATCGTGCCTAAGTATCTTAAAGCCCTTACAACTATATCTACTATTTGGGTTTAAATGGGTCTCTTGAAGAGCATATAAAGCGGTAGTTCCTCCTGTCTCTGCAAGTAGGGGTGCAAAATTCTTTTTGATACCCCTACAATTCCACTGAACAATGCTACATCCTTTCTTATCCATTAACAAATATTAACTAGTATCCCTTTTGTTTTATGTTAGAACTATTAGTTTTGCTTCTTAGTTTGTATTTGCCCTATCAGTTACTTGAGGCATAATGCCTACTCTGCGTTGAGATTCTTTAATGTACGAGTAATTAAAGACTTTTTCAATACTTGGGTTTGTGACGATTCTTCTGTTTGTTCCTCTATCATAACTCTCTCTAAGTGCTTGACAGTTTTTGTTACCCATTCTTTCCATTTAGCTTCTTGCTTTTGTTTGCCACTTTCCTTTTCTAATGCTTCTCTGTCTATGTTAATCTCATGTCTCTAATTTTCTATCATTTTTAGTGTAATTTCATTATCCTCTTTAAGTTCAGATAGTTTAACTAGCATCATTTCATTTTCTTCTTTCAGTGCTGACAATTTAACTGCATCCTGGGCAATTTGGTGTTGTATGGCTTTCATTTCTTGTAGCATTGCCTCTGCACTTTTCAGTGCATTCGTATCTTCCGAGGATGTAGTTGAATCATCCGACTGGTTTTCTGGTACTGTTTTATTACTTTCTAACTGATTCTTACTTTCTTTTGCCAACTGTGACTTAATCATTTTGACGTCCTCTTGCACACTCTTAATTTCTGTTATAACTTTAGTGCTTGTATAAGTATTGTTTTCCTTTAATTCTTTAATGACCGTTTTGAAAGGGGTTTGGGTTGTTATAGCTTCCTTCAGTGCTTTTTTTTTGGTCTGCTGATAAACTGGGCAGCCCTGGAATCTGGCGCTGTGGTTTCCTTTGCAATTAATGCATTTTCTGTTTGCATTATCCTTTTTATAGTCAGTATCTGACTTCGCCTTTTCGCACTGCGTGAAAGGGTGTGCCCCCGCACAAAACCTACATACTGTCTTTCCCCTGCAAGTATGGCGACCATGGCCAAACTTCATGCAGTTGGAGCACTGCAACACTGGGGGAATGAAGGCTTCTGTGTTTTTGTGTGCTTTCCCAAATAGTACTGTCTTGGGGGGTTCCCTACCTTCTGTTGTTATCACTATCACTGGGGTTACTATACTCCCTTTCACTTTTATTCGTTCTACGTGCTCCAGCTTTAAATCTGGGTTCTGTTTGGACAGATTCTTTAGCACTTTCTCACCTGACAGGGTTGGGTTTATACCTTTTACCACACTTTTTCTGGTTTCTTTTGACATCTCTATTTGGATTTTGATGTAGTGGGCCAGTTGGATCATTTTTGGTTTGTCCTGCAGTTCTTGCATTAAAGTTTTGGTTTTTTTCTGTTACATTTAGTGTAAGCATTATTCCACTGTTGTGTTTTTGTATTTTGGCAATGGCTTTTTTGTCTATTACTTTTTCCAGGATCACCAGGATTTTGTCGTCCGGGAGAGATCGAAGCGTGGCTTCTGTTCCAGCTATTTGTGTTATTTTCACTTTTTGGGGGGTTTCCTTTCGGTTGAAGTCTTCTTTGTTTTCTTCTCTGGTTTCATGACTTGTTTTGTTTGTGTTTACCTTCTTCTTCTTCTTCGATCCTTAACCACCGACCGTCAAAGCAGTCAGTGGCCATCACGCCTAGTGGCGTCTTGTAGGGCAACAACAAATTGATTCCACTTTGCACGGTCGGTGGCCATCCTTCGTACAGTGCCCCAACTCTGGTTCATTCTTTGCATCTCAGCCTCCACAGTCCTCCGCCAAGTTGTTTTTGGTCGGCCTCTCTTTCGCTTTCCTTCAGGGGTCCAAAGCATAGCTGTTCTTGTGATGGCATCGGGGTCTCTTCTGAGGACATGACCAACCCAGCTCCAGCGTCTGCCAGCTATGATGGTATGCATGTCCTCTTGCTTGCTACGAGTAAGCAGATCTTGGTTGGTGATGGTATTCGGCCAAAAGATTCGGTGAATTTTTCTTAGGCATGTTGTGTGAAAAGAGGACAATTTTGAAATTTCCTTCTCTGTGACTCTCCAGCATTCCGCACCATAGAGAAGCACAGAAAGCACGCAACTCTGGTATAATCTTAATTTTGTGCTTGTGCTGTATTGGGAGGACTTCCAGATGTTATTTAGGCTAAAGAAGGCTGTTCTTGCCTTATTCATTCTGATGTTGATGTCTTTGCCTACCCCACCGTCTGGTGTTACTATGCTTCCTAGGTATGTGAAGGTATCTGTCTGTACCAGTTGCTGATTCCTTACTGATATGGGTTCAGGGTTGCTCACATTGAGCGTCATGACCTCAGACTTCTTTAAATTGATGTTCATGTTTGTGTTTACCTGGTTGTCCTGATTATCATTTTTCCTGGGTCCTATCTTTTTGTTCGCTGTACTGGTTCCTGAGCTTTCGCCTTTTTTGACTATGTTTTTTGTTGTTTGTACTACTGAGTCTCCTTCCAGTTTTTCCCTTATTGTTTCTATCCTGTCCTGTATTTCTGTGTCTCTGACTTCAGGGTTTGTGGTCTGTTTTTTCCTGTCAGGTTTGGTGTTTTTAGTTCCTTTTCATTGGCATACGCCATTCCTTCCCCGGACTGTTTCCTGGTTATTGGTGCCATTGGTTATTATCCCTGTCTTTTTAGTTTGCTACTACTCTTTTTAATTTGTGCTTGGTTTTGTATGAACTTTTAAAGTTTACCCTTAATCTCGCTGCTTTAGTCTTAAGTTGTGTAAGCCTTTTTTAAAAACAATTTTATAATAATATTACTTAAGAAACACTTTTAAACCTGTCACTAGCCTATATGAGTTTTAACTTAAATTATATTTAATAGTTAAATATTCCCCTAATACTTAATATTAACTGTAATAATCTAATACTTACAACAAACTACAAAGGAAATCACCACTTAATTTATGTCTATCAAGGTGGCTGCTAGATCTCATACAAGCAAATGCCACGTGTCGATTGAATCTATTTAATTTCTTCTTTTTTTTTAAATTATTCCAAACGATAATTAACTAGTCACCAAATACTTACTTACTTAGTCGTTCCCCTTCTACCGTGAGGTGTAGAGGTTTGGAAGAGAGAGCGCCAGACCATTCTATCAGCTGTCTTCTTCCTGGCCTGGTTCCATTCTAGTCCTCGGTCCTTCAAAGATTGTCTAATGTTGTCCTCCCAGCGGACTCTGGGTCGTCCTGGAGGTCTGGATCCCTGGCTCTTTGTTTCCCATACCAAATACGTGATATTAAATGTTAAAAGCTAATATCCCTACTTCAATCAAACTAAAAAGGAATCACCACTTATATTTAATATGTCTATCAAGCGTATTTAAAAGAATTCCTAAGTTGAATATTCTAGCTTTCTCTTTTCTTTTTTTTAAATTGTATAATATTATTTAAGAAACACTTTTAAACCTGTCTAGTAGACCTAGTTTAGCAGTTATATCTAGTTCGAATTTTTACCAGGTAACTTTAATATATTTGTTGTCTTTAAATTATTTTTCCTCACTACAATTCCTAAATTATACCAATATTTGGGGTCTATGTAGGGTTCGGGCCACGACGTCCCACCTACATCAATGGATGTTGAAGCGAACACACAGCCTCTCATATCCAGGTGCAGTGATCGCCGCGGAAGCTACTGTCTTGTAGTAAGCTTCTAGCATATGGCCTCTCCTGTACAAACGTGTCCATAGCAGCACCTTCACGAGGTGACCCCGTTCTCACAGAGTTTGCTATGGGGGCGACCGAGTGCCTGGCGGTATAACTGGGTCGGGAGTTGTTTGGGACCCCTCTTAAGGTGCAGGCGCAATACCCACCAGCGAGTGGACCATGCTCTGGCCAACACCAACCCAAACCCCACTCATGGGTTAAATGCTACCTTCTCTCTTCTCTACTTGCCTACCAAGCTTTCTCTGTCCAATCCTCGATAACCTCACCAAGGATCCTGAAGTGGTGATGGTAAAATATAGGTCTTTACTTAGAAGGGATCCGGGCCCTGCCCAACGTCCCAGCTGCAGCAAGAGTGCCGTGCGACCTGACATTGCTCATCGTCAGATTTTGTCCAACTCCTGAGACATGGAAAGCAAAGCCACTAAAACTCAATGGAAATTTAGAACCACTGTGCTGGGGAAAATCGTGAAGGCATAGGATGCAGGACGTGACACAGCCACAGCAAAAGCTCAGCCACAGAACGAAGAAATGAGGCCTGCATCGTGAGCGCTTGTGACTAGCGGGGAATGCATCTCTGTGAACCCCACCTGAACCCCCAGAGCGAGGTGATCTTTAGAGTCAAAAAAGGTGAGTGGCCAAGCAAATCAACCCAATACTCATGGAGGAAGACACACACATTGCATTCTTTGGGAGGGAGATGTCTGCAGCAAACACCCAATACCTCCAATGCCAGTCAAACAACATATTCCATATGAGCTCGAACATCGCCTCGGTTACCAAGGCCCGCGCAAGAGAGATTTTTTTTTTTTTTTTTTCTTAACCAGCGGCACTATGGCTTTCAGCCCTTCGGCCCAATGACATGTCATTGCGAGGCTGGGGAACCTGAGGACTTTCCTTCCAACCCGGTCAGGAGCTTCGCTCCTTCCCATCCACAGAGGGTTTATCACAGGAGCCGTTCAGGCTATTCAGTCAAATTTCCGGCCGTAAACATTTCTTCAAACGCCGACGCCCGGGTTTGAACCATGAACACCTGGTCGCCAGTACAACGCCGAAGCCATTACACCAGCGCGGCTCCGCGCAAGAGAGATAAATCCCCTGCTCCTTGTGAAAAGTCAGCGAAGGGGAACCTTAACATTTTACAGCTAAATATAGCTGGACTACAGAGCAAGACAATTGAGCTTACAAAAATACTACACGAACATCAAGTACAAGTAGCCCTTCTCCAGGAAACAATACTCCCACGGAGACAAATTAACATCACGGGTTATGCACAGTACAAATGTGAATGCCTGAAGTGCCAAGGCATCATGACCTTAATCAGAAATGATACCCATGCCACAGTAACCAACAACCCTACAGCGGATATCGACCACCAAATAATAAAGCTATGGGGCAAAGATAACACCAAGTACACACTACACAACATTTACTGTCCCCCGACCTCATCAAAAGGTCTGCCTGAGTTGGAGCCCATACTAAAGGAAACTGTCGTAGCTGGTGATTTTAATGCTCACATTCCTGCTCTAGGATACAGGCGGTTTAACAGTAGGGGTCTAGAGGTTGAGGAGTTGTGCAGCAGTACCAACTTAATGCTACTGCAGAACTTGGAAACTCCACCAACACTCCTTCACAGGGCACACGGCTTGACCAGCCGGCCAGATCTGACATTTGTTTCAGCTGATATAGCAGAAAATAGTATCATCAAAGTCTTAGAAGATGTGGGAAGTGACCACCGCCCTGTTTTAACAACTATTTTAACACCACAGATGACACAGAAGTCCCTTGGTAAACCATCCTGGAACTTCAGGAAAGCAGACTGGGACCGCTACGACCGAGAAACTGATGCTGGGTTCAGTCAAATCATTAGAACTGATAACATTAATACTACATACAACAACATATGTACCACAATCCTAGCAGCTGCCAAAAAGTGCATCTCAAGGGGGAAGCATAAGAAGTATAAACCTTACTGGACATCTGAACTAGCTGAAGCAGTCAAAGAGAGGAGAGAGGCTAGAAAGAAGGCTGAAAAATACCCTACCACCCTAAATAAAACAGAGTACAACAGGTGGACAGCAAAAGTAAGGTATGTCACCAAGAAGAATAAACGGGAGACTTGGAAAGAAAATTGCAATAAACTAGATTTAAAAAGAGAAGGGAACAAAGTTTGGAGACTCCTTAGTAATCTCGAGGGAAGCAAGAAAAAGACAAACCCAACACCTATGGTGGATGGAAGCGGTGATGAAGTAACATCAAGCAGCAAGAAAGCCGATGTCTTCAACAATTTTTACGCCAGTGTAAATAAAACACAACAGAGAAAGAAACTAGACAAAGTGCTCCTAAAGAACACATCCACGCGTAACATAGATTAGGCCAATATGGCTGCGTTAGATGATCCGTTCCGCCCACAAGAACTGAGAATGGCACTACGGAAACTGGCCAAAAATAAAGCTCCAGGACCAGATAAAATTAAAAATGAGATGATTTGTCAGCTAGGGCCAAAGGCAAAAGAGACACTTCTGTGGTTCATCAATAGAACGTGGAACGAGGGACAGCTACCATCAGCATGGCTGACAGCAACCATCTTGCCTATATTGAAGAAAGGGAAACCACCGGGAACACCAAGAAGCTATAGGCCCATATCCCTCACTTCATGCTTAGGCAAGCTGGTCGAGAGAATGGTAAACAACAGACTATATTGGTGGTTGGAAAGCTGGAAACTTCTGGACAACAACCAGGCAGGCTTCAGACGTAAGTGCTGCACAGATGACCCCCTCTTCAGGTTCACACAGAATGTGATGGATGGTTTTCAAGAGGGAAAAAGCACAATAGCTGTTTTCATCGACCTTGAGCAAGCCTACGACAGAGTTTAGAGAAAGGGACTTTTGCTAAAGATGAGAAGAATGGGAATAGGAGGGAAAATGATTAGATGGATACAGGCCTTCCTAACAAATAGAACCATAACTACCAACTATGCTGGTGCATTTTCACGGAAAAGAAAGCTGGAAGAAGGACTGCCTCAAGGCTCTCCTTTAAGTTGCACCCTTTTCCTCATCTTCATTAATGACTTTGCCAAACATCTGAATGTGTCGAAGGCGCTGTTTGCCGATGACCTTGCCATCTGGACTACTGATAAATATCCCATTCTGGCAAAAGCCAAGATCAACAGAGCTCTCCTTTGTGGTGAAGTGGGATGTTATAAATATTTATAGGGGACTTAGTGTACTGACTGAGATCAGCTGTGAAGGTATCTATATCTATTAAGAGTAGTGTATTATAGATAACCTTACTTGCTACCACATATCTATATATCTCAGTCAGAATTATTCTGGAATAGTGTGATGACTACGTTATGTGTCTAGGGTATGTGTATGATGAAGTGTAAGTCACAACAACAGACAGATAAACAATTAAATTTAATCCACTACTCTTGACAACACTGTGACACTCACATACATATAACACTCTATGAGAATATCTTAAGGAGTCACTGATAACTTTTCAAATAACAATATGTATTCATTGTTGTCATAAAGGTATATGTGTCCTGATTCAAATACAAAGGAACCAGGAATCACAATCAATTTTAATTACAAGTATATGTACAGACTTTATCAATATGAATATTGTAGTGACATATATTTTTAATAATATCCTATGTGTGTCAGTTGTGTAGTAGTAATATGAGGTAATACTGGTTTTGTTTTGTTCAAGCTCTGTTGGTATTTGTCATCATGACTTCAATAGTTTGTCTTTTGGGACTAGTATTGGAGATGTTCTCAGTTCCTGATATTAAGACAATTAAATTCCCCTCTGAATGTTATTTTTACAAAGTCATTTCAAGATGAGGGGACATAATGTTGAGCTCAGCTGGCCAAATCAGCTTATCTTGCGTGATGGCGGCAGGAAAGGACTCCTCTGCTCGAATTCTCCCCTGGGCTCTGGAGACACCTCACTGATAGCTAAAAAGACCAAGGAGTATGCTGTCCGACTCTGGATTCAGCAAAGCTCTGACCAGGTGCTGCTCAGTACCATCAAGACCACGGTCCCTGAAATCAAGAAGGATGTACCTTCTACTTCATAACTAACTTATACTCTCTTTTTACACTGATCACAACACATCACAAACATTGAGTTCAGAGCGTTAGGCCAACTATCAGCTTCATGTGAAATACTTTATTCCAGTATTAACCTCCTTAATGGTTACCACGCCTCTGCACTTCCAGCATTATTTCTGTCTAATCAATAATCTAGGTGTCAGTGTACTGTTTGGCCATTCCATGCAGTTTTACTTTCCTCCGACACCTTCTGTTCAGGCGGGAGCATTATAGGCTTTACATCATGTTTGCTACTGAACTACACATATATACAGGCATAAATTAACAATTCACATTCAATTTTCATTAAAAGATACTGAATGTTTCAAGCTTACCACAATTCATGGAAACAAACACAGATACGTTGATTAGCAATGAATTCTGGCACAAATTCCCATCTGCTTATGTTCCAGGCTTTTATTTAGCAAAATATGAGCTGGCTTCAACGCACTGTTGCTTTATCAAGCTTATTTGCACTAGTGGTCTCGAACTAACGCTCCTAAGTGAGTATATCAGCGAGTCTAGCCAATGGAGCCACGTTTCGACAAGTGTTTGAAAAAATGTTACCTTTCCACGTCTCCCCTAACAACGATAGATAGTATTTATAGCCCGACCAATCGTGGTTAGTCTTTCATTTGTTGCGCTCCAATCAATTTGGAGTTTACATGGTAGGCTATTTCTGTAACGTAAGGTTTTTTCAAACACGTTATAAAAAAATTTTATGAGCAGAAATGATTCCATGTTGTCAGGCATCCCCACTATTTTATTTTGGTTATAATTTATTAATTCCTGGACTATTTGCGTAACGTTTTACATATTCTTTGTCAGCAAGCCCTAAGGAACCCAAATATCCAAATTTAAAAGAGCTACGTGGCTGCGTTCAAAATATGCAATTTCTTCTACCTCCTGTTTCGAAGATGTGCTGTCTGGGTACTGTAATGTTTTCAAACGTAAACCCATCTATTGTTATCTTTCCTAATAAGCGTTTTTTTTTAATTTTAAAACCTAACTCTGGGAAGGGTAGTGTATTTTATCACTGTTCGTCCGAAAAAGTTAGTGCATGTAGCCTAACACGCGTGATAGTAGTAATTGTGTATCGCGTTACGCTTGTTGGGGGTGGCATTAATAGCGAGACGCGTGTTTAATTTTGCATGCGTTCCTGATTTTATTCGCCCCTCTCTCTTTCTATTTGAGTCCATCTATTCGTTCGTTTTGGTAACGCAGTATAATTAATGTTAGGATTAATTTAGGTCATTACGCAGTCTGCCTCTCAATGTTTTTCCAAGAAATACAGCACACGTTTCATTGAAGAAAGCGGGTATAATACAGTAAGCTTTTACTATCAACGTGAAAGCGTTACAATTTGCAGACGAAGCAGAAAACAAGGGGGATTTCGAGTACCTTCTTTGTGACAGCACTGTTATTTTACCATTGCTCTTTTCTTTATTAATTTTATTTGTTAGGCTTCATATTTACCTAATAATTTATATATGTGGATTAGAATATTCCACGACACCTCCCCTCTTAAAACAGACATTATATGTCAGTCCTTTATTCTATATACACATAGAGAAATTTATTATTATTTCTGGGGTTTACGGTGATTCTCATCACACGGATGGCGGCTTAAAAAATCCGCTCCCAAATTGGTTTTTCCAGATATATACTCAATGCTAAAATTATATGGAGCCAAAAGTAAAGACCATCGGAGTAACCTGGAGTTCTCATGCCTAGCCTGTGCTAGAAACGATAAAGGTTTGTGGTCTGTTTGCAACTTAAATGCCTTCCCATATAGATAAATATTGAATTTCTTTATCGCCCATATTACTGCAAGACATTCTTTTTCGCTAGTTGAGTAGTTGATTTCAGCTTTATTCAACTTTCTGCTAGCATATGCCACTGGGCTTAATTCCCCATCCAATGCATCTGATTTCTGTAGTAGAGTTGCACCTAACCCAATATTACTTGCATCCGTCCTTACTATGAATTCTTGACTTAAGTCAGGTAATTTCAAAATGGGTTTACTTGTGAGCTTTTCCTTCAATTCTTGGTAAGTCATTTCACATTGTGGTGTCCATGTAATGCGATCTGGATGTCCTTTACGTGTCAATTCAGTTAACGGTGCACATATGGAATTAAAGTTTTTGATATACTTCTGGTAGAAACCACATAATGAGACAAAGGATCTCACGTCCTTCTTGGTTTGTGGTCTCGGGGCTTTCTGTAGTTTCTCTAAATTCTTTGGGTCAGGGGTCATGTTTCCCTGATAAACTGTGTGTCCCAAAATTCCAATTCTTTACATCCAACGCAACATTTGGTTGGTCGGGCTGTTAAATTTGCCTCCCCAAGTCGATCAAACAGCATGTTCAGAGAGTCAATGTGTTCCTCAAATGTTTCTGTTGCTATAAGGATATCATCCATAAAATTTGTTATACAGGGATTATTCAGAGGATCCAATAATTTTCTCATCATTCTAGAGAAGACACTAGGCGCATTCTTCAATCCAAATGGCAATCTATTAAACTCATAGTGTCCTTCTGAGGTACTAAAAGCTAGGTATGGTCTAACCTCAGGCTTTACTGGAATCTGATAGTATCCTTTACTCAGATCCACTTTTGAGAAATATTTAGCTTTATTTAGTCTGGCAAACAGCTGATTTGTATCCGGCAATGGATCCACCTGTCCTTCTGTAATAGCATTCAGTCTCCTGTAATCTATACAGAGTCTATGTTCTCCAGAGGGCTTCCTTAAGAGTACAACACCGGAACTATACGAAGACTCACTGTGCGAAATAATTCCTTCCTTCAATAGATAGTCTATCTCTTCCTTCAAAGTTTTCTCCTTAGCAAACGGAATCGAATATGGTTTCATACAGACAGGTGTGGAGTCTATTAGTTTCATATCATATTCCAATAGGTTTGTATGCCCTGGTCGGTCTGTTAACACCTCTGCATGATTATTTAGAACCTGTTGCACTCTCTCTTTCTGAGTTTTCGTTAAATGTGTACTGATTTTCCCCTGTGCTGCTGTCTCACAGGGGTGTAATGGATATTCAAATGATGAAAGTGGTTCCTTTTTCATCTCCATGGCGATGGACAAGGTCAACAAGTGTGTCTCTTCCTGATGTTCTCTTTCCAAATATTTCTTCAGGAGATTCACATGATAGATTTTTTCTTTCCCCTTCTTATCTATCTTATAATTTGTTCTAGACACCTTCTCTAAAACTGTATATGGACCCTGCCATCCAATTTGTAACTTATTCTGACTCCCAGGCAAAAGAAGCAGTACTTTCTCTCCCACAGCCAAATTTCTGTCTTTCGCCTTCCTGTTATAATAGGCAGCATGTTTCTTCCTGGCTTGTTTCAAATTTTCATTGGCAAGTTTCCAGCCAGTTTTTAACCGAGTGGTCAGCTCATTCACATATTGGTATGAAGATGTAATGTTTTCCTCTGCCTTTTCATCAGTCCACGTTCTTAACAAAGCTACTTATGGACCTTTAATTGTGTGGACCTATTTGTCCATGCACCGGTATGGTCTCTTCCACTCGAAGCTTTATAGTGATGATTTTTCCTCCCAGAATTATCATTCACAAAACGACCGCTACCAATTTTTCTTGTCTTGGGGCTTTCTCCCCTCTTAAAATTCTTGATGAGAGATTTCCTCTCTACATCCTCTTCCTCCAGTTTGTTTAAGTCCGATTGAGGGATTTTCGGCTTATCCTGGGGTAAGACATCTTTTTGCACTCTCCGCATAGTGGCCATTGTAAAACAGTTAAGTGAAGCTTGTCCGTGAAAAGGGGCTTCCCATTCCATTTGGTCCACTTTATCAAATCTATTTTTCTTTTTATTGTCAGGCCTAATTTTGCCCCGTGGCGTGTCCAGGTCCTGATCCATGTTCCCACTTGTGGGTGTTCCCTCATGTGCTATGCTACACCTTTCTACAAAATTCTCAATGTCCCATCTTGCTTTGGGCCAATAATAATTGTGAGCCACCTTTTGAATGATGGTACCTATCTTCTCATGGTCCCCATCTGGTTTCACATGTAGGCTCCTTATTAAGTCTGCCCTATATCTTTTAGGAAGTACCAGTTGTCCCTGACCTTTGGATCTAGCTCCAGTCTTCCTATACATCAACTTGTTTTTCATGTAAAAATCTCCCTTGCCTGGAGTTGTATGACAAGTTGACAATTTTCTGAAACAAGGCTTGAGTGTTTTATCCCCAGCCTGTGCCTTCCTCATCTCTTCTGGAGTGGTATCTAACATAATATCCTCCTCCTGTCTTGAGGTCGACCTGACCTGAAGGGTTGCCATATACACAGGTTTCCTTCTGCAACGGTCAGTGTCATGATTGTCCATCTGACAATTCTTACACCACCTTTTTCCTTGGTTGAAAGATTTTCTTTCATCATATTTCCTTTCATCGAATTGTGGGAATTTATTTTTATTTTCATACCGTGGCCTATCAAATTGGTGCTTACCTTTGTGTTGATCCCTAGGATCAAATTTATTAAAGTTCTGTGGTGCCCTAAAGTTATCCACTTGTTTCTTTTTATTACCTGTTACCTCTGCTTGAGCTGCTTGATACCTTTCAGCAACATTTAGCAACTCACCCAGCCTCTCTGCACCTTGTTCCATGAGAAACTTTCTCAGGTCTGGAGCCATGGACTCTCTTAATTGCTCTATAAGGACCATTTCCTTAAGATCTTGGGTTTTCCCCAGAGAAGTCCATTTCTCCAAGTATGTCTCTATTCGTGCAGAGAACTGGTGATAGGTTTCACCTGACAGTAGTTTAGCATTCCTAAATTTTTTCCTATAAAATTCTGCATTCTTTTCATACCTTAACAAAAGAGCCTGCTTTAGCATGTCATAATTTTCCTGATCACCTCTGCTCATTTTTGCAAAAACTTCATAAGCTGCCCCACGAAGTCCCTGAGATAACTTTAAGCTCCACCTTTCTCTCTCTAACCCATACGTGGTAGCTAATAGTTCATACCTATTTAGGTAGCTCTCTATATCATCGTCTTTCTCAACAAAATGATCTAAATGAAAATTCATAGCTGAGGTTGAGGCTCCTTGGCTAGCAGTGGCATCAGAGGCAAAGGGACTGGCACCATTTTCAGGAGCATGGCCCTGAAACTCAAACTCCCTTAGTCGTAATTCATGTTCCCTTTGTAATCTTTTCTCCTCCTTTTCTGCTTCCCTCTCTGCAGCTAATCTCTTCTCTTCTGCAGCTAATTTCTTCTCTTCCCTTTCTGCAGCTAATCTTTTGTCTTCTCTTTCTGCTTCCAATTTCTTAGCCTCTTTGTCAGCCTCAATCTGCAACCTCTTAGTCTCAGCCTCAGCTTGCAACCTCTTAGTCTCAGCCTCTAACTTTCTTTCGGCCTCTTTTTCTAATCTTCTTTCTTCGCGTTCAATAAATTTGTCACATTCCGTAGTGACATAGGCAACCATAACTTGCCCATCTAATCCTAACTCTTTTGCAGTCTGTACAGCAGCAGATCGAAACTTGGCCAGGTCCGCCATTGTCTATCAGGTAAATTTCTACAATGTCTAACCAACAATTTAATCTCTAAATATATCTAATGGACAACACAGGCACCGTGAGCTCAACCTTATTTAATTCCACCCAAGGATACCTTTTAATTCTTATATTCCCTGAAGTGAATTACCCCCAATATTTTTAATAGGGAAAGATTCAAAATCCCGGACGAGCCCCCAATATATGTGGTGAAGTGGGATGTTATAAATATTTATAGGGGACTTAGTGTACTGACTGAGATCAGCTGTGAAGGTATCTATATCTATTAAGAGTAGTGTATTATAGATAACCTTACTTGCTACCACATATATATATATCTCAGTCAGAATTATTCTGGAATAGTGTGATGACTACGTTATGTGTCTAGGGTATGTGTATGATGAAGTGTAAGTCACAACAACAGACAGATAAACAATTTATTTAATCCACTACTCTTGACAACACTGTGACACTCACATACATATAACACTCTATGAGAATATCTTAAGGAGTCACTGATAACTTTTCAAATAACAATATGTATTCATTGTTGTCATAAAGGTATATGTGTCCTGATTCAAATACAAAGGAACCAGGAATCACAATCAATTTTAATTACAAGTATATGTACAGACTTTATCAATATGAATATTGTAGTGACATATATTATTAAAAATATCCTATGTGTGTCAGTTGTGTAGTAGTAATATGAGGTAATACTGGTTTTGTTTTGTTCAAGCTCTGTTGGTATTTGTCATCATGACTTCAATAGTTTGTCTTTTGGGACTAGTATTGGAGATGTTCTCAGTTCCTGATATTAAGACAATTAAATTCCCCTCTGAATGTTATTTTTACAAAGTCATTTCAAGATGAGGGGACATAATGTTGAGCTCAGCTGGCCAAATCAGCTTATCTTGCGTGATGGCGGCAGGAAAGGACTCCTCTGCTCGAATTCTCCCCTGGGCTCTGGAGACACCTCACTGATAGCTAAAAAGACCAAGGAGTATGCTGTCCGACTCTGGATTCAGCAAAGCTCTGACCAGGTGCTGCTCAGTACCATCAAGACCACGGTCCCTGAAATCAAGAAGGATGTACCTTCTACTTCATAACTAACTTATACTCTCTTTTTACACTGATCACAACACATCACAAACATTGAGTTCAGAGCGTTAGGCCAACTATCAGCTTCATGTGAAATACTTTATTCCAGTATTAACCTCCTTAATGGTTACCACGCCTCTGCACTTCCAGCATTATTTCTGTCTAATCAATAATCTAGGTGTCAGTGTACTGTTTGGCCATTCCATGCAGTTTTACTTTCCTCCGACACCTTCTGTTCAGGCGGGAGCATTATAGGCTTTACATCATGTTTGCTACTGAACTACACATATATACAGGCATAAATTAACAATTCACATTCAATTTTCATTAAAAGATACTGAATGTTTCAAGCTTACCACAATTCATGGAAACAAACACAGATACGTTGATTAGCAATGAATTCTGGCACAAATTCCCATCTGCTTATGTTCCAGGCTTTTATTTAGCAAAATATGAGCTGGCTTCAACGCACTGTTGCTTTATCAAGCTTATTTGCACTAGTGGTCTCGAACTAACGCTCCTAAGTGAGTATATCAGCGAGTCTAGCCAATGGAGCCACGTTTCGACAAGTGTTTGAAAAAATGTTACCTTTCCACGTCTCCCCTAACAACGATAGATAGTATTTATAGCCCGACCAATCGTGGTTAGTCTTTCATTTGTTGCGCTCCAATCAATTTGGAGTTTACATGGTAGGCTATTTCTGTAACGTAAGGTTTTTTCAAACACGTTATAAAAAAATTTTATGAGCAGAAATGATTCCATGTTGTCAGGCATCCCCACTATTTTATTTTGGTTATAATTTATTAATTCCTG
Organism: Oreohelix idahoensis; assembly: GCA_024509875.1. NCBI lineage: Eukaryota > Metazoa > Mollusca > Gastropoda > Stylommatophora > Oreohelicidae > Oreohelix > Oreohelix idahoensis. The sequence continues at coordinate 382,702 of JAMPIV010018224.1, read as the reverse complement.
GACTATTTGCGTAACGTTTTACATATTCTTTGTCAGCAAGCCCTAAGGAACCCAAATATCCAAATTTAAAAGAGCTACGTGGCTGCGTTCAAAATATGCAATTTCTTCTACCTCCTGTTTCGAAGATGTGCTGTCTGGGTACTGTAATGTTTTCAAACGTAAACCCATCTATTGTTATCTTTCCTAATAAGCGTTTTTTTTTATTTTAAAACCTAACTCTGGGAAGGGTAGTGTATTTTATCACTGTTCGTCCGAAAAAGTTAGTGCATGTAGCCTAACACGCGTGATAGTAGTAATTGTGTATCGCGTTACGCTTGTTGGGGGTGGCATTAATAGCGAGACGCGTGTTTAATTTTGCATGCGTTCCTGATTTTATTCGCCCCTCTCTCTTTCTATTTGAGTCCATCTATTCGTTCGTTTTGGTAACGCAGTATAATTAATGTTAGGATTAATTTAGGTCATTACGCAGTCTGCCTCTCAATGTTTTTCCAAGAAATACAGCACACGTTTCATTGAAGAAAGCGGGTATAATACAGTAAGCTTTTACTATCAACGTGAAAGCGTTACAATTTGCAGACGAAGCAGAGAACAAGGGGGATTTCGAGTACCTTCTTTGTGACAGCACTGTTATTTTAATACGCAGAAAACTGTATACACCACTTTCTCGCGCAGCCACAAAATAGCAAAAAGACCTATCAACATCAAACTGAGTGGGGAAACGCTAACAAAAGAGGAGCACCCAGTCTATCTAGGAGTAAAACTGGACAGACAATTGAAACTAGATGGACACATCTACAACCTCAGGGAAAAAGCATGTAAGCGTCTAAACCTCATCAAACGGTTAGCTAGTACAAATTGGGGAGCGGATAAACTAACACTTCGTCAACTATATCTCGGCTATGTGAGATCAGTGATAGACTATAACCTCTCCCTCCAGACCATTGTGAGTACTAATACCATCTCATCTCTGGACCGTGTGCAGAACCAAGCTCTCAGGTTAATTTGTGGAGGGATGAGATCAACACTCACAGCCGTATGCGAGATAGATGCCAATATAGAGCCACTGGATATTAGGCGTAAAAGAGCACTGACTGAAGCTGTAGAGAGATACAGGAGACAAGAGAAAGACCACCCAAACAAAGTACTTATTGACACTTGGAAACAAACACGAAGACTGAAACAACTATCTCTCCTGGACATAGCCAAAGAGGAAAATGATAAACACCATCTCCCGCAAGAGAGAGAATTGGAAAACAAATAATTTGGACCACCCCATTGGGAAAACTTCCATCAACCAACTGTCAAAACACAACTGATAGATAAAACGGCCAACAAGGAAACACTACCCACAGTCTTGAAGACTTGCGCCTTGGAGAACATAAACAGCTACCCAACGTCAGCAATCCAGGCCTACACAGATGGTTCTGCTTTCAAGACCACCTCTTTTGCAGGATATGGCGTCTGCATATGGTACCTGGATGGATCCTCTTATGAGTTCTGTGACTCCTGTGGTGAAAATTGTTCAAATTATGAAGCGGAGGCTGAGGCCATCAAGACAGCCATTGAATTACTACACCAACAGTTTGACCTTATGGAACGAAAGCCATCAGATATAGTGATTTTCAGTGACTCCATATCTGTTCTGGAAGCACTTAAACAGACTCCATATGAAAACAAAGACATTTTTCTTATAGGAAAAGCGGTTCATAACTTGATCACAGCCTACTCCATCAGTGTAACTCTACAGTGGATCCCTGGACACAGTGATCTAACTGGAAATGAGACAGCTGATAGACTTGCTAAAACAGGAGCCTCTAAACAACAAAAGGACAGACCCTGCAGCATGAGAACAGTCAAACAGATTCTCAGAAACAAAACAAGAGAAATCTGGCAGAACAGATGGGCGAACGGGCCGACTGGCCGAAATGTCTTTAATGAAATGACCTGCCCAAAAGACAACGACAACATAAACAGACTCAGCAGGAGAAATCAAAGTCTTATCTTTCAGTTCCGAACATGACACACCAGAGTGAATAGCCATCTAAACCGTATCAACCCTCAGCACCTACCCATGTGTAGACACTGCTCTCATCCCTATGAAACAACCAGACACCTCCTCATGGAGTGTCCATCACTCACAAACGCCAGGAAAAAACTTTTACAGACACCTCTGACAGCCACCAACTCACTATATGGAACGTTAAAACAACTGCAGAAAACCTGCACTTTTTTAAGAATGGCATTGGGCTGCCAAGAGTAGATATGCTCAGCAGCATGGGATATCGACAACAACAACAATACCAATATTTATAAATAGTCCCCTAATACTTAACATTAACTGCAATAATCTAATCCTAATAACAAACTACAAAAGAAATCACCACTTGAATTATTTATATCAAGATGGCTGCCAGATCTAACACAAGCAATTGCCACGTGGCGCTATTTAATTTCTATTATTTTTAATTAGAATTCCTAAGTTATATTAACACTTCTAGCTACCAATTATCTAAAACTAACTGCACTAAGCTAATACTGAAGATAGATTTTAAAAATGTCAACTTATCTGAAAACTTGGGTATTTCGATGAAGAATCTCCACTGTGTCTTGTCCTAAAAAGGACTATCAGGCTTGTGTAGTTTGAGGTTAGCAAAAACGCTGATGAATTTAGTTATTTTGTATACTGTGCTTTGTTCATTTCTCAGTGCTGCCTCTTCTGCCTGTCTTGCAAGATCGTCTAGGAAATTCCTTTTGTTGGCTCGGTGTGGTGAAGTGGGATGTTATAAATATTTATAGGGGACTTAGTGTACTGACTGAGATCAGCTGTGAAGGTATCTATATCTATTAAGAGTAGTGTATTATAGATAACCTTACTTGCTACCACATATCTATATATCTCAGTCAGAATTATTCTGGAATAGTGTGATGACTACGTTATGTGTCTAGGGTATGTGTATGATGAAGTGTAAGTCACAACAACAGACAGATAAACAATTTAATTTAATCCACTACTCTTGACAACACTGTGACACTCACATACATATAACACTCTATGAGAATATCTTAAGGAGTCACTGATAACTTTTCAAATAACAATATGTATTCATTGTTGTTATAGAGGTATATGTGTCCTGATTCAAATACAAAGGAACCAGGGATCACAATCAATTTTAATTACAAGTATATGTACAGACTTTATCAATATGAATATTGTAGTGACATATATTATTAAAAATATCCTATGTGTGTCAGTTGTGTAGTAGTAATATGAGGTAATACTGGTTTTGTTTTGTTCAAGCTCTGTTGGTATTTGTCATCATGACTTCAATAGTTTGTCTTTTGGGACTAGTATTGGAGATGTTCTCAGTTCCTGATATTAAGACAATTAAATTCCCCTCTGAATGTTATTTTTACAAAGTCATTTCAAGATGAGGGGACATAATGTTGAGCTCAGCTGGCCAAATCAGCTTATCTTGCGTGATGGCGGCAGGAAGGGACTCCTCTGCTCGAATTCTCCCCTGGGCTCTGGAGACACCTCACTGATAGCTAAAAAGACCAAGGAGTATGCTGTCCGACTCTGGATTCAGCAAAGCTCTGACCAGGTGCTGCTCAATACCATCAAGACCACGGTCCCTGAAATCAAGAAGGATGTACCTTCTACTTCATAACTAACTTATACTCTCTTTTTACACTGATCACAATACATCACAAACATTGAGTTCAGAGCGTTAGGCCAACTGTCAGCTTCATCTGAAATACTTTATACCAGTATTTACCTCCTTAATGGTTACCACGCCTCTGCCATTCCAGCATTATTTCTTTCTAGTCAATCATCCAGGTGTCAGTGTACTATTTGGCCATTCCATGCCGTTTTACTTTCCTCCGACACCCTCTGTTCAGGCAGGAGCATTATAGGCTTTATCTCCTGTTTGCCACTGAACTACACATATATATACAGGCATAAATTAACAATTCACATTCAATTTTCATTAAAAGATACTGAATGGTTCAAGCTTACCACAATTCATAGAATAAACACAGATACGTTGATTAGCAATGAATTCTGGCACATTTACTGGCACAAATTCCCATCTGCTTATGTTCCAGGCTTTTATTTAGCAAAAATATGAGCTGGCTTCAACGCACTGTTGCTTTATCAAGCTTATTTGCACTAGTGGTCTCGAACTAACGCTCCTAAGTGAGTATATCAGCGAGTCTAGCCAATGGAGCCACGTTTCGACAAGTGTTTGAAAAAATTTTACCTTTCCACGTCTCCCCTAACAACGATAGATATTATTTATAGCCCGACCAATCGTGGTTAGTCTTTCATTTGTTGCGCTCCAATCAATTTGGAGTTTACATGGTAGGCTATTTCTGTAACGTAAGGTTTTTTCAAACACGTTATAAAAAAATTTTATGAGCAGAAATGATTCCATGTTGTCAGGCATCCCCACTATTTTATTTTGGTTATAATTTATTAATTCCTGGACTATTTGCGTAACGTTTTACATATTCTTTGTCAGCAAGCCCTAAGGAACCCAAATATCCAAATTTAAAAGAGCTACGTGGCTGCGTTCAAAATATGCAATTCCTTCTACCTCCTGTTTCGAAGATGTGCTGTCTGGGTACTGTAATGTTTTCAAACGTAAACCCATCTATTGTTATCTTTCCTAATAAGCGTTTTTTTGTGATTTTAAAACCTAACTCTGGGAAGGGTAGTGTATTTTATACTGTTCGTCCGAAAAAGTTAGTGCATGTAGCCTAACACGCGTGATAGTAGTAATTGTGTATCGCGTTACGCTTGTTGGGGGGTGGCATTAATAGCGAGACGCGTGTTTAATTTTGCATGCGTTCCTGATTTTATTCGCCCCTCTCTCTTTTTATTTGAGTCCATCTGTTCGTTCGTTTTGGTAACGCAGTATAATTAATGTTAGGATTAATTTAGGTCATTACGCAGGGTGCCTCTCAATGTTTTTCCAAGAAATACAGCACACGTTTCATTGAAGAAAGTGGGTAATAATACAGTAAGCTTTTACTATCAACGTGAAAGCGTTACAATTTGCAGACGAAGCAGAAAACAAGGGGGATTTCGAGTACCTTCTTTGTGGCAGCACTGTTATTTACCATTGCTCTTTTCTTTATTAATTTTATTTGTTAGGCTTCATATTTACCTAATAATTTATATATGTGGATTAGAATATTCCACGACACCTCCCCTCTTAAAACAGACATTATATGTCAGTCCTTTATTCTATATACACATAGAGAAATTTATTATTATTTCTGGGGTTTACGGTGATTCTCATCACACGGATGGCGGCTTAAAAAATCCGCTCCCAAATTGGTTTTTCCAGATATATACTCAATGCTAAAATTATATGGAGCCAAAAGTAAAGACCATCGGAGTAACCTGGAGTTCTCATGCCTAGCCTGTGCTAGAAACGATAAAGGTTTGTGGTCTGTTTGCAACTTAAATGCCTTCCCATATAGATAAATATTGAATTTCTTTATCGCCCATATTACTGCAAGACATTCTTTTTCGCTAGTTGAGTAGTTGATTTCAGCTTTATTCAACTTTCTGCTAGCATATGCCACTGGGCTTAATTCCCCATCCAATGCATCTGATTTCTGTAGTAGAGTTGCACCTAACCCAATATTACTTGCATCCGTCCTTACTATGAATTCTTGACTTAAGTCAGGTAATTTCAAAATGGGTTTACTTGTGAGCTTTTCCTTCAATTCTTGGTAAGTCATTTCACATTGTGGTGTCCATGTAATGCGATCTGGATGTCCTTTACGTGTCAATTCAGTTAACGGTGCACATATGGAATTAAAGTTTTTGATATACTTCTGGTAGAAACCACATAATGAGACAAAGGATCTCACGTCCTTCTTGGTTTGTGGTCTCGGGGCTTTCTGTAGTTTCTCTAAATTCTTTGGGTCAGGGGTCATGTTTCCCTGATAAACTGTGTGTCCCAAAAATTCCAATTCTTTACATCCAACGCAACATTTGGTTGGTCGGGCTGTTAAATTTGCCTCCCTAAGTCGATTAAACAGCATGTTCAGAGAGTCAATGTGTTCCTCAAATGTTTCTGTTGCTATAAGGATATCATCCATAAAATTTGTTATACAGGGATTATTCAGAGGATCCAATAATTTTCTCATCATTCTAGAGAAGACACTAGGCGCATTCTTAAATCCAAATGGCAATCTATTAAACTCATAGTGTCCTTCTGAGGTACTAAAAGCTAGGTATGGTCTAACCTCAGGCTTTACTGGAATCTGATAGTATCCTTTACTCAGATCCACTTTTGAGAAATATTTAGCTTTATTTAGCCTGGCAAACAGCTGATTTGTATCCGGCAATGGATCCACCTGTCCTTCTGTAATAGCATTCAGTCTCCTGTAATCTATACAGAGTCTATGTTCTCCAGAGGGCTTCCTTAAGAGTACAACACCGGAACTATACGAAGACTCACTGTGCGAAATAATTCCTTCCTTCAATAGATAGTCTATCTCTTCCTTCAAAGCTTTCTCCTTAGCAAACGGAATCGAATATGGTTTCATACAGACAGGTGTGGAGTCTATTAGTTTCATATCATATTCCAATGGGTTTGTATGCCCTGGTCGGTCTGTTAACACCTCTGCATGATTATTTAGAACCTGTTGCACTCTCTCTTTCTGAGTTTTCGTTAAATGTGTACTGATTTTCACCTGTGCTGCTGTCTCACAGGGGTGTAATGGATATTCAAATGACGAAAGTGGTTCCTTTTTCATCTCCATGGCGATGGACAAGGTCAACAAGTGTGTCTCTTCCTGATGTTCTCTTTCCAAATATTTCTTCAGGAGATTCACATGATAGATTTTTTCTTTCCCCTTCCTATCTATCTTATAATTTGTTCTAGACACCTTCTCTAGAACTGTATATGGACCCTGCCATCCAATTTGTAACTTATTCTGACTCCCGGGCAAAAGAAGCAGTACTTTCTCTCCCACAGTCAAATTTCTGTCTTTCGCCTTCCTGTTATAATAGGCAGCATGTTTCTTCCTGGCTTGTTTCAAATTTTCATTGGCAAGTTTCCAGCCAGTTTTTAACCGAGTGGTCAGCTCATTCACATATTGGTATGAAGATGTAATGTTTTCCTCTGCCTTTTCATCAGTCCACGTTCTTAACATAGTTACATATGGACCTTTAATTGTGTGGACCTATTTGTCCATGCACCGGTATGGTCTCTTCCACTCGAAGCTTTATAGTGATGATTTTTCCTCCCAGAATTATCATTCACAAAACGACCGCTACCAATTTTTCTCTTGGGGCTGTCTCCCCTCTTAAAATTCTTGATGAGAGATTTCCTCTCTACATCTTCTTCCTCCAGTTTGTTTAAGTCCGATTGAGGGATTTTCGGCTTATCCTGGGGTAAGACATCCTTTTGCACTCTCCGCATAGTGGCCATTGTAAAACAGTTAAGTGAAGCTTGTCCGTGAAAAGGGGCTTCCCATTCCATTTGGTCCACTTTATCAAATCTATATTTCTTTTTATTATCAGGCCTAATTTTGCCCCATGGCGTGTCCATGTCCTGATCCATGTTCCCACTTGTGGGTGTTCCCTCATGTGCTATGCTACACCTTTCTACAAAATTCTCAATGTCCCATCTTGCTTTGCGCCAATAATAATTGTGAGCCACCTTTTGAATGATGGTACCTATCTTCTCATGGTCCCCATCTGGTTTCACATGTAGGCTCCTTATTAAGTCTGCCCTATATCTTTTTGGAAGAACCAGCTGTCCGTGACCTTTGGATCTAGCTCCAGTCTTCCTATACATCAACTTGTTTTTCATGTAAAAATCTCCCTTGCCTGGAGTTGTATGACAAGTTGACAATTTTCTGAAACAAGGCTTGAGTGTTTTATCCCCAGCCTGTGCCTTCCTCATCTCTTCTGGAGTGGTATCCAACATAATATCCTCCTCCTGTCTTGAGGTCGACCTGACCTGAAGGGTTGCCATATACACAGGTTTCCTTCTGCAACGGTCAGTGTCATGATTGTCCATCTGACAATTTTTACACCCCCTTTTTCCTTGGTTGAAAGATTTTCTTTCATCATATTTCCTTTCATCGAATTGTGGGAATTTATTTTTATGTTCATACCGTGGCCTATCAAACTGGTGCTTACTTTTGTTTTGATCTCTAGGATCAAATTTATTAAAGTTCTGTGGTGCCCTAAAGTTATCCACTTGTTTCTTTTTATTACCTGTTACCTCTGCTTGAGCTGCTTGATACCTTTCAGCAACATTTAGCAACTCACCCAGCCTCTCTGCACCTTGTTCCATGAGAAACTTTCTCAGGTCTGGAGCCATGGACTCTCTTAGTTGCTCTATAAGGACCATTTCCTTAAGATCTTGGGTTTTCCCCAGAGAAGTCCATTTCTCCAAGTATGTCTCTATTCGTGCAGAGAACTGGTGATAGGTTTCACCTGACAGTAGTTTAGCATTCCTAAATTTTTTCCTATAAAATTCTGCATTCTTTTCATACCTTAACAAAAGAGCCTGCTTTAGCATGTCATAATTTTCCTGATCACCTCTGCTCATTTTTGCAAAAACTTCATAAGCTGCCCCACGAAGTCCCTGAGATAACTTTAAGCTCCACCTTTCTCTCTCTAACCCATACGTGGTAGCTAATAGTTCATACCTATTTATATAGCTCTCAATATCATCGTCTTTCTCAACAAAATGATCTAAATGAAAATTCATAGCTGAGGTTGAGGCTCCTTGAGTAACCGTAGCATCAGAGGCAAAGGGACTGGCACCATTTTCAGGAGCATGGCCTTGAAACTCAAACTCCCTTAGTCGTAACTCATGTTCCCTTTGTAATCTTTTATCTTCTGCTTCCCTTTCTGCAGCTAATTTCCTCTCTTCCCTTTCTGCAGCCTGTCTTCTTTCCTCGGCTTCCCTTTCTGCAGCTAATCTTTTGTCTTCTCTTTCTGCCTCCAATTTCTTAGCCTCAGCCTCAATCTGCAACCTCTTAGTCTCAGCCTCTAACTTTCTTTCGGCCTCTTTTTCTAATCTTCTTTCTTCGCGTTCAATAAATTTATCACATTCCGTAGTGACATAGGCAACCATAACTTGCCCATCTAATCCTAACTCTTTTGCAGTCTGTACAGCAGCAGATCGAAACTTGGCCAGGTCCGCCATTGTCTATCAGGTAAATTTCTACAATGTCTAACCAACAATTTAATCTCTAAATATATCTAATGGACAACACAGGCACCGTGAGCTCAACCTTATTTAATTCCACCCAAGGATACCTTTTAATTCTTATATTCCCTGAAGTGAATTACCCCCAATATTTTTAATAGGGAAAGATTCAAAATCCCAAGAGCGAGACCCCAATATATGTGGTGAAGTGGGATGTTATAAATATTTATAGGGGACTTAGTGTACTGACTGAGATCAGCTGTGAAGGTATCTATATCTATTAAGAGTAGTGTATTATAGATAACCTTACTTGCTACCACATATCTATATATCTCAGTCAGAATTATTCTGGAATAGTGTGATGACTACGTTATGTGTCTAGGGTATGTGTATGATGAAGTGTAAGTCACAACAACAGACAGATAAACAATTTAATTTAATCCACTACTCTTGACAACACTGTGACACTCACATACATATAACACTCTATGAGAATATCTTAAGGAGTCACTGATAACTTTTCAAATAACAATATGTATTCATTGTTGTTATAGAGGTATATGTGTCCTGATTCAAATACAAAGGAACCAGGGATCACAATCAATTTTAATTACAAGTATATGTACAGACTTTATCAATATGAATATTGTAGTGACATATATTATTAAAAAAATATCCTATGTGTGTCAGTTGTGTAGTAGTAATATGAGGTAATACTGGTTTTGTTTTGTTCAAGCTCTGTTGGCATTTGTCATCATGACTTCAATAGTTTGTCTTTTGGGACTAGTATTGGAGATGTTCTCAGTTCCTGATATTAAGACAATTAAATTCCCCTCTGAATGTTATTTTTACAAAGTCATTTCAAGATGAGGGGACATAATGTTGAGCTCAGCTGGCCAAATCAGCTTATCTTGCGTGATGGCGGCAGGAAGGGACTCCTCTGCTCGAATTCTCCCCTGGGCTCTGGAGACACCTCACTGATAGCTAAAAAGACCAAGGAGTATGCTGTCCGACTCTGGATTCAGCAAAGCTCTGACCAGGTGCTGCTCAATACCATCAAGACCACGGTCCCTGAAATCAAGAAGGATGTACCTTCTACTTCATAACTAACTTATACTCTCTTTTTACACTGATCACAATACATCACAAACATTGAGTTCAGAGCGTTAGGCCAACTGTCAGCTTCATCTGAAATACTTTATACCAGTATTTACCTCCTTAATGGTTACCACGCCTCTGCCATTCCAGCATTATTTCTTTCTAGTCAATCATCCAGGTGTCAGTGTACTATTTGGCCATTCCATGCCGTTTTACTTTCCTCCGACACCCTCTGTTCAGGCTGGAGCATTATAGGCTTTATCTCCTGTTTGCCACTGAACTACACATATATATACAGGCATAAATTAACAATTCACATTCAATTTTCATTAAAAGATACTGAATGGTTCAAGCTTACCACAATTCATAGAATAAACACAGATACGTTGATTAGCAATGAATTCTGGCACATTTACTGGCACAAATTCCCATCTGCTTATGTTCCAGGCTTTTATTTAGCAAAAATATGAGCTGGCTTCAACGCACTGTTGCTTTATCAAGCTTATTTGCACTAGTGGTCTCGAACTAACGCTCCTAAGTGAGTATATCAGCGAGTCTAGCCAATGGAGCCACGTTTCGACAAGTGTTTGAAAAAATGTTACCTTTCCACGTCTCCCCTAACAACGATAGATATTATTTATAGCCCGACCAATCGTGGTTAGTCTTTCATTTGTTGCGCTCCAATCAATTTGGAGTTTACATGGTAGGCTATTTCTGTAACGTAAGGTTTTTTCAAACACGTTATAAAAAAAATTTTATGAGCAGAAATGATTCCATGTTGTCAGGCATCCCCACTATTTTATTTTGGTTATAATTTATTAATTCCTGGACTATTTGCGTAACGTTTTACATATTCTTTGTCAGCAAGCCCTAAGGAACCCAAATATCCAAATTTAAAAGAGCTACGTGGCTGCGTTCAAAATATGCAATTCCTTCTACCTCCTGTTTCGAAGATGTGCTGTCTGGGTACTGTAATGTTTTCAAACGTAAACCCATCTATTGTTATCTTTCCTAATAAGCGTTTTTTTTGTGATTTTAAAACCTAACTCTGGGAAGGGTAGTGTATTTTATCACTGTTCGTCCGAAAAAGTTAGTGCATGTAGCCTAACACGCGTGATAGTAGTAATTGTGTATCGCGTTACGCTTGTTGGGGGGTGGCATTAATAGCGAGACGCGTGTTTAATTTTGCATGCGTTCCTGATTTTATTCGCCCCTCTCTCTTTTTATTTGAGTCCATCTGTTCGTTCGTTTTGGTAACGCAGTATAATTAATGTTAGGATTAATTTAGGTCATTACGCAGGGTGCCTCTCAATGTTTTTCCAAGAAATACAGCACACGTTTCATTGAAGAAAGTGGGTAATAATACAGTAAACTTTTACTATCAACGTGAAAGCGTTACAATTTGCAGACGAAGCAGAAAACAAGGGGGATTTCGAGTATCTTCTTTGTGGCAGCACTGTTATTTTACCATTGCTCTTTTCTTTATTAATTTTATTTGTTAGGCTTCATATTTACCTAATAATTTATATATGTGGATTAGAATATTCCACGACACTCGGGTTTGGCGTTTAACTTCCTTGTCCAGCTGACTGTACTGTTCGCTATATAGTTGCTTTAACCTAGGGGACTTCGCTTCTGTTTTCTTTCTTTTCATTTCCTTTCTCAGTGTTATGGTGTTTAATGTTTCTGGTGTTATCCAGTCTTGCTTCTTCCTTTCCTGGAATCCCAAGCGTGATTTGCTGCTTTCCTTATATATTGTTGAATTTCTGGTCTATATCATCAGTCAATGTCTTTTCCTGACTGTTGGCAAATTGATATCGTTTCTTTATGTCAGCCGCAAAAGCTTTTCTGGTAAGGGGGTCCTTCAATTTGCTGATGTCAAACCTTTTCTGTGTAGTTACAGTTGGTCCAGCCCTTCTTAGTTTCACTTTCAGTTTTGCTACTACTAAATGGTGATCACTTCCCACATCTGCACCTCTTCTTACCTTCACATCTTGTAATGCATGTCTCCATCTACCGTTAATCATGATGTGGTCTATCTGGTTTCTGTCCCGACCATTTGGTGATTCCCATGTTAATTTGTGAATTTCTTTATGTGGGAAAAGTGTTCCCCCAATGACCAGTTGTTAATACTACAGAAACTTATTAATTTATTCCCATTTTCGTTTGCTGTTCCGCTGCCGCATTTCCCCCATTACTCTTTCATTATATGTATTGTGTACCAACTTTCGCATTGAGGTCTCCCATTACTGTAATAAGATCATACCTAGGTGTGTCTTCCATTTCTTTCTGCAGTTGTTGATAGAATTCATCCTTGACCTCTTCATCGCTGTCATTCGTTGGTGCGTAGCATTGTATTAATGTAGTATTGGTGAATCTACCTCTCAATCTTAATCTTATCAATCTGTTGTTGATGGGTTTCCATTCCAGTAATGTCCTTTCTATTTCTTTCTGTAGAATAATGGCTACACCTTAATTGTGCTGTCTATCGTCTCTTCCAGAGTAAAGTACTGTTTCTCCTGTTGCTGTTTTAACTTTTCCTGCCCCTGTCCATCTGCTCTCGCTTATCCCTAGAATGTGTAACCTATAGTTTCTCATTTCTGCCGTGACCTGTTTTAGTTTACCCGTCTCGTTCATTGTCCTGACATTCCTAAATCCTATTCTTGTATCATGTTTTGCGGTCAGGACGTCCGTTCTCATGTCAGTGGCTTCCTTTCGGCTTTCACCACTGACAGTCATACGAGCCTCAGACTCCGGATGTCCGTCCCGCAGCAAAGTTTGTTTATTCGTTGTTGTTTCCGTAACTTCAATTTTTTTTTTTTACATAGACAGGGGTGTCAGCCCTATGCTAAAACCCCCAACCTGGAGGACCAGGGTGTCTGCTTTCGTCTGACCCCTGCCCGCGCAAACCTTTCCAGCTTGGTAAAACCTTCCAGGAGTAAAACTCCCACTGGCATAGCTCTGGGGGTAATCAGGGTACGCAAGCCGCCATATCTCGACAAGGTATTGACACCGGTGATGGCAGTGATCCTTATATACTGTGACGAAATGTACGACCTCTATCGATCTTTGGTTCTCTCCGGCAGTATCGGTACATTTGTGGTACTGATTTTTATTATGTGCTGTCAACTATCGCACTTTTCTTTCTCTCTTTCTTTCTTTCCTCGTTATTTTTCTGCTAAGTAGCAGACATTTGATTTTTATCACCCTGTCGGTGATAAAAATCACATTTTCAGGAGCGGCTGATATGATACATCACATTTGCTTGGCGCTACCCAGATTTGTGGTTACAGGCGCGGCAGATTAACAAGTACATCGGTCAGCGCTATCAGCTTAAATCACCAATAAGACACCGAGTTTGCGTACGCATACGTCAGATAACGAGATTACTGTCTGTGTGACACATGTAGGCCGACAAGAGTGATATAATCGCTTCCAGTCACTTGGTTAAAAGTAATCATGGATTTATTACATTTAAAACAATATGAGTCTACAAATGTGTTTGTGAGAGTGTATGCAAGACATCATATTACCATATATGGGAGACGTGATCTTTTGCAAAATTTTTCTATGTAGGAAATATTTTGAAAGTGCCACACCCGACCTGTTTGAAATGATTGGATCTTTCTGATTAGATTCATAACAACATTGAGGGAGAATATAGGCTGACCATTTCGCAGTTTTACCTCACCGTGAAATTCAAGCTCGCTGAGACAATCTCAGACCTCGCCAGAGTGAAGACTAGCTTCATAATTCCTTTTTGTTAACCGGACCTTTTATTTGAGAACCAGATAAGACTTAAAAAAGCACAGGAAATCTCTTTCAAATTTTAATAAGTAATCCCGGGACTGAAGAAACACTGAGTCAGAGGGGAATCTATTGTAAAATTAAAGACATCCCAGACACATGTCAGAGGCCTAACCCAGTGCCTTAATTTATTCACCTGAGCAAAAAGTCTGTAGCCAAGATTTACTTATTGGTGGTACCAGCAGAAAGTACTTTCTCTGGAACCAAGTGAAGGTAGAAGTGGACTGATGTTTTGCGAGATGCCATCATACTTACTTAGTCGTTCCCCTTCTACCGTGAGGTGTAGAGGTTTGGAAGAGAGAGCGCCAAACTATTCTATCAGCTGTCCTCTTCCTGGCCCGGTTCCACTCTAGTCCTCGGTCCCTCAAAGATTGTCCAATGTTGTCCTCCCAGCGGACCCCGGGTCGTCCTGGAGGTCTGGATCCCTGGCTCTTTGTTTCCCATGCTTGTCGTGGTAGCCGATCCTCTCCCATTCTGCAGACACACGGCCAAACCATCTTAGTTGGGACTGTTCTATTTGGGTGATGCCATCATAAGAGGTCTTATAGACAGACGCAGAACCAACTTAGCCGTTACTCCTCGGCGTTCTGGGAACATGCGACGCCTGAACTTTGACCAGAGACGAGCGAGAGCAGAGTGAAAGGAACTGACCCAGTAGGAGAAGAAACTACCAGTGGCAGCTAAGTGAAAATATCCGCTGCCAAAAGTGACCTCCTTTATTCAGTTAAATCCCAATCAAGTGATGAAACCTTTTCCATAACTATTCAAATTATTTTCCAACTGTTAAAACTTAAAGAGATTATTAAATTTTGTTATTTGTAATGTGACAAATTTAACTTCGATTCAATCCTTTTAATTGTACTACATGTTTGTCTCAGTCAAAGTTACTAAACACACACTCCAAACACACACACACACACACACATATATATATATATATATATATATATATATATATATATATATATATATATATATATATATATATTACTAATAATTCCACTGATTAACTCAGCGGTGGGGGCTTAACGAGCTTGAATAAACCATTGCTAAATTCTTCATAAAAGTGTCGGCAGATTATAGAATTAACGTGCTCAGCGACAGTCAGCATTGTTTCCGCTTATCTGAATATCTTATGAAGACTCCAATGTGATAGAAGCTTTACTACTCTTCTATCGACATTTCTGCCAAGAGTAATCTTGTGTAAAAATAGACTCCATTGAAGCCTATAATAGATGCTCTTGAGTTTTGGCCACTGTTGGGCCACTACTGCAAAGCAGGGGAGGCAATACTGTCACATATACTAATTTTAGTTCTTTACTGGAATGAAACCAGGCCATGAGGAAGGCAACTGATAGGACAGAATGGCGCTCTCACTTTCAAATCTCTACAACTCACGGTAGAACAGGAACGACTAAGTAAAGTAAAAAAAAGTTATTTACTGTTTTTATATACTGTTGCAATTTTCTAGGTCTATCTATTCTCAACAGCTGTTCCACATTTATGAATAAATTGCATGCCTGTAAATAATCAAATTTTGGTTTTCTCTTTCGTTCATACTTCTTACATTTTAGTAGGAAATGCTCTATATTATTCTTCTCTAGATACTCTGCACAGTAAGGTTCTCCTATCCTAAAATATCCCATTCCTAGTTACAGTCCTAAAGTTTCTTATTGCTAGGAGTTTTTAGGTCTCTAATACCTGGCACGTTCTCGTTGGAGTCTTGAACAATTTAAATGCATGTCTGCCCTTCATGCTTCCATCCCACCCTGCTGTTCAATCCTCAGTTATTTTTCTTTTAATTAAGCTTTTGATCTCTGCTTTACTAATTCCCACATTGCATGGGATCACGTGACTGCCAACCAACCAACAGGACTTCGCATAACAAAGATTACTTTTTCGGAAACTCCGAGACTCCCGACCAGTGTTGCCACAGCTAGGTATTTTGTTTACTAGATCTGGGTTTTTTGGCTTCCGTCTGGGTATCTAGGTATTGTTTTTCCAAATCTGCTTTAATCTGGGTATATTTGACAATTGGCATTTACAATGCACTGAGCATTATACATTATATTTATATTATAATTAAATGTAAAAAATTATGTGCAATGTGTTTTTTATTCCACTTAAATTTAATTCTTCTTTTTAACTACATCAATGACGTTGTTTTTTTTACATCAACTATCTATTTCATGTTATTCTGTTAATGGTTGTCATCTAACATACTCAGTCATTTTTGCAATGTGTTTTAAAGTATTCTTTTTAAATTTTAGACATAAGCAGATAAACAGCAAATTTTTTTGGGTGTATTATAAGATTATAAAATGAGAGATGATGAAGGTACGCTAGGTAGTTGTAGCAGCAGGATGACACACACGCCACCGCGTAAACAAGTGAATCCATGGTATCAGCAGGCTTTTTGTGAGGAATGGCTAACAGACAGCGAACTGAAGGATTGGAGTTTGTCAGAAGTTTAATCCTAGTAAAAGCGTGGTTGAAGATATGCGTGAAGGACGTTGTTGGCAGAAATATGCAAAGATTTTGGAACTCCAGAATCAAGATTCCACGTTGTCAATTTATGCATATGATCTTGACGAAGGAGAAGTTGCCGACACGGATGCCGAGTCGCTGACAGGTGACAATTTTCAACAATAACAAGTTACAACTAACATTTTATATTTGATTTGAGGAACATTTTCTTAATGTAATAACTACTGTAAGTATTTTACTGTTAAAATATCTCATTTTCAAGAGTTCATATATTGGGGTGTTAATAAAATCATTTTTATATAATTGTGAATTTTTAGTAATTAAAAAAAAAATAAAAATGAAGAAATAAATAAAAATTGGTAGCGCACAGCTTATTTGTGCTAAAGTTGCACTAAAAGATTGTGTACGCATCGTCTATCGTGTGTATTTAAGGCATAAAATAATCTGGGTATTTCTGGGTTTAAAAAAAAAAGAAAATCTGGGTTTATCTCTAGAACTTGAGTGGCAACCTTGCTCCCGACCACCGATGGCTGAATTTTTAAAGCGCAAAACTTCTAGAACTGTCGTTGCTCTTGTCGAATGGCCGTCTGTAGTAATAGAAATCGTGTTTTGAATAAACGTATGAAAGTGTAGTTTTGCAGAGACAAAAACTTTAAATCTGACCTCGAAAGGGCAGCATGTAACTTTGAAAAATACTGCACAAAGTGCAAACAGGAATTTTGTTTGGACACAGCGTGGCATGATTTGAATGACTTAGCCTACAAAATAACCCAAAGCGTTTAGATATCAAGACAACTAAAATTGTACGATGATGGGACACCCAACAAAGTTCAAATGAGCGATGGGGGAAAGTTGGTAAAATAACGATTAATACTGGAAGTGAGCACTGAAGACAAGAGGGGGAAACGATAAACCCTGATAAGACGACAGCGAAACACCTGAATTTTTAAAAGACGCAGAAACCTCAACTTCAGAATTATTCCGAATCAAATTACAAGCGCTTCGCCTAGCCTAATCACTGAAGATCTGAAAGAGGTAAGACTGTAGCCTATAGATACTACTATAAGAAAGTGTTAGTAGAATTTTAAAGACAACCTTAGAATAGTATACACGCAAAAATGTCGGCCAACTGCCAACGTATTAATACGTTGACTTGTCGCTGGCACTTATTTAAAACGTAGCCTACCTGCTCCTTTACTGATTTACTAAGTCGTTCTCTACTACCCTGGAGTATAGATGTTTGCCAGAGAGAGCGCCATACTATACTATGGGCTGTCTTCCTCCTGGCCTGGTTCCAATCTAGACTCAAGTCATTCAGAGATTGTCTGATGTCCTCCCTGTGAATTCTAGGTCGTTCTGGAGGTCTGGATCCCTGGCTCTTAGTTTCCTTTATTCGTTGTGGTAGCTGGTCATCTCCCATATTGCAGACATGGCCAAACCATCATAATTGGAACATTTGGGAGACATCGCCAAATCTGTTAATTTTTCTATGATTAACATATTTATCTTTAGTACATTGGCAATCTAATAAATATCTAATGCAGAGGATATGACTAAGGCACCTGTTGAGGAATCACAGAATATTGTGACGTTCGCCTGATTTGGCCCAAATAGCTATTGACTAAGGTGCCCAAGTCAGTACACCCTTAAATAAGGATCCAGAGGTACAGTAATCAGTGATATGAAACTGGAAACATGTTTACCTTCATTTTGGTTGAAATAAAAAACATTGGTTGTGTTTTTTGATGTCGTACAAATTAGTTCCGGTGTTGTTAGGGCTAGGATTATGGTTAGGTTTAGGATTCCTAACCCTTACTCCTTATATCTGTGTCTCTGAATTATTTTTTGAGTATCCAACACATGACGCATTGTTCTTTATTTCAACCGTTTAAAAAAAAAATTAATGTGCGACCTCAGTGTTTGTCTCATGTAAGAATTCTTGAAAAGGCTCTAAACAAGGTTAGGGTTAAGATTAGCAGTACAGCTGTAGTAAATATTTGTCCATATCATCATCCTAACCTTGTACTGATTGATTTGGGGGATACGGGGGACACAGTGAGTGTAGGCTAACCATAAATCTGAACTGTAACCTGCTAAATGTAACGCTGTTTCTTGCAAGTTTTAATTAGCCTACAGACAAAAAAGAGCATGCATGCGCAAAAAACACTTCATATTGATAGCCATTTGGGCGAAATCAGGCGCTTGATTCCCTATTCTGTGACTCAACCATTGGTGAATTTCTGCAATTAGGAAGTGATATACTTAATGACATGCCTTGTATCTGCTCCGAGTACAGTGGATTTTACATATATTTTGAACAGCCTAATTCTCCCCCAACTCCTCCAACTGAACAAGCTGCACAAGTCATAGTGATTTAAGAGTTGAAGGCAAATCTAACTTTATTAATCCTGACATCGATATAATGTAAAACTGCAATTCTGTAATCATGCAACCATTGTTATCAAATATGTTGGCTGATTATTTGTTTTCATTTCCTTTGATTTGATTGAACATCTGCTACACAAGCACCAACATATGAGGAACACAGAAAGCATGTACATTCCTGGGCAAACTGTGCCGATATCAACAACCTCAAGCTGACCACCACAACTGTATTTAAACATACTGAAGTTAATGCCTGAAAGTGTACAGGTTGAAGTGAAAAACAGTAGTACATGGGTTCGATGTTATCCAGATCATTAGCCCATGTTGTTAGGGTTAGGTTGAGGATTCCTAACTCTTACACCTTATTACTACATCTCTGAACTGTAATAAGGCCGTATCGAACACACATCCCACTGTTCCTCATTTCAACCAATGCACAATGAAAAAGATGATTTCCATTATGGCCTGTTTTGCTGACAGCATTTTTCTTGTCTTCTTGTTTATATCAATCAATACCCTTTAGCTCCCCAAGGAGCATAGGCCTTCAACAAACACATGCCAAGTCTTCCTGTTCTGTGCCATCCACTCAAGTTCTTTCCATGTTTTCCTCATCATTTTCACATCTGTTTCCAGTTCTCTTCTCCATGTGTTTTTTGGTCTACCTCTGCCTCTCTTTCCCTGTGGATTCCAGAACAAGGACTGCCTTGTAATGCTATCAACAGGTTTCCTTTATGTGTGTCCTATCCATCGCCAGTGTCTTCTTCTCAACTCTTGTTCCACTGGCACTTGTCTGGTTCTTGTCATCAATTCCACATTTGTGACTTTGTCATACCATTTCAGTCCTTCTATTCTATGCAAGCACCCGTTTATAAAAGTCAGTAGCTTTTTGGTTGTTGTTTTTGTTGTTCTCCATGTCTCAGAGCCATACAATAGGACTGACTTCACATTTGAGTTGAAGATTCTTATTTTCGTGTTGGACTTGATTTATCTTGATCTCCTTATATTTCCCAATGCAATGAAAGCTCCTCTTGCTTTTTGTATTCTTATTTTGATATCACTGTCTGTCCCTCCAACTTTGTCTATATTACTTGTTTATATAATAGCAGGCAAACCTACCTGCCACAAAAATATTTATGGAATGTGTGATTCCTTTATATTGGGATTCTTGCCGGTGCTACAGAGTTCGTGCACTGTGCTGAGATCCTCATTGTGTGATCTAAGGGAGGAGATCAGAGCACTGATGGAGTTGTCCGTATGCGATGAAGATAGTCTTTCAAACCAAACCAATAATGGCAGACCAAGGCTGTCAGGAAAATCAGAATCTTCTGCTTGCTTGTCATTGTCCATTATAGAAATTTTTCTTCCATCTATTTTCTTATCAGCCAGTCAAGAAGAATAATTTTAAGGATAGTTTCGATATTTTCCATTGCACATACTCATTCTAACAGCACACTTATCTGTATACACAGCAATCCACACTGCAAGATGTGCTTGTCAGGATGATCTATTGTCTTTACGGTTAGCAACATTCCAGCCTGAGTTTATTACTTGCATGTAACATTGGGCAGAAGCATATCATCTTGGCCCAGAAACAAACCAAACTTAAGTGATCACTTGGAATTTCAGACTAAAGTGTAAGTAACCATGAAATGCTATGCAAGCTATAAATGGCTGAAAATGTTTTGTGACTGTAAGGGCATACTTGAGGAAAGTGAGATTAGGCAGCAAAATCGAGTTGGGTTGATAGTATTTGGCACTTGATCAAATGAGTACTCATTACTGATTGAACAACAGAGAATAAAAATGACCGTCCAATGCTTTCAGCAAGCCTACATAATAAAAAAAAAAAACAGGAGCATCTGAAGCAAGTGGAAAAAGGAATTGAACAACAAAGTTCTGCATACTGCATTATCTGAAATGCATATATTTTGGAAACACGAAAATGATTGCACATTTGGGCAGCTTCAAGTTTGTACTTTATTTTATTTTGAATTTACTTCATCTGATTTGAAATATCATATTGCAAGAAAAAAAATGAAAGGTGCAAGCATAGGCAAATTCTGAATTTTTATTAAAATAATTTTTATTTACATTTGTGGTTTTGAAAACGGGCTTTGGAAAAAGTCAACGAATTTGTCTTTGGTGTTTGCCTCTTGTGGCAGTTTCCAGCTTCTGGGTTTGTGCCGTGTTGCAGTCCACCCAGCTTTAAATAGGCACCTGGCTCTGCTCTTGAGTAAGGAAAAGCAGTGGCAGCGAAGAAAGGAACTGGTTACCTCATCTCATGAAGCTGGACCAGGTAGAGTTAAGTCTCTAAGACTTCACTTCCCCATGGCAGTATTTGATATGGAACTGCCTTTACCTTAATTGGAGGAACTGTTCGTCTTACAAAATTGTTTTACACTACAGTTTTTTTTTTTACATTATCTATTTTAACAGTTTGCTTATCTACATTGACAGCAATCCATGCTGCAAGGATGTGGCAGAATACTTGCCATCTACAACATCCCAGCCTGAGTGTATCATCAGCATTTAACCTTGGGCAGCAACCTTGGCCTAGAAACTGATCTAAAGTAAGTGCCAGCAGAATGTATTAGATCATTTTATCTTAAATCCTCGGGGACAGCCTCGTTTTGAAAAATTAAATTTTTTTTCAGTTTTCATATGTCGCCCAAATCGTGTTTGAAAAGTGGCCCAAGTCTCCCAAAAGTGGTTGAAAAAATACCCCAGAGTCACCCAAAATGGTCAGAAATTGCTCAAATTGTGATCAAACAGTAGCTTTCAAAGAAACTTTCAATTTTCCGAATATTTTGGTTTTCATGTGTTAGAATAAAAGAATATAGACCTGTGTAATTAAATTTATTATAATTTTAGCTTGTTTGGTGTCTGATTTACAAATTTCAGCTCATTAATATAGCATCCCAAACTATGTCTAGTCTCTGAAATTTCAACTCATTTATAGCTTGGTAATTGAAATTCACAAATGTTTTCTCGCACACACGCACAGTGTTTAGAAAAAAGTGGATTTTCTATGTACCTAAATGGTGGTTTTGTCTATTTAAGAGCAGGGACAGAAAATCCTGAGCAACTGAATTTTTAGTATTACTGGACCTTCTCTCCACCTCTTCTCTCTTACACACACACACATTATTGCCAAATTTTCAAACTAATTATAAATGCAAATAACATGCCCTAAATATGATTTCTGAAATTGTAAAGTATTATTTGGTATGATAGTATGACAACTGCTGTAAATATTTATTGTCTAACTTTTATATCATTCTACTTCAGGTCAGGATAACAGCTTGAGGAAAAATCGCCTGAGCCTTTAGAGGACATTTCCCGTAACCACAGCTTTATTCTTGTGAACAATTTCTTGGAAAATGCAGGGGCGGCATTCAAGCTTTGGCCCAGAAGCCCCCAGGACTAAGCTAATATTGAACTATTTCCTGAGATGTTTAATAAGATTCAAACTGCTTTCTGCCCATTTGAAGATGTGTGTATTGATGAGATGGTTATAGGATAAAAAGGTAGGTTTTGGCACAAACAGTTCAATGCAAGCAAACCCCACAAATAGCATTTCAAAACATTTGGACAGTCTACATACTATGTATTCAATTTGAAAATGTATTTTAAAAGGAATATGGCCGATATTCACAACTAGATCCCAGTCATGTTCATGCTGTGAAAATATTTATCACTCTTTTGAAGCTATCAAGACCAGGGCATTATATTTTTTGTGGGTGGACTTTCATTGAAAATCTACTTGCACATAGTTATAATTATAAGGAACCCTCAAAATCAACTTCATTATCCCTCCATCCAGTACAAAGCAAATATGAATCTTTGATTTTTCAGCATTTTGTATGTGGTAAAGTGACGTTATTTCTGGAAAAAAACAAACTGGTTCGCTGTGACTGGAAGGTTTAAGTTCCAAAGACTTTTATTGCTATTCCACTGTTGGTAACTGTCCATGGATCATGCGATTTTAAGCACCGCGGAATAAAGGCAGCTTGTACATTGCTCTCGCTGTGCAAGTTTTATATTTTCCACACAAAATGCACACTAACATTGAGAAAAAAACATGTTATTCCTTAGTTTTCAGACTATTAAAATGTCTGTTAAACTAGTCATTCAATTATTCTTATATTCAAAGTTCATTCTGTAAAAAATTATTGCTGCAATCAAATTGTTTTTTATAGCCTGCCGCAGATCGTTTAAAATTAACTTTAAAGCCAAAAACAGACACTGGCTTGAGTTGTTGGCATGCTCGAAGCATCTCTACAAGCAGCCTGAATGTGTTGTGGGTGGCTATGAATGGCCTCGAAAACCGACTTAACTTTTAGTCTTCCTGCAGATTCCATCGCATCACAATCTTCCTGGAACTTTTTCTCGAATAATGCTTCATTGCAGTTATGAATCACAGAAACTAGCCGACGTCTTTCTTGTTTATCCAGTTTAATTTCGATCATCTTCTGAAGAATTCATTCATTTTTATTTCATAACCCTCCACTCCCAAAGGAGCATATTCCTTCAACAAACACATGCCAAGTCCTCCTGTCATGTGCCATCATCTCAAGTTCTTTCCACGTTCTCCTCATCATTTTCACCTCTGTTTTAAGCTCTCTTCTCCATGTGCTTCTTAGTCTACTTCTGCCTGTCTTGGATGGCTGTGTTTTATTTTCCTTAATTGACTTGTCCATGTTTGTTGAAGTTTTTTGTGGTTTACCAGGTTGGAATATTTTTTGGCAAAAAATACAGCAAAACGCCTAAGGGTCTTTTATATTTGGACATGCGTCCTAATATAACTGACTAGGTTGAACGGGACGCGCCTTGCCAAAACGAGACAAAAGTTTTACATAAAAAAAAACGTGAACATGTTTCACAGTAGTACATTGTCTGACGCCTCTCACCTGGAGTTTTTCTGTCACTGCACACAGTACAGTCCTTTGTTTTCTTGCCAGGAAAAGCATTAATAAAGTGTTGACGCTTATCAAGGCATTCTTCCACATCTAGTGTTGACGGACCACTCCGGCGACAAGAAGGTTGAGAAGCCCGCTGCTCTTGTACAAGTTGTAAAACAAGATTTTTGCGATACTTTATGTGATCCATTGTTTTCTCTGGATGTGTTTTTTTTGTACAAAATATAGCTGTTCACTACAGCTACTTCCAATAACCAGAAGAATGTTTTCCGCCACCACTTGCATGTGAATGAATAACTGCTGCAGTAATGATCAAAGCGATCTACAGCACCTGTTTCTTGTGTATTCTATCACTGCTGTTGGTTTTGTAATGTCTTCAATGACTCCATGTTTAGCTATTCTCTGCAGCATTTGTGTAGTTGAATCATAGTAAGTACTTAGTGTCACGAGTTGGATTTAAGTTAGAGTTATGCCCAAGTGTAGGACAAGACCCTAGTGTGAGAAAAGACTAAGATAATAGATTTACTTGAGAAATGATAGTGAATGTAGTAAGTTGAGTCTATTGGCTCGAGGATGATAACCGAAATTAAATCTTCCTCGCCAAATCGTGACTTCAAGAAATGCTATAAACTCACCACCTCTGACTACCTTTAACAAACTAAAGGAGATAAGGTTAAACTAACACTACAGACACCACTGTACAGACAACAGTTAAGGACTCTACAGTGAAGAAGCTGATCCAGTGAACATTAAATAAGTTTATTATACAAATCAACAGAATTTTCATAACATAGTAACAAACAAAGAAAATCATATATCGTGCAAGGTTGCACCGACCTGGAAACAAAGAAAATCAATTTGATTATAAGCACACCAAATTAAAAAACTCCAACCACTTTCACTCCTTCATACACCCTGCTGGGGACAAAATTTAAAATGATAAATGATCTTAACTACAGTCTAATTTGGTGGGGCTTCAACTATAGCCACCACTCTATAATTCACTATTTCTAATGTCAAGGTTCTGCTGGTACTGCCTAAGACTATCTGCACAGCAGCTAACTCTGTCAGCGATATACGCCACTAAGTCACACTCTGCACTGCTAATTAATAGACTTTTTCTAACTCTAAGGCTCAGAGGCTACCTCTAAGAATAATATGAGACTCTGCAGGTCCCTGATCTATTTTTCACCATCTCTCTCTCCACTTCTCCTGCCTTGCTTCTCTCGTCTCATTTTTCAGCAACCGGGAAATGATATCCCTCTCTTCCTGGTTCTGACTCGTACTTCTGATGACTTCTGAAAATATTGACTAGTCACTTGCCGTAGGCTGTAGAGGCTTCACTATTGGCGAAAAAGCTGATTTTCACTTGCCCAGTTACCCCTCATTTGGGTGTAGGGCCGTCTGTATTATTATGACCGAGGCTATAAAAGACACACCAACCCACTTGCTTGGGTTCGATGGGTGTGTATGAGCTTAGAGCTCCGGGTTTTAAGAAAACCCTTTCACCGAAGACTGCATCGCTGCCTCGACCTGCTCTTCCTCACTCCCTCTCTCTCTCTGGGGCCAATGTATTCAGAGCCGATACCCACCGTGGTACAAGCTCTTACGCCTCTGGCGTTTCCTCGACTTTTCTCTCTTGAGAAGACTGGCTACCTTTGCCAGCTGTCAGGAACAAGATTTATTGACAACCCGTTCTACAGGCCGTGACCAATGCTGTGGACACAAAAGAGAGGCCACTCTGTACTACAATACTAAAATACTCTCATAAAATAACTTATCTATTAAAACATATACAGTTGCTGCTTCAGTCACCCTCAACTCTAGCACAAACATGTAAACGCCCAAAACGAAGACGGCTCCACCATTTCCCCTCTCTCCCTTTTGCACGACGATACATAAATATTTACTGACCCCGGGTCATTACTCCTGACAATCCCCTATCTGTCTAGTAAAATCCAGACGCACTGATCAAATACTGATTATACACAGCTTGCCTCATGCATTAAAACATTTAGAACAGGTAGGGAAAAACACCCGTACTTAGGCCTACTATAATTCTGTAAGCGGTCACAAGACCTTACCATCGTTTCCCCCTTACGATAAAAAAATGCACAACAATTATGCACATCAATGATTAAAATTCACCACTACATTTATATATTACATCTCTATACACAGAAATATATATCCCTATAGACTATATTTCCTAGAACTCATTAAATCCCATAACACGAAATCAAATAATCCTCTACATAATATATAATTACACAGCCACTTCCGGCACCACAACTTTCCTTACACCTCTACCCCACGTGGTTACACTGCAATTATTATACTTTCACAGATAGAAAAATATTTAATTATCTTCTCTATCCATCTAGAATTCCTACTCAAATTAAATCCCAGTAACCGCTACGAAATCCGTTCCCGTATTTTTATATGAGACTTATCAGAATTAAACTCTCAATGAAATAAAATAAACGCACTTCCGAATATTCTGTTAATTAACCTAAATCAAGGATGCGTGTATTTCTACAGACCTTCTATTAAATCTTACACCTACGTAATATCTCTTTATCACTTGTGGACACTACTATCCTCTAAGAAATAATTGATGGCGCTACAAGTTATAAAGTTTTAAAATAAATTATACTAGAACGGGCTAGGGACCTCAAGACGCAGCAATAGAGACCGCAGTCAGCGACTCATAGCTTGACTGCCTGCGTCAGGACCAGCGAACCAGAGCTGGTCAAGACCGTGCTCCACCTCCACGTGTTGGTCCTGAAAACAGTATGCAGCAATGCAGGCTGGCTGAGCGAGCATGGATCGCAATGGGAAGGCAAACCCGGTCCTAAAAAATGCTGTGCAGAAGTCGGATGTGTCGACCGAAAGGTGCAGATATCACAGCTACGTTGTAAACAGACACAACGCAACCACCGTCCTTTTCAGGGCGAACGAAGAAGAAGAAGAGGCTAAGGCTCTATTAGAGAAACTAGATTTAATTACCACACTACTTTAAATTACAGACGTACCAATTACTGCGTTTCTTCTGTTACAGAAGCAGACAATACTGCATGGGCGCACGGCCAGGAATTTCTGCAGACTCAGAGGCCGCTAAATTGAAAAAACGCATATATATATCTTTACTTTACCAACGCTGACCCCAGACCTACTTGAGGCTTGGCGTCTCATTATATCCAATAGAATTAAAGATAAATCTAAAATTTTCCATGCGCTCCCATCTCTAAATTTAGAACCAGTGTATTCTGCTTACTATAAATGCGCGCGTATTTCCGGCTACGTAACGTTACCTAACGTCTTCTGTTAGCGTGAGCAGAAATAAAATGTGATTCGCTCTAACGTACGTTGGACGTTACCTGGGTAGGGGTCATCTCCCCTTCCCCACGATAAAATGACAGCGATAAATTTAACAACGCAAAAATGGAATTTCAAGATGAGATCGCGATTATTAGAAATGGGAAGACTGGTGCCATTCAGTACTAACTTACGTTAATCCCTATAGAAAAAAACCCGCAATTAATTTACCTACAAACCAATACTAAACACGCCCACTATTTAAAAAGAAGAAGAATATATTCCAATCTTTGCTAGAGAGAAGACAAAAATGGCGAACTCATATAGTTACCACGGGACGAAGACTCTTGCAACTCTTATAGTTACAACGGGAAAACGAAATGGGGCCTATTTAAGACTAAATCACAGTAACTCCATCACACTTAGCACGCAGACAATTCTCTTGTCCCTCCATGCTAAAACCATCTCTTTATTTGGCATCATCCAGGAAATCACTTCACCTTTCAAAATTTTGAATTTCTTCATTTCTAGTGGCAAACCTCAGCGATTTTGCATTACAGTTCCTGTTGTGTGGATGCCTTTTTTTTTAACAGTTCCATGGCTAGAGGATGTCCTGTGTAGTATCTGTCAGTAAACAAGTGGTAGCCATGGCCGTTAGCCTTCTGTAACAGCTCGTTACAAAGATGCAGAACGATTCTAGCAGTAAATGGAAGATCTGGTTGTGTAAGCTGGTTTGTTGTTATAGCACCATAATATGGCTCAAAAGCACAGAAATATCCAGTATGGCAATCAGCCAGTGCAAACACCCTAAGTCCCCATTTGTTTGGTTTTTATGGATTATTCATTTTGAACTGAGTCCTACCCTTGAACTTATTGCACTTTCATCTACAACAATATTTTGATGTGGAATAAAAAGTTCAAGGCATTTCTCCCTCATATGAAGTACGAACAGATGCAGTCAGCGACTCATAGCTTGACTGCCTGCGTCAGGACCAGCGAACCAGAGCAGGTCAAGACCGCGCTCCACCTCCACGTGGTGGTCCTGGAAACAGTCTGCAGCAGTGCAGGCTGGCTGAGCGAGCACGGATCAAAATGGGAAGGCAAACCCGGTCCTTAAAAAATGCCGTGCAGAAGTCGGATGAGTCGACCAAAAGGTGCAGATATCACAGCTTAGGCGCAGACACAACGCAACCACCATCCTGTTCAGGACGAACAAGGAAGAAGAAGAAGAAGATATGAAGTACAATATTTCTGATTTTACAGCCTCTTGTCTGTCTAGCTCCATCACTCTGGTTTGGTGGCTGTACGTGCAGCATCCAGTGAATCTGCTGAAATCTGTCACGTGAAAAGACATCCTGATAAAAAAGAATATAATCAATCCATTCTACAGAAAAAAATTCTGTTACCACGCCACCTTCTTGCATTCCCATTCTCAAAATGACTCCAAAATAAGCCTTTATTTCGGAAATCGTTACATCTTTCCACATGGAGCATGGAGACTGTTTTATTTTTCAATTTGTCAGCTGCATACCGGTTGGTCTCATTGACTATCTCTAGCAATGATGATGTGAAAAACAATTGAAAGAAACCACAAATATTGTCAGGAATATCACAATCAAGAAGCTGTACACCTGCATTGTGTACTGACAATTGTAAATGATTTATACAACAAGAGTCTAATTGAGATAACTTCACCCATTGTGCTGGTACTTCCTCACTTTCACCATCTTCATTACGATCACTGTCATCGCTACTGCCAGCTTCATCACTGGTACTGGAATCATCTGTTACAGAATCACCTAATATAAAATCACTGTCATCTATATTTATCTCATCACTTTCACTACCACTATTATCAGTCTCCTCTAGAAAAGTCACTACTTCGGAGGCAGTCATTTGCCTAGCACGTTTGCTTGCTGATGCCATTGTTTCCCCCTACGTTCTACTTTTCAATTTACCACAAATAATTCGTTTTCCTGTTTCACCGCACAAATTTGTGCCATTAAATAATGGTACAATTCCTCGGCTAACTGGGAAAGACAAACGACCGTAAAACCAGTTGTTTCGTCTTGTGTCTAACTGGGTGAGACATTTGACCGGAACAGGAAAAATCAATTGTCTTACCCAGTCAGACACACGACCGGAAAGGGTTAAAGGAGGCTATGACCCCCTGATCCATTGGCTGAAGTAGCGATGTGGTGTTGGGGGTAAAAATATGACCGTTATATTGGGGTGAAGGTCGTCTAAAGTGCTTGAATGCCCAGGCGCGTTGTCAAGCACAAGGAGAATCTTGAAGGGAATTTTCTTGACCAAGCAGTATCGTTCAGCAGCAGGAACAAAATGGTTCAGGCACCAATCTTTGAACAGTTCTAGTGGAACCCAAGCCTTTGCCTTCCAAATAATGGGAAGAGATGCTTTAACGATTCGGCGAAGTCCCCTCAGATTTAGGGAGCGACACACAAGCAAAGGCTTAAGCTTGCAATCCCCGGGTGCGTTACCCCCAAAGCAATAACGTTAGCCTACCCTTGGCTGCCTTATGCCCTGGAACACTTTTTTCTTATTTTGAAATATGTGTCCTTTCAGTCTTTTATTTCCAAAATAAGCCAGTCTCGTCTACATTAAATTTTGGTATGGCAAATAACCTCCCTCCTGAAAAACTCGAATTTTAATAGTAGGCTTTACGGCAGTCGGTTCGTAACTAGGGATGTTCGTAAGTCGGACGTTCGTAACCTGGGGACTGCCTGTATACAAAATTATTTGTTGCTGCTTTGATACTGTTCGAAGCAGTACTTTGCGCTCAGTGGAATATCGGCAGTACATCCTTTACATACAAAAGAACTCCTGGAGGCTTTACAATCATTGCACTTTCTCTGGTTGCCAGACCACATAATAAGATGCTGAGCTGCTTGAAGTCTCTCACCAGCATTGACATTCTGGGTCTACCAGGTAACAGTAGAGAATATCCTGCTGCCTGTCAGTTCTTTGATTATATTGTTTCCTTTTCCCATTTTCTTGTCAGAGTATAAAGAATAAAAGCATTTCTCTAGTATATTTCTAGAAGCTAAGGGAATAGTTTTTCCACCATTTGTATGTTTTCCTGTTGAAATTAATATAATATGTCAAAATCTGATCGACACGGTTGTATCCGTTCATAAAAAAATTATATTCGTGAATCACTTTTGGTTTTGCTTTCATCTGATTTCTCCTATCTTCTTTAGTAATATTTTCAACTGAATCCTTGGAGGACACAATAATTATAGGCTTTTTTGCCTTTTTATCTTTACACGCAGTTACAAAAATTGAGTTATTGTCATCAAGAAATGATTTTGTTTCAAGATGATGAAGCTTCAGTGTCTTAATTTCAGCAGGAAAGTTTTCCCTATTTATAGTGCCTGGAAAATATGTTTTCTGGCTAATCAAGTAAGTTTCCAGCTGATGTGTTATATAGTATCAATCAGCTAATACATGATGGCATTTTCCTAACTGTGCCAGCAGCATTTGAAAAACCTTCACTGCCACGCTTCTGTCAAGATCTGCCTTTGGATTATGAAGTTTTATTGCCAAATTATGGAAGCAAATTTAAAACATACCCAGTAATTGAATCACACAATCCAAATACTTTGATGTGATACTGTGACGTTCACTATCTTCTTCATCTTTGTATGTAATGGTATGATGGATGTTAGTTTAATCTGGCCAATAGCCTAGCAGAGAGGCCCACACATTCAATCAGCAACAGTGATGCACACACTTTCAATAAGAACTCCTCTGTGAAGATATGACAACTTTATTGACATCAAAAACGAGCTCCATTATTCATCAGATAGACGCAGGATCCATTATTATAATGCTCAATATGATCTAGCTTTATCAGCATAGAATATGAGTAAATATCTATGTGTCTGTCCATACACGTCGTGATAAAATGAAATTTTTTCTTGGTAGGTAGGTGCAAAATAACATTGATGTGTTGCAGGTCTTATTATTTTATTATTGACTGTTAATATGCGGTAACCGACTGGTTACTCTGGCCAAGAAGACTGCTAGGGTTGAACACCAAGACCACGAACACAGTTGACGTTCACAATGTCGTAGTAAAGTCACCAAGGCGAAGTGGAAACGAATACATTATTTTGTGACTTGGACACTGCTCCACATGCATTTTAAAATCAAGCCAATATATTATGGCATTACATATGCAGTCTTTGAAAAGTCTCTGTACCGCCGTAGCTCAAACACTGTCCTTTGATCGACTTCAAAGTTTTATTAATTCAGACTCACTTGATATGCAGAATTCATTCTCCTTTGTCAAATATAGCTAGATACATCTCACAGAAGTATATTGATGCACTAGTGATGGTACATAATAGGGATATGTCACAATATCATATAAATTTCATGAGCTCAGAGACATACGTTCACTCACCTTACGCTACACACATCGAAGACCCTACAGATGATCACCGCCGTCTGCAAATCCCAAGCTTCACGTCTGCCCATCTACACCCTGATGGCAATGACGTCACTTCCTGTGTTACCAAGGACTATGTATAATAAACAAATGAGGAGCCTTGTCGAACCATCTAATGATATCGACACAAATGTTATGAATTTTAGTCATAACCCCCCCCCCCCCCCCCCCACAAAATATTGGAAACAAAGTTTTCATTATTTCTGTGGTGTGAGTATAACATCACCAGAGCGAAACATGGTATTATCAAACTTCACTATAAGTACGAAATAGCATAGCGCCCAGGTTTCTGCCACAGAGTAGGCAATTAAACCTACAAATTGTGGACAGTGGTAAAAACCAAAGCCAAAGTCTACGAAGGACACAAATTTTTTTAACAGCAATGTGAGGTGGCCATAGCTAAAAGTACCCAACATATTAAAAAATGATGGTAGCAATACACATGCACTCACATACCTCACACCGTCCAAAAACACCTATCTGTCAAGTTCAGTATCAGTAGTCAACTAATTTCTTATTAATCAAGAGCAAGAATGTAAAGCATTAAAGAGGAAATAGATATGCTACAGCGTAAATAGATGAAATGAGGCAGACAATCATATTAATAAATTGAATGAATGCAACATTATACGCAAAAGAAAATTAAAGTTATGTGTATCTGTCAGGAACCGTTTATCGTTCCACCACTGCAATGTGGATTTATAATAAGAAATATAGGCTCTCAAAATGTGAAGAAATGAAACCCCTATATCATGCACGTAACTAAATTGTTCAGTGGTTTTAAACATGCATTCACCTATACATTTTCGCTATTGACGGGGATCGATCATCGGCCTTTCTAAGAGGCCGCTCGTATACTAAGAGTTAATACATTATTCACATAATACGGCCTCACACGGCCAACAAATGCATCAATTACAATAATGAAATGCCACTGTAAACTTGCCGTAGCAGCTTAATCTATCAGCATCATACACGACAGTACGACTTACACTGAAAACCACTGCAATGAATATCGCTCACTTGAGCGGCAAAACTATGGAAAGGACACACCCAAAAATCATCTATCTTTTATCAAACTATGGCCTGTAGGTAATACGAATTAGACAATACACTGCTCTAGCATTACAACGTACTTCTCCACCAGGTCTGAAATATGGCAAGCACTCAATTAATAGTCCATAACATGAACCACACAGCAATCTCGCTGGCAAAAGGGAAATATGCGTCCTACCAGGACGACAGCTAGTTTCTGACTCTCCAAATTTGTGCCTTAGTTGCCGATTTCCGGTAGTCACCTGACCCACCAGTTCGGCTAGCCTCGCCCGGCTGACTTTTCGCCGAACACAATACCTAAGATGCCCTGTGAAATAG
The DNA here is from genome assembly GCA_024509875.1 of Oreohelix idahoensis. Lineage (NCBI taxonomy): Eukaryota > Metazoa > Mollusca > Gastropoda > Stylommatophora > Oreohelicidae > Oreohelix > Oreohelix idahoensis. The sequence continues at coordinate 349,652 of JAMPIV010018224.1, read as the reverse complement.
CGCTGTGACAGTATCTCTTAAGTACTAGTCAGCAAAAGGGTACTGTGGTGTCATAAAAATGTTATCTTGCATCTAACACAATTGTGTGAGCAATTAAATAATTAAATGTGTTGCACGAATTGATAATAGTATGGAATATCAGCAATATATTGATTCAAAATCAAGTGTAGGTGTGAAAATTATTTGTATCAAAGACCAAACCATATCTGGCGAATTAAAATTAATTAACACTCAACTTAAGCACTGTAGATAAAATGCGTAGTGTAATGAAATTATACACATTCATGAAACATTAAACCAAAGTCCAGTGAGAATATGTCCAAATGAACTCATGTCAATGTCCCTGATTCTCCTCCACACGTATGTTCATCTTAAGTATGAATGTTCAAGTCCAAAAGGATTGAGAACCGAAAAAGTACGACAAGAGTATTCCTGGTAATCTCCCTTGATCATGCGAGTCATTCTGGAGTTATGTCCCTTAATCTGTAGATGCCGTTAACCAAATTGAGAACGAAAACGAATGTATACACAAAACATCTTAAGTCACAGCATCTTCATCATTTTACAGAATGTGTGTTTGTTGGTCTGTAAACCGAATATGATCACTGTCAATAAGGCTCAAGATATCCACGTAATGCGTTGAGTAGAAAGAGTTACTACACGAAATTGTCCATTTCAGCATTCATCATCATCAGGTGTCGTGTGAACCGATCAACAATTGTAAGCACTGTCACAAAAGTCATTGAAAGATTTTCTTCAATTTCAGATGTGAAAATTCGAGATAGATCTCAGTGTTGGCATTTTACAACAAGTTATGGTGTCCTCCATCCTTGGACCTCAGTAATATAATTGAAAATTCTGTACAGCAAAAGTAGTGTCAGACAAAAACGTTCCCACAAGTGGAATATTCCACGGGTTAACATATAACGAAGTCAGTCCATAGGGTAGTCGCAATCTCACAAGCCACCTTCATTTATCAAGTTGTTTGGTGACATAGGGTCCTTGACACACCGTGACAGGACATCTGCCAGAACATTCTGACTGCCTTTGAAAGCCCGTATTTCATAATCGTAAGGCTGGAGCGCAAGGATGCTCTGGCTGTTACTGACATTCTCTGTTATGGTGTATATTTTATAGAGGCGTTGCAAAGGTTAAGGCGTTGGTTAGCTTGTTCAGTATTTTGGGCTTCATGCTTTCGCCTTAATATTCTGATTGTTCAATTGAGCAAAAGTGCTGATATCATACGCGAATGTTGAGTATTAAAATACAACTTTACTTCATAGAGTTGACAACGCATTCCGTGTGAGAGTCCATAAACATCACATGGTTTAATGATGAGAACATATTATCAAACATTCAATTCATAGTATCAATCAATTATAGTATTCCTGCAGTCTCCTATATAAACTCCTGTCGTCAAAGTGTCAACGTCTATATGCGCAATGTCGTCTAGCGAACATCCGATAGGGATCGTTGAGGTTTTGACAATATTATAAATTTAACAATTATATTCAAAATACTCCCTGCATTACTTCTTGAACCGTAGTTAATACATACAATTGGGATGACTTAAACTTGCATCCATATTTCATAAAGGCTGACCCTACGCCTTATATCCAGAAGAAACTCTGCATAATTCACAAGCATTGAGAGCGATGCAAAACACGACTGTCTTGAACAAAGTCAGTCTCAAGAAGGGTATATGAAGAGCGTTGCTATGCCCCAGCCTACCAACATACTACGTCATATCTATCTCTAGTCAACCCCATAAAATCGCAGTCAACACAATGGCTTTAAGTGCAAAACACCTAACATTGGTGGCACAACAATGTGTTAACGCGTACCAAATTAAAGTGGGCCAACATTACCCAGATACCCCGTATCACTGGCAGCCCTTTCATTTCTAAATCTCGCTGTCTTGAGATATGAAAGAGCCTTCTGATCTGTCTCCAAGATGAAGTTCGCACCTAGTAGACATCTTTGGAGCTTGGTAAAGCAGAATATCACAGCGAGCAATTCACGCTCGACAATCGGGTATTTCTGCTCAGTAGGTGTCAATTTTTGACTAACGTACAGGATTGGATGTAAAGAATCATGGAATTCCTGCATAAGCTTACCACCGATCCCTGATCCAGAGGCGTCAACTCTAAGGATAAAAGGAAATCGAGCATCAGGCAATGTCAAAATTGGTGGTTTTGAAAAATTAGTTTTGAGTATATTTAAAGAAGCATTGCAAACATGGGATCAAACAATCTTATTTGGGAAGGTCTTTCTTAATAACGAAGACAGAACAAGTAATTTCTGAAAAATCAGGCAAGAATTTTCTATAGAATCCAACAAGACCTAAAAGACTGCGGACCTGTTTTTTTGTCTTAGGAATTTCAAGATTTTAGAGATAGTAGAACCTTCAGGTTTAAGAAAACCACCTCCTACCTTATGACCAAGAAAAGAAATTTCAGTGAATCCTATTTTTGTTTTGGAAGGTCTAGCAGTAAGATGATGAAGACGCAAAGTATTCAACAAAGATTGAATTCCAAGAACATGTTCTTCCCAAGATTGATGAAAAAGACAAATATCATCAATATAGGTAGTTATGTCTTCACGATCAGAGAAAATCTTTCGCATCATGCGAACAAAGGTAGCAGTAGATAGTCTATCCTAAAGAGAATCTACCAAAGTCAGAGAATCAGCATAGAAAAGTGCATTTCAAATAGGTAAAGAATAGTCTCAAGATGTGTGCATTCTACACAAATGAGCATTAAAATGTACAACATTATTAGCCTCATTCTTCTTCTTCTTTGATCTTTAGCCGCCGACCGTCAAAGCAGTCAGTGGCCATTACGCCTGGTGGCGTCTTGTAGGACAACAACAAATTGATTCCACCCTGCTTGGTCGGCGGCCATCCCTCGCACAGTGCCCCAACCCCGGTTCACCCCCTGCATCCCAGCGTCCACAGCCCTCCGCCAAGTTGTTTCCGGTCGGCCTATCTTTCGCCCTCCCCCAGGGGTCCATAGCACAGCTGCCCATGCGATGGCATCAGGGTCCCCTCTGAGGACACGGCCAACCCAGCCCCGGCGTCTGCCAGCCACGATGGTGTGCATGTCCTCCCGCCCGCTCCGAGCAAGCAGATCCCGGCCGGTGATGGCACTCGGCCAAAAGATTCGGTGAATTTCTCCCAGGCATGTTGTGTGAAAAGAGGACAACCCCGACACCCACCTCTCTGCAATCCTCCAGCCGCCCCCCCCCCCCCCCCCCCCCCCCCCCCCCCCCGTGCCACAGAGAAGCACAGAAAGCACACAGCTCTGATACAATCCCAATTCTGTGCCTGTGCTGCACCGAGAGGACCACCAGACGCTGCCTAGACCAAAAAAGGCCGCTCTTGCTCTGTCCACTCTGCTGCTGATGTCCCCGCCCGCTCCGCCATCTGGTGTCACCATGCATCCCAGGCATGTGAAGGCATCTGTCTGCTCCAGCCGCCGACCCCCCACCGACATGGGCCCAGGGCTGCTCACATCGAGCGTCATGACCTCCGTCTTCCCTAGGCCGATGCCCAAGACCACCTGCCGGCCACACTTACCAAGTCCATCCATTCCTTCCTGGACCCGCTGATATGAATGTGCCAGCAGTGCAACGTCATCTGCACACCCCAGATCCTCCAACACAGAAAATGTAGTCCATCTCACTCCTCCTGGACCGCAGTCCGGCGCACCACCCAGTCCATGACCGCCAAAAATAGAGTGGCCGACAAGGGGCATCCCCGCCGCACTCCTGCCCCCACCCCAAAGGCCAGGCCGCTCCGCCCAACACTACACGCAAAGTTGGCACAAAGGCTCTCTATGATTGACACCATGCAGCTTGGAATTCCACAAGCCCTCAGCATCCTCCACAAACTGTCCCCATGCATACTGTCAAAAGCCTTTTCAAAATCAATGAAACCAATGTACAACTGTCCCTGCCACTCCGAGCACTGCTATTAGCCTCATCATAAGAACCAATGGGAAACAAGACCTCCTGTACATGATTAGTGGAAAGAAAACATTCACGTCTCTGCATAGGAACAAGTATGAAGTTACTATGTTCTTTAAATGGTGTAACACGGCCTGTAGCACCTGAAAAAAGAAACAGCATTGTCAAAACTGCCACACTACCCAATGTAGTGGCTAGTACATACCACATGAAATCATGGGATGTCAGCATGTGAAAGAAAAAAAGCTGAATTAATATTATCCACAAGGTTCCTACATGAAAAGGAAGAATCATATAGTATAAATACAATAATAATAATAATAAATTCTTTAAGCACCAAACACGGCGCATAAGGCAGAAACCAGTGCTCTCCAGGTTGTTTGTTGTGACGCCACTCCTCTTAGCTCTTGCACATTATTTAGGCCCAACGTTCTTCCTTCTCTTATTATTGTTCTTCTGAGTGTTTCTTTTGGTCTTCCTTTTTTCCTCTTACCCTCAGGAACCCAAGTGAGCGCCTGTAGTGGTATTCTGTTGCTTTGCATTTGTAGGACATGACCGATATATGACCATCTTCTTTTCCTTATATAGTCGGAGACATATTTCTGCCTAGAGTCTTCTCTTATTTGTCGATTAGTCTTGAATTCTTTCCAACTGATGTTCATGAGTTTTCTAAGACATTTGTTCTCGAATGTATTCAGCTTGTTCTCCAATGATTTTGTTATTTTCCAACTCTCACAGCTGTATGTTAACACTGAGATAACATTTGAATTAAACAGACGAAGCTTGGTATGTATATTCAATGATCGTAATTTCCAAATGTTAGATAATCTATTGAAGGCGCTAGCAGCCAAAGCAATTCTAGTATGGATTTCTCTTGTGTCACCATCCTGAGTCATTTTACTGCCTAAATAATTGAAACTTTCAACTTTCTGTAGTTTTTCCCCGTTCAAGATGATATCAAAGGTCTCGTTAGAAAAGTTCATAGCTTTAGTTTTAGAGGCATTTATTTGGAGACCTATTTTAACTGAAAGATGACACAAATTATTTACTGCTTCTTGGGATTGTCTGGGTGTTGAACTTAAGAATGCTAAATCATCTGCGAAATCCAGGTCCCCCAGGAATTTTCCATTTGTCCATTTTATACCTAATTGTTCATTGTGGGTATAGTTTCTCATAACCCAATCAATAGCTATTCCAAAAAGTAGTGGTGACATAATACAGCCTTGTTTCACCCCTGTTTCTACTGTAAACCATTCTGTATTCCCTTTATTTGTTCTAGCACAACATCTTGCATTGTCATATAGCGCTTTGATTATATTCACATATTTTGTTGGAAAACCATAGATTGTAAGTATCTTCCACAATGATGGGCGGTGTAGACTATCAAAGGCTTTTTGAAAATCGACGAAGGTGATAATAAGTGGCGATTGCATTTCCACTGATTCTTCTATAATTGTTCTTAGTGTGAATATTTGATCAATACATGATCGTTTCGGCCTGAAACCCGCTTGTTCTTCTCTGATCTTTTCGTCAGCATGCAATTTAAGTCTTTCTAACATCATGCAACATAATAATTTTCCAGGTACTGATAATAGAGATAAACCACGCCAGTTATTACAGTCTGATAGATCACCTTTCTTCGGTAACTTTACAATAATACTGTCTTTCCATTGTTGTGGTGGTTGTTCTTCTCTCCATACTTCATTTATAATATCTAAAATTCTCAAGAGGTTGTTGTCATTAACTGCTTTAATCATTTCCCCTGAAATTTCGTCAACTCCAGCAGCTTTAAAATTTTTAAATCTTTTAACGGCTTGTTTGATCTCGTCCAGGGTGAATTCATCGCAAGTTATTGGCAAGGTGGTTGTGGGTGTTTCATTATTAAAATCAGGTGTTACTGTTGGTGGTGGTCTGTTTAGCACCTCCATGAAGTGCTCAGCCCATCTCTTCATTTGTTCTTTTTCTGTTGGTATTGAATTCCCTAATTTACCTTTAACAGGTGTTTCCATAGCAGTAGGCTGGTGACATAGTTGTTTTGTAATTTGATAAATACAATGGCAAACAGGAAAACAAACAGCCAAACATACAGCTTCTGAATGTGTCCTCCAGGAGATACCTGAAATAGATAAGATGATAGAAGAACAATGTGCACAAGAACGCATTAAAATCTGAGTGCTGCTGAATGATGTATCAATTGCACATCAAGACAATAATCTCGAAAGTAAGCTCCGTTGTCACGATCGACAACCATGAGTGCATCCGCATTTGAGTAAAAATAAATAAGTGCCTCCCTGTCCTTGAAACTGTTGATAGGCAAAAGACGTACAAATTTTACGTCAGCAGTGAACTGGAAAAAGACACCCAGTGCCTGCCATATAGTGCCTGGTGGCAGATTTTGTACTAGCATGGTGCGTGAGTATGCACTATTGCCTCGATAAGGCATCCCATTGTCATGAAACTGTGAGCAAGAGTGGTAAGCACCCTTAGTCAAATGAGAAACATGGTCATTTATCTTTCTCGTGGATGTCATATCTTTATTATATGATGCATCATACTGATTGAACTGAGTATGATACCTATCCCCATTCGAGACTGTAGGTTTGGAGCATGTCGTAAAAGACAGCTTATAAGGTATAGTGAAACATTTTTTTTTCAGATGTACTGGTATTAGTTTGACCAGGTAAGTTTTTTATATCGTTATCATCAACCTTACGTGTATCACCATGACTCTTATTAGTAAATTTTTCGACACCCTTGACAGCCTCATCTGTATTTGTAATATCAGATGCACTGTGAGCATGTCTCCATGACTTACTTCCAGAAGAGGCAGTATTGTTTCGACTGGAAACACTGGCATCAGAGTGATGTCGAGGGAAGTTGTATCTGCCTTGACATGAGATTTTTAATTTTTCAGGTCGTGGTGTTCTGTTTGCATCATAATTGGTACCACTGGCACGTTGTACAATAGGTTTTTCATAACTAATGTTTGACAATATATTCTTGTTTAACACAACATCCAGCAAACCATCAACCTGATTACGTAACTTAATAAGTTCACCATTTTTCCGTGAGAGTTCCTCACCTTGCCTGGCATTTTCCTTCTCTGAGTTTGACCGTTCCACTTTTTTCTTCATGCAATAAAGTATCAGATGCGACCATTTTTTTTCTTATACTCACTTTCGAGTTGCACATAAGACTGTTCTTTGTTATGGATCGCTATGTCCTTTTCCTGAATAATCGATTCAAGACGCGTGATCTCCAACTTCAACTCTTGAAGCTGATGGACATGAGATTGAGTTTCCTGTAGTATCCTCGTCTCTAATTCTACTTCTCTCATGGCTCTCTTTTTCCTTGCCATTTTTTTCAATCTTCTCTTCTGTGCTTCCTCAATATGTGGTTGTAGTTGGGCAACTTGAACCTAAGTCCCTGAATCTGAGCAACCTGTGCCTGAATTCGTGCTGTCAAAGCTTCCTTTGCTTTAAAAAAATTTGCTTTAAGATGAACAATCTTATCTGATAAATCATGACTGTGCATGGTAAGTTTCCTCTGACAGGCTGCAGCGTGATCTTACAGTTCCTGAACCTCAGGGTCTAAAGTTTTATTCTTCTCCAAGACAGTCTCTAATGACGCCTTAGAATTTGCAAGTTCCACTTGTAACGATCTGAAGTTCGTATCAATATTGGCCTGCAATTTTAGTGCCATCAACTCTTTGTCTAAATCATCAATTAACTTCTCTCTGTTTGCAATAACCTCCATCACAGGCTTGTGCTGATCTTCTTGCAGCTTTCAATGTGTTGGTCAGAACTGCAAAAATTAAAAAACATCTTCGATAACTTTAAAAAAAAATAAGTTCTGAAATCTTGTTTGAAATTCTGATCCAGTTCTAAAACCACTTTACAATATTTCTCTAATTCAGACCTGTTGCATTGTGACAAAACTATGAAGTGGTGCTCATCTGCCTTTAAAAAAAAAATGAATATCTAAAGCAGCAACTTCAACTTGAAAATGTGTCACATTCATCAATACATGACATGTTTAGTTTTAAATTTTTATCAACGGTGTAGAAGAATAAGTTATAGCCAATTTTTGACAATGTGATATTTCTGGCATGTTGGAAACAGCTAAGTTGGATGTGATGGCCTGCCGACTGATTCCAGCAGTGGTTGCAGTTATCTATAATTTGTTTAAATTTTTCTGTATCCAGTCTTGCACAGCAGCCTCTGAACCTTAAATCATGACTTTGTTAGAGGTGTAAAAATGGAGGAAAAATTCGTCAGTGGAAATAACATCTTTCACGTGTGCACCACTAGCATCTGTTCTTATTTCAATATTTGCGATTGATTCATAGTATAATTTCGAAAGACTTCTCAGGGCCTCATATTCTAGCAATGTGGAGAAAGTTAGTATGGCACACTGCTTGTTGTTTTTATAAGTTATATTGAATGAAGGCATGCACAGGGTGTTTTCTTTAGTGATCTTGGTCTTTTTCTTTACAGCTCTTGTCACGTTTAAAGTGTAATTTTTGGTTTTAGATCGAGTAGTGGTGATCGAGTTTACGTTTGCCATTGTTCCTGAGAATTTCCTATAATAATAATGAAGCTAGTTGCAGTAAATCAACCAAATTTGCTTGAGAAGACCAATGGAGTTCCCTGTTTCTTACCTTTCTTCTTCTTCTTCCTTTTGAGTCGACTATAGTGTTTTTATACCCTGTTCAACCTGGAAATTGGTTATAATTGGGGTATATTGTGTGCTACGCTCTTCGATGGTGGTCGGTTGATAGTCCTGAAAAGGACTGGTGCTAGCTGGCATCCTCTTCGTTGTTTCTCTGTTTGTGTTGCCGTGGCATGTTCTTTATTGTGTTTCATATCCTGCCTCCCTATCTGTCCTTATGGTTTTGTGTGTTTTTACCCTCCTTGTTTCTGTTTCTTGTGTCTTCCTTTGCTCTTGTATCTTAGATAGCGCTTTTTCTATAATTGTTGGGAGTAGCTTTTCCAGCGTTTCCTCGATGACTTCTTCGTCAGATTGGTCGTTCGTTTTAATATCTTTTGTGTTTGATGTTATTTCTTTAATGGTCATTCTTTCTGTCGGTTTTCTCTCTCCTTTCGCAGTTGTTGTTTTAGATCTCTCACCTCAGTCGTGAGCTGTCTGACCTGTTCTGTTAGGCTGTCTTGGCGCCTATTACCTAGAGTACTTGCCTTCAGTGTGTTTTTTGCCTCTTGGTACGATACCCCCTTTCCAATAGCAACTGTAATTATTTGCCTTGTTTGTTGGTATTCGGGACACCCTCGGTATCGTGCTCCGTGTTTTCCGAGGCAGTTGGTACATTTTCTATTGTTGTTTGGTGTTTTGTAGTCGCGGTCTTTTTTTGCCTTTGGGCAGTCTTTGTATTCGTGGCTGCCTGCACAGTATCTGCAGACCATCTCTTTTCTGCACGTGTTCCTTGTGTGAGAAAATCCCTGGCACTTTGAACACTGTATCACTGGCGGGATGTAGGCATGTGTTCTTCGAAGTCTATTCTGGATAGTGATGTTTTCTGGGATTGTTTTCCCTTGTAGAGTCACTATTATCAGTCTGGTGTCTTCTTTGTTCCAGGACTTAAGTCTTTCTGCGTGTGTGAACCTGTACCGAGGGTTTTCGGCCTGGATGTAGCTGAGGGCCTCTGTGTCTGACAAGCTGGTGTCTATCCCTTTGATGACTACTCTCTTGGTTTCAGTGTAGATTTCTGCTTGGATTTTGATCCGAGGAAGTTGAGGGGAACTGCGGTAAGACGTGGAATACAATGTATGGGTTTGAAAAAAAATCGAAAAAAGGTGATTCGTCTTACGAGGACAAAAGACAAAGAAAATAGTCTACGTTACGGCCACAAGGCCTTCGTCAGGAAAGGAAAGAAAGTGAAGGCTAGATAGGACACATAAAAACTAAATAAAATAAAAACTGGGTACTTCCCTGAAGGCAAGAACCGAAATTCTATCAAAATCGCTGTCTATTGATGACCGCGTGGCTGAACAGAAAGTGACTTCCGCCGCCGGATGTACACAATGCATACTAAGAAACTAAAAAACGAAACCGGACAATAAACTACCCAACGTGATAAAAGTGGGGACTGGAAATAGAAGAGGACAGAATGAGTGGGAGATAAATAAATATGAAATAAAAAAATGTATATGGCATACAAATAGAAGAATAGGATAAGAGTGGAAAGAGTAAAATAGAGCAAGAGAGGAGAGGGACCTCAGACAAAGATGTGGAAAGTGTTGAGACCGGCTGGTTTTAGACACCCCATGCGGTGGATAAGACGGTTCTCAAGCTGTTCTCGGCTGGCAGTGTCAGAGGAGCAGGATCGGATCGCTGTGACCTGGATGTCGATGGGACCATGGTGGTCAGGACCATTGAAGTGTATAGCAACTGGTGTGGACTTTTGCTGAGCGATGTCATTTAAGTGCTGGCTGAATCTGTCCCCAAGTCGTTTGCCTGTTTGGCCAATATAGGTTTTGCAGCAACGTTTACATATGATCGTATAAATGACAGTGCGCGATTCACACGTGAAGCTACTAGTGATGGTGTACGATTTTGATCCGGTGTGGTAGCTGAAATTCTTTAGGCCCGGATGCCAGAGCAGTCATCAGCGATTTAGTCATTTCTGTATCATTCAGGGCAAGTGTCACTCCCTGTTGGTGCCTTCTGATACTTATTATGCCTCTTTTGCCTACTACTTTCTCCAGGACATTGATTACTTTGTCGTCCGGGAGTTCCCTGAGTGTGGCTTCCCCTTCGGACAACTGCGTAATTTTTATTTTGCGCTCTTGATCCTGTTCTTTGTGAATGCTTTTTCGTAGTTCGCCTGGGCGGCATCTCCCATCTGCCACCTTCGACACCGTGCTGATTTTTATAGGCCTAGTCACAATCTATCCGTTAGTGGATATTTGCTAATTTTCTCTTCGCTTTTGTGTCTCTGGTGTGTCGTGTCAGTGGGGTCTTTAGAGGCAGAGTACAGTTGCCTCTTTTTGTTGTCTCAGCGGACTGTTGTGAAACCGTCTTCCGAGGTAGCAGGTGTGACAGGGTGAGAAAGGGGTAAATAATACATTCTGTGACAGGGTGAATTTTGTCCTAACTTGTATCGCTTCTACCCCAATTTCTGATGACGTCATTTCATGAACACTGATTGAATTAGTTATAGGACTTGTGGCTAGTGTTTATTTACTAACTAGTCACGCTCAAATACTTAGTGTTTAAATCTTGCTTAAGTATTCTTACCCTAATTACCCGCCAAAAAGCAGCGTTTGAGTTGCTATTTAACCTAGTTCCAGTTTCCATCTAATAACCGCATATCTCAATAAAACCTTGTAACTATTCTTCCTAATCTAACTGATAACAATTAGCACGAATGATGCTATGGTATCAGTAGTCGGCCATCCGGTGACAGGTGCATCCAAAGATGTATCCTCTACTTTTATTCTGATGTCTTCTTTTGTCCCACAGTCACTTTTACTTCCCTTCACATGTTTTATTGAAAACAAAAACTGGTCATGCAGATGCCCAAACTTGTCACCATGGTCCAGTTGTTGTTTGATATCTGTCTGGCTCTCTGAACCTAGTTTGTTCAAGAAGAATGAACTGGTCTGAGCAGTAATATAAAATTTGCCTTCAACAACTTCCAGCACAGCACGACTTACTGGAACATTTTTAGGCACCTAAGGGTCTTTTATATTTGGACATGCGCCCTAATATAACCGACTAGGTTGAACGGGTCAGTATTGCAAAAATATGTCTACTACTAAATTTTTAAAAAAAAAATGTGTTTGCTACTTTTCTTTGTAGCACGCCCCTTTCAACCATCTACCATGTACATGGAGTTGTTGGTTATATCTGGTTTATCCACTGGTTGTGTTGCTTGAATTCTGATAGTGCTAATATTCGTACGCGAATGGGGTGAACCTCACCTTTGGGTTTTTGGGTTGTTGCATCTTCCTATAGTGTGCAGATTTTACGCGGTCGTAATGCCTGAACTTGGCATCAAGATGTAAACAACTGTTCATCTTATTAACTCAGCAACTTGATATAAAATACATAATTCATAATGGTTGAATGGTGTAACGTGATTCAACGAATAATGCCTCCGGTTCGAGTCCTTCACAATTTAATATGGATTACACACATACATAAACAGTTCAATTCACACATGAGGTACATGCATCAATCAATCAATAGCGTAGACTGCTGTTTTACATGTCAATGTCCGTTTAAGGATACAATGCAGTAATTGTCGTCAGAACATCACAGCTATATGCACGCGCAGATAGAATGGCTACCTGCCGACAGTGAGACTGTGAGTCTAATTACTTCGTATAAAGTAGACGATTATCTTTCTCCTTCCAAGGATTTAGTTAATCACTAACCTCCATAAGTTTCCTCTCATGTAGAGTTCTAGGACTGACCCTGGTCCATCATAATGCACATATAAATGGCTATATCATGCCATTGAATTGGAAGGTTAACAAAACGCAGCTATTCAGCTTGGCGGTCAAGTAACAAAGGGTAGCGTCTCCTAGTTACCGACTGTGACCCAAACAACGCTAGACACGTCATAATCGATCGTGTATGGAGCGTTCAATAATTGAAACATCTATCGCAATATATTAAATGTCTTAACCTTTACATTTGCACGTCCGCTAACCTTTAGCAGACGGCGTTAATATCATATACCGTAACAATTCCCTGTACACCGGGGGAAAAAAAATCGATAGATTTTTTTTCAAGATCTATCCGACTTAACAATTTTTCAAAAAAAAAAAAATTTAACACAATCGTGACATATGGCCGACGATGTTCTGAGTAGAACCGTGTCGCGGTCATGTCAACTAACTATTTGTCATAGTCATCTAACATTAATCATATTATATATCAATATTATACATATTATTATATCAACTAAATAAAATGTCCAATGTTAATAGTGAATGATAGAATTAAATTAAAGTAAGGTCTGTCGTATTAGTATGTCATATAGGAATTAATTTGACTAATTAAAATTAATTTAATTAATTAAACTAAGAGTTAAATTATTAAGATTCTAATGTAACGCGATGTTATGAGAGAAGAAAAGACAAAATAAGTGAGAAGAAATAGAAAGAAATTCGAATATAAGTTTAACTTAATTGGGTGTGTTTAGTGTTAGTGAATAATAACTATCTAATTTAACTAACTAAATAACGTATAGGTACATTAAAAAAAGTATTAATCTAATACTTGTGTGAGATTTATTTTCTCTTTTCATAATTTCTTCTTTTTATATTTCGTTCTCTTTTTTTGTTCTTTCATTTCATTTTTTTCTCACATTTCATTTTATTGATAATAATTCAATTAAGAAGTTAAGTTAACTAATTAACCTTTAGCACGGAAGGGCCCAACCCGAAGATAACTATGCTCTGCACGCTGAGCTGCCATTGTCAATTAAAATGATATCACCGTTTCTAGCATGAGGACTTGTGTACACGTGATTTCAGACCATTTAAAATAATGTACTGTTATTTGCAAGAGAGTTAGCTTCCGTCAATAGTAAAAAAGACGGCTAGTATCCGCAAAAATTTTTTAAAGCTCGAAAATATCTTGAATAACTACAAAAGCCATTTTTGAATTTTATTGGATTCAAGAAATGCGGTTGGGGAGATATAGACAATATTGTCTTTATAAGCGCTGATACGAGAAGATGTTTGAAGAAGAAGAAGAGAAGGAAACGAAAAGAAAAAAGGCCTTTCAAGTATGTATATGTGTTAGGGGTTAGGACTAGGATATCGGAAAGATTAAATTAATTTCGGCCGAATGTTAAACTAAGAGTTTGTTGCTTTGCTACTGATGATTGTAACGAAAAGATCGTCATTTGATTTGTATTGGTCTATTGGTCAAATGACTTTCATTGAGACAAGGGATATGGACCCTTCGTTTGCTGGTTATTTTTTTAAATTTTTTTTTTAATTTTAAAAAATAAAAAAAAAAATTTTTTTTTTATTTAAAATTTTTTTTTCGTTTTTTTCACTTTCCTTTTCTCTTCCTAAACATCTAATAGGTACATTAAAAAAATTTTAATCTAATATTCAGATTTATTTTTTATTTTTCATAATTTCTTCTTTTTATATTTCGTTCTCTTTTTTTAGACATTTCAGGGTTTTTCCACATTTCATTTTATTGAAAATAATTCAGCTGGAAGAAAAATTTTCGCCAAAGTTAATTAAAGGTTAATTAGTATAGGATATGATGATCCATCCGTAGTCTTGATCCTGATGAATTCTTTTAGGCAAAAATGTTCAAACGTTTACGTTGGAAAGAAATGTCATTTATCCCAGCATCCAAGAATTAAGTGCACATAGGATAATAAGTTCGACTTGTCGTCAGATATTGTTCCATGATTGTTCAACGAATATTCATATATTGTGTATGGACGTTAGACGAAGTTTCAATGTCAATATGTATACCTTGATTGTCTTTAGTTCAATTCTGTGATGCATATAGTGTTTATAAATATTAAATTGAAGGCAAGGTTAGTTCCCTTATAGTTGATACTTCGTTATATCCAATGTAGTGATGATTGACGTGTTTTAGGAATGTCAATGTTGATCATTCGTCGTCAATAGGATTACGTGACAACGCATCCGCCACAATATTTTCAGTGCCAGGAATATGTTCAATGGAGAATTCAAATGGCTGTAGGATGATTGCATATCTGGCGAGTTTTGGGCTCTTGTGGTTAGATCGACGCAAAGATGCTACAGCACGTTGGTCGGTTTGTATGGTGAATGGAGCACCAAGCAAAAACTTTTCAAGTTTAGTTATTGCCCATATAACTGATAAAAGTTCCTTGTCCACTGTGGAATACTTTGTTTCTGCCGGCTTTAGCTTTCTTGAAATATATAAGGTAGGATGTAGAACGCCATCATGGTTCTGGAGCAGGCATGCACCAATGCCGTAGTTACTAGCATCTGTTCGTAAGAAAAATCTTTTGGAAGCATCGGGAAGTCTTAAAATTGGTTCATGCGAGAAGAAATTTATAATTTTGTTGAAAGTTTCATTGCATATACCAGTCCATGTCACCTTCACCGGCATGTCTTTTTTTAACAATGAAGACAATACAGCCGTGATGGATGACAAGTTTGGTATGAATCTACTGTAATATTGAACAAGTCCTAACAAACTCCTGACCTGTTTCTTCGTCTGAGGAACTGCTATGTTTAGAATTTTGGAGACCGTACTAGGTAACGTTCGGATATATCCCGATCCAATGATATGTCCCAAAAAGGTTATCTCATTACACGCGATTTGAACCTTTGTAGGTTTAGCAGTTAGATTATAATTCCTTAGAGTGTCGAAAACATATCTAAGTCCCGAAACATGTTCCTCAAACGACGAACTAAACAAGCATATGTCGTCAATATATGTAATAACGTCTGGTCTACCTGATAAAATTTGTCGCATCAGGCGAATGAAGGTAGCTGGCGCATTAACAAGCCCAAAAGGCATCACATTCCACTGGTATAGACCTTGTGGAGTGGAAAATGCGGTGTAGTACTTAGCCTTTTCGGTCAGTGGTATCTGCCAATAACCTTTAGTTAAGTCTATCTTACTAAATATAGTTGCGTTGGATAGACGTGGCAGTAAGTCGTCGATAAGTGGATGTGGTTCGCTGTCAACTATAGTCTTAGCATTTAATTTTCTATAGTCAACACATAGTCTGATGTTATTGTCCTTCTTCCGGACAATCACTAATGGAGAAGAGAATGGCGAATTACTAGTCTCAATGATTCCCAGAGACAACATCTGTTCAAGTTCCTTAGTAGTTTTAGCAAGGAAATGTAAAGGAACCGAATAGGGATGTACACGAATAGGTGTATCATCATTGAGAGTAATGTCATGACTGATAGCCGATGTGCGACCCGGGACGTCGGTCAACACATCTGGATAAGATTGTAATAGATTAGCAATCTGTAGACGCTGTTGCGGTGTAACCGTTGAAGAGATGGTTACATCCCGCCAAGATTCAGTAGGTTGAACTACTGGTACCGGTAACGGTAACTGTACCTCAGGAAAAGAAGATTCTTCTTCCTGGATGACAGATAAGTTGGAATAATAACAAGTAGATACTGTGTTGTCATCTAGTTCATGAAAAATTGACTGTAAGTGTTCAGGACGTGTATGAAATTGCTTGAGCATGTTAATATGAAATATCTTTTTGTGTCCCTTGATATCTAAGACGTAATCAACGTCGGAAATTTTATCAATGACTTTGTAAGGACCATTCCAAGATATCAATAATTTATTGTTATTGTGAGGAAGTAACACATAAGCCTCATCGCCTGGGAATAATTGGTGTAATCGTCGAGACCTATTTTGTAAAGATCGAGCCTTAGCTTTTGCAGCCTCAGAAGAAGCTGTTGCCAACTGGCAAGACTCAATAATGTTCTTCCGAAGATTAATCACATACTCGTAAGATGACTGAGTGTCCTGAGTCATCTCCTCGTCAATTAATAAGTCTTTTATTAGTCCCATAGGACCTCTTGGGGGAGCACCAAAAACTAATTCAAAGGGAGAGAAGCCAGTTTGTTCATGCGGTACCTCCCGATAAGCAAATAGAACAGCTGGGAGTGCTCTGTCCCAGTCATGAGGGTGCTTAGCAGTAACCTTATGTAGTAGTTGTTTAAGTGTACGGTTAAGTCTTTCAACCGCACCATTACTCATAGGATGATAAATACTACTTAAATTCCTATCAATGTTCCAAGTTTTCATGACTTCCTTCATGGTGTCAGATATGAACTGTGACCCATGGTCTGATAAAAGTTTTCTAGGAAACCCTATTCTAGAAAAGATGAGATGTAGTGCATCAGCTACATCTGTAGTAGTGGTGGTCTTTAATGGGATAGCTTCTGGCCATCGTGTGCACAAATCAATGCACGTAAGGACGAATCTATGTCCTCTGGCCGATGGTAGCAATGGACCAATAATATCTATGGCCATCTTGTCAAACGGTCTTACTGAGATATCGCAAGCCTGAATAGGCGCCGTGTGAAAAGCTCCACGTGCTTTCACTTCTTGGCATGTAGTACAGGAACGTACATACTGCGAAATATCTCTTGACACTCCTGGCCAAAAGAATGAAGACAGTACTCGAGATCGTGTTCGAGTATATCCCATATGTCCAGCACAATGTGAGTCATGTGCATGTTGAAGAATGTACCGTCTAAAAGTATACGGGACCATAACTTGTTGTTTCATTTGTGATTTGTCATTAAAACATCTAATCAATATGTCATTTTTAATAACAAACCAATGTTTGTTATTATTACCTGAGGATAAATTGTCAACTTTATCAACCAGCTTAAAAATTTTTTTTTTAAAGATTTATCCTCTTTTTTGTTTGGTTGCAAATGTTTCCCTGTCAATAGGTGAATTGACTACAAACTCCTCTTGGTTGTCTGCATCCATCTTATTATCACTAAATTTCTCAATGAGTTGAGTCTGCGCTCTAGTCGTCACGGCGTTTCCAGTGCATAGGTTATGTTTCTCCCATTCTATGATCTCATCTGGAGTACAATCTTTACTACCGTGTATACGACCAACCATCAGATCAGCTATAGGCTTTTTTAGCATACATACTTTTACATTCCCTGTGAAAAAGGGTGTTCTAATATGAACAATAGCTGTGGGGTAAAACTCAATAGTTCCACCAAATGTCATGCAGCGTACATATTCTCCTGTCGCACAGCTAGGATGTACCAGCGACTGACGTATACCAATCGTCGTGGATCCTGAATCCCTCAGCACTGAGACGACGGATCCATTAACTAATCCCCTGTTAAAAATTAGTAAGCCTGTTCCATCGTTGACTGCAAGACCTACCTGTGGTATAATATGTCCGCAGTTAAGCACTGTTTCTTTCGCCTTCTGAAAAATAAGATTGCATTGTTGGCAACTATTTGCCACATTATAATTAATAGCAAAACATGCAGCAGAAGACTGTGTTGTATTATTGTCAAGTGGGACCTGAGCTATAGGGGTAGTATTATTTGTAACTGCCGCCCCTGTATTATGGTTGTAATGAGATGATCCCCGAGAATGAGATCGATTCCGAGTATAATTGTTAGAATTATCTCGTCGTCCTCTATAGTAACTATTATCTCGATGTCTCGAGCCATGATTATTACCATTCCAGTTATTGTTATTATTGGGAGTATGTGATCGATTATAATTAGTGTTATGTTGACCATTGTGGTAGTTTGTTTGAGGTGAATAATTTCTATCTCGTGATCTACCTCTGTTGAACTCATTTTTATTGTTGAAATCATTACTATGTCCCTTCTGAAAGTTAACATTGTGATTTCTTTGGAACCTACTTCTGTCTACACTGTGATGTCTTTGTTTGTTATTATGATTGGAGGCCATATTAGACGCCACAGGTAGAGGTTCTCTTAATGAAGAGTTAGAAATGTTCGCATTCGGATGTGCCGAACAGTAGTTTAAAGAAATTTTTTCTAACTCGTCAATAGTACCTGGTTTACGCTCCTGCAAATATGCAAAAAATGGCTGGCTAACCGAAGATAATACCTTATCCCGTAGTAGTAAATCAACTAAATTGTCGTACGATTTGTTGACTTCTGCCAGTTCAACCCATCTATTAAATGTATTGCGTATGTTCGCAATGAATCCTGCAAAATCTTTTGGAGATTCAGGTAAAATTCCCTTAAATTTCAACCTACAGTGTTCCTCGTCCAGGTGAAACCTTCGTAAAAGCAAGGACTTAATAGCACCGTAGTTATTTGCTATTGATGGGTCAGCATTTTGAGAAGCCGTCAATGGTTCTCCAACCAAGAATTCATTTAACTTGAGTACCCATGACTCTTCAGGCAAATGATTTGTTTTGCAAGTCTGTTCAAAACGTGACAGGAACGATGAAAGGTCGTCCACGTTTAAGTTGAGAGTGGGTAATTTAAAGTTGTAGAAATGTTTAGTTTGGCTGGATGACGATCCATTTTGTGCGTTATTATTCTGGTTTGCATCAGCACCTTGTGCTTGTAATCTTGCTGTCTCCAATTTAATACGCGCCAATTCCATTTCTTGTTGTAAAATAATTTCCTCTCGTTTCAATTTATTCTCTTCTTCCTGTTGAGCAATTTCTCTTAATCTATTTTCCTTGGCAATTTGCTTCATCTCACGTTCTGCTTCCTCTTTCTTTAATGCAGCCTTTTGTTCCTCTTCCTCTTTCCTTAATGCAGCCTTTTTCTCTGCTTCTTTTCTTTCACGTTCCTCCATTTCTGCTTTATGTTTTTCCAGTTCTGCCTCAGCAAACTGACGAAGTTCTTGAGATTTATAACCATATTCCTTACCAATTTTAACGAAATGGTCTATAGTAAGCATTTTGACTTTTATCTGGTAAGTAATTATTGGTAATTACTGATTAAAATAGTCAATAGTAGCTTCAGAGTAATTATTATACTTACTCAACTTAGGAATATTCAATATAAATAATCACAATAGTACTGAACTCTAATGTCTAAGTTCAACTAATGGACAATATTTTGTAACAATATTGTATCTAAGTACTAACTATATCATAAATAGTTATGATATCTGTTAACTATAATGTAATTACATCACACAATTAATCTCAATATCCAATGATGTTGGGTATGATTCCTAGTAATTATATTGTTCAATGTACTAAGTCACTCTCTTAGTACCAGAAAAGTATATTAAATAATATACAATGGGTCTATTACCTCAAAGGTAGACTATAAGATTATTTTATTTGGTCAATATATATATTATATTATTATGCCCTAGGCATCTCTTATAAATTGCAGTGCTAATTTCTTGGACTATCACTGCATAATTATGCAATGTCCCATATTAACCTTAAATATCAGAAAAAATTAATTAAATTAAATTACAAGTGTATTATTGAATAGAATGTTATATTATTAATGTAGCATTTAATATATATCATGAGGACAAACCAAACAATGATGCAACTAAAGGGTACAAACAATGTCAAGACGCAAACAAGACATTTTCACAATTAAAAATGAATTTATGAACTAAATAAAACAAGCGGAAGTGTCACACGGAAAACGAAGGGTCAAAGATTGACCCGAGGTCAACTTAATATGCAAAGTACACAAAAAAAAAATGACTGCAAAAAATGATGACATCACAGGACTCATAACGGACGAATCATTTAACAATCATAAAATAAATTGATAGTAAGAGTAGACTGGACGAAATAGTTAACGAACATGATACAAAACTGAATAAAATTGTGAACTGAGTACGAATAAAATACACCAGTTATCTACGAAACGGTACAGCTAACACAAATCGTCAAACGACAGCAGATTTGGACAGATAGTCCAATGGCAAACCTCAATGGGGCTTCCAAAAGTGCAATCGTTTAACTGCCCTAAGACCGACTGAAATCTAGGTGGTCAGCTGTTCGCGACATTCCCCAGAGATTTCAGTTCCCTCCAACCGGCCCGCTAGTTAACAACACATTAAAACAACCCAAAAAATACATGAAATACATTCAGAAAAGACATGCCTATGCAGGCAAAAGGCATGGACTCAGTATTACTGTTTGCAATGACGACAGTATTAAAACAACTAGACTTATCTTTTCCGTTGCTTAGATCAGTGCTAGAGGTCGTCAACAGCTAGGCTAATGCCCCTGACTGTCTGCTCCTGTAGTCCATATCGTGTGTTTGCTTCAATGGCTCATGTTTCCCCTGGTTAGACTTAGAAACGGCTTTGGTTTTCTCCGACCGTTCACCTACACGACTTTCGGTGACGTCACGTTGTTAGGCATTATAATGAGTACTGCGTCATCTTCTGGATCATGTGATCGAAAATTGATCGTAAATATTTGTGGTTAACATGTGCGTAAGGAACAGAAGTTTGTTTCTTTTTTCTGTCGTTCCCCGCATTCGGCCGCCACTTTTGTTGAAGGACTTTCGTGTGTGGTTACTGGTTGTGTTGCTTGAATTCTGATCGTGCTAATATTCGTACGCGAATGGGGTGAACCTCACCTTTGGGTTGTCGTAATGCCTGAACTTGGCATCAAGATGTAAACAACTGTTCATCTTATTAACTCAGCAACTTGATATAAAATACATAATTCATAATGGTTGAATGGTGTAACGTGATTCAACGAATAATGCCTCCGGTTCGAGTCCTTCACAATTTAATATGGATTACACACATACATAAACAGTTCAATTCACACATGAGGTACATGCATCAATCAATCAATAGCGTAGACTGCTGTTTTACATGTCAATGTCCGTTTAAGGATACAATGCAGTAATTGTCGTCAGAACATCACAGCTATATGCACGCGCAGATAGAATGGCTACCTGCCGACAGTGAGACTGTGAGTCTAATCACTTCGTATAAAGTAGACGATTATCTTTCTCCTTCCAAGGATTTAGTTAATCACTAACCTCCATAAGTTTCCTCTCATGTAGAGTTCTAGGACTGACCCTGGTCCATCATAAATGCACATATAAACGGCTATATCATGCCATTGAATTGGAAGGTTAACTTCTTCTTCTTCTTGCGATCGCATCTTTGATGATTACACCGTCAGACGAGTTCTCATGATGAATTCGACTGTTGTTTGAAGTTCCTCTTTAACTCCATATAGCTTTGAGTTTAGTGTTGAGTCATTGGGCCAGTATATCTTTCTTAACTGGTCATATAGAGGACAGTCCTGTAGAACATGCTCAGCAGTTTGTTCGTTTAATCCACATGTGCACAGTGGTGAAGCAGACAATCGTAGCTTGTGCATGTGTTTATTCAGTTTGTTATGCCCTGTCCTGAGTCGAAAAATAGTTATCTGTCCCTGCCGGTCGAGAGTGTGATAGTCGTCTTTGGGTTGGTTCTGTTCTCTTCTGATAGTCTGGATAGCTCTCTTTTTCTCAAAGTATGTGACTTCATTATCTTCTTGTTCACATTCTCCTCCCTTTTTTGCAAGTTTATCTGCCTTTTCATTTCCGGGTACACCACAATGAGATGGTACCCACTGAAGTATGGTTCTCTTTTTGGCAGCTACCTTGTTTAGTTCATTTCTCAGATGCGGGAGTTTACCACCCTTGAGAGCTTGCAGGACAGACAGTGCATCTGTGAGGATGACTACCTGGTGGCAGTCAGAGTTGGTGTTATAAATCATATTTGCAGCTTGCTCTAGAGCTTGAACCTCAGCTGTATAGTTGGAACAGAATTTACCAGTGGGAATGTGCCTAGTCTCATAGTGGTTGTCAGGATATGAGATAAAGATACCGGCACCTCCATTCCTAACAGCATTAGTTGCTGATCCATCTGTATAGGCATGTATCCATGATTGATCGGGATAGCTTTCTTGGATCATACTCAATGTAGCAGTTCGTTTTTGCAGATCATTATACTCACATCCACTTGTGAGACCACTGACTGATGTATTAATTTGGAGGGCACTGCTGGCCTGCTCCCATGGTACAGGGTATAGGGTGGGCTTCAGTGGTGTTGTCTTCATGGATAGGTCTTCTTGATGCTGTCTTATAAGTCTTTTCCCCCGATGCACAAAGCTGCTACGCTTTAGACGTCCCAATGCCAGATCATCTAGTCTTGCCTTCATTGGGTGCATTGGCATACTGTTGTACTTTTCCATCTGGATCATGGTTTTTGTGTCTCTTCTATGGGGCAGTGTCTGTAATCCAGCAACCTTCTGCATCTCTGTTATTGGTGTAGTTTTCATGGCTCCTGTAATGAGCCTGAGAGCTTGATTTTGCACCTTGTCCAAAGACTGCAGATGTGAGTTAGCAGCTGATGACCATGCTGCTGAGCTAAACTCTAAGTGTGGTCTTATTACTCCATTATAAATCTTCTTTAGATTTCGTTCATTTGCTCCCCAGTTGTGTGGTGAAGTGGGATGTTATAAATAGGTATAGGGGACTTAGTGTACTGACTGAGATCAGCTGTGAAGGTATATATATCTAATAAGAGTAGTGTATGATATATAACCTTACTTGCTGCCACATATGTATACCTCAGTCAGAATTATTCTGGAATAGTGTGATGACTACGTTGTATGTCTAGGGTATGTGTATGATGAAGTGTAAGTCATAACAACAACAGACAGATAAACAATTTAATTTATTCCACCACACTTGACAACACTGTGACACTCACATACATATAACACTCTAAAGGATATCTTAAAGGAGTCACTGATAACTTTTCAAATAACAATATGTATTCATTGCTGTTATGAATGAATATGTGTCCTGATTCAAATACAAAGGGAACCAGGAATCACAATCAATTTTACTTACAAGTTATATGTACAGAATTTATCAATATGAATATTGTAATGACATATATTATTAAAAGTATCCTATGTGTGTCAGTTGTGTAGTAGTAATATGAGGTAATACTGGTTTTGTTTTGTTCAAGCTCTGTTGGTATTTGTCATCATGACTTCAATAGTTTGTCTTTATGGGAACTAGTATTGGAGATGTTCTCAGTTCCTGATATTAACACAATTTACTTCCCCTCTTAAGTTTATGTTACAATGTTATTTTAAGACGGGGTACATAATGTTGAGCTCAGCGGGTCACATCAGCTTATCTTGCGTGATGGCGGCAGGACAAGACTCTTCTGCTCGAATTCTCCCCTGGGCTCTGGAGACACCTCACTGATAGCTAAATGGACCAAGGAGTATGCTGTCCGACTCTGGATTCAGCAAAGCTCTGACCAGGTGCTGCTCAATACCATCAAGACCACGGTCCCACAATTCATGGAAACAAACACAGATACGTTGATTAGCAGTGAATTCTGGCACAACTACTGGCACAAATTCCCATCTGCTTATGTTCCAGGCTTTTATTTAGCAAAAATATGAGCTGGCTTCAACGCACTGTTGCTTTATCAAGCTTATTTGACTAGTGGTCTCGAACTAACGCTCCTAAGTGAGTATATCAGCGAGTCTAGCCAATGGAGCCACGTTTCGACAAGTATTTGAAAAAATTTTAACTTCCTACGTCTCCCCTAACAACCAAAGATAGTATTTATAGCCCGACTAATCGTGTTTAGCCTTACATATCATTCCAGCCAATCAGTTCAAATGTAACTTGTGGCCCATTTCCCGTACAATGGTGGTGTAAAAAAAATCTACCACTGAGCGATTCTGATTTTGGGTGTTGTCTGACAGCACCATCATTTTATTTTGGCTATAACTTGTTAATTCCTAGACTATTTGCATAACGCCGTACATATTCTTTGTCAGCAAACCCTAAGGAACCCAAATATATATATTTAATAGAGCTAAGTGTTCTTCTACCCCTTCTACCTCCTGTTTCGAAGATGTGCTGTCTGGGTACTGTAATGTTTTCAAACGTAAACCCATATAATGTTATCTTTCCTAATAAGCGTTTTTGTGATTTTAAAACCTAACTCTGGGAAGGGTAGTGAATTTATCACTGTCCGTCCGAAAAAGTTAGTGCATGTGGCCTTACACGCGTGATAGTAGTAATTGTGTATCGCGTTACGCTTGTTGGGGTTGGCATTAATAGCGAGACGCGTGTTTAATTTTGCATGCGTTCCTGATTTTATTCGCCCCTCTCTCTTTCTATTTGAGTCCATCTGTTCGTTCGTTTTGGTAACGCAGTATAATTAATGTTAGGATTAATTTAGGTCATTACGCAGTCTGCCTCTCAATGTTTTTCCAAGAAATACAGCACACGTTTCATTGAAGAAAGCGGGTAATAATACAGTAGGCTTTTACTATCAACGTGAAAGCGTTACAATTTGCAGACGAAGCAGAAAACAAGGGGATTTCGAGTACATTCCTTGTGACAGCACTGTTTCTTAGAAAATACCAGCTGATGACAATACCTGCCAAAAGTTCTGTTTCATTATTAGATTTATATGTGTTGGCTTTTATGTTTTACCATTCTAAATCTTTATAGATGTTCGATTAGAATATTCCACGACAAGTTGGTACCTGCTAATTTTCTGAGTATGCCTAGTCGTCTTCGGGCCTTTCCTTCTGCATTTTCAATATGCTTATTCCATGTAAGCCTTTGGTCAAATGTCACCCCAAGATAGGTGGGGTAGCTTTCTTCCTTGATCACGGTTTTCCCTAGGTGTATGTTAGCTGATTTGTCCTTGGGGGCGAGGGAGAACAGTGTTGTGGAGGTTTTGTCTGTGTTTATTGTGATAAGCCATTTCTCTGCCCATGACACTAGCATGTCTGCTGCCCGCTGCATTCTATAATTTGCTGTGGTGACATTTTCATCAGCGCACCAAAGTACTAGGTCATCTGCATATAAGGCAGCTTTCACTCCTGCAGGGAGATCTTTCACCAGGTCATTGATGTAAACAAGGAAGAGTGTTGGGGAAATTACTCCTCCTTGAGGTACCCCCTGATGGAGCAACACTTTTCTGCTCTGCAGACCGTCAAGAGTGACTCTAGTTCTCCTGTTATGCAAGTATGACTGGATCCATTTCATCATGTTGCCTTGGATTCCACTTCTCCTAAGTTTTGCAATGAGGCCATCTTTCCACACCTTGTCAAAGGCCTGCTTGAAGTCAACCCAGATCGTTAGGACCTTTTTCTTCTCCTGGAAGGCATCTTCTATTGCTTGAGACAAGTAAGTAACTTGGTCTTCTATACTGTAGCATTCTCTAAATCCAGCTTGTTCTGGCACCAGGATCTGCTCAGACTCTAAATACCATTTCAATCTGTGGTTGACTATTCGCTCCATAGTCTTCCCAACACAGCTTGTGAGACTGATTGGCCGGTAACTTGCAGCCTCGGTCTTACATTTCCCTTTCTTTAGTATGGGTATTGTGATGGCTTCTCTCCATACTTGGGGTACCGTTCCTTTCAACCAGCTTCAAGCAGTTTTGTCTTTGCTGCTGAGCTGAGATTTACTAGCATTTCGTTGCTGATTTTGTCTGGGCCGGGTGTCTTTTGAAACTTAAGCTTGGAAATAGCCTTCTGTAGTTCTCCTAGTGTGATGGGTTCCCTCATTGGGGCAGGAGTATCTGTCTGTCCCATGGTTGCCAGTATTTCTTTTCTTATATCTCTCTGATGATCTATGTTAATGGGTAAGTTGCTTTCTGAACTGTATCTTCTAGCAAACAAGTCTGCAGCTTGTTTTCCTCTGAAAAGTTTGCCACCTTCATCCAATGTGATAGGCTGCCTTGGTGAGGAACGCGCTTCATTTAGAGACTTGACTAATCTCCAAAGTTTCCTGCCGTCTTTCTCAAGGTTCAGCGATGCCGTTTTAGTTCTCCAGCTTTTCCGTTTTTCTTCTAGCTTTGTTCTCTGAAGCTCTGCTACAGCCTTTTTCCATTTGTTGTGAGGTTCAAGTGAAGGCTGAGACTCTGCGTCCTTTCTAGCCCTGTCCATAGCTTCCTGACGTTCTTGGAGTGTGCTGGACCAGTATGGTATGTAGTTACGCCGGCATCCTTTGGGAATGGTTTCTTTTGCAGCTTGTAGTATGCATCTGTTGAAGTCTTTTACCACTTCATTAATGTCTCTGTTCTGTACCTTGAGGGTAGACAGCAGCGTGTTCACCTGATGCCTGAATAAACCCCAGTTGGCTTTTTTGTAGTTCCATCTTGTAATGGCTGGGCCTGTACTGAGAGATGCACTCTGGACAGTAAGAAAGATTGGGCGATGGTCGCTTCCCCCTAGTTGGTCTCCTACTTCTCTACTAATAGATCCAGCTATATCTGGTGTGGAGAAGGCAAGATCTGGTGTTGAAGTTGTGTGCCATCCTCTGGAGTAGAAGGTAGGAGTATCTGTGGCATTATTGACTAGGATTAGGGAGTTATCATCTTGCCAAGTTTCAACCTCTTCACCTCTGTGATCCAGATGGTTATAGCCCCAGCTCTGGGAGTGGCTATTAAAGTCTCCAACTGCTATAAAGTTGGTGGCTGGTACCTGTATAGCGCTGAGATTCCGGGGCTTGTTGTTCGTACAGTAATAGTTCAGGAGTTCTATTTCCATCTTGTCTACCTTTATCTGCAACAGCTGATATTCTGCTCCATCCATGAAGGTTTTCCTTTCGTGTGCAGGAATGTTATTCCTTACAAGAGTAAGTACTCCTCCTTTTCGTCTATCTTTTCTGTCGGATCTGAAGCATTGATATCCCCTTATTTTAAAGGTTTGATCTGCTTTCAAGTGAGTCTCTTGGATACAGCAAACACTGACTTGCTTCTCATACAAGATGTTTTCCAGCTCTGTCTTTTTGCTGTATCCAGCCTGCTTGCTGTTCACTCTCTCTGCATTCCAGTGCATAATGACAAGTGGCACTCTGGGTTTCTCTTTTTCTGTTTTGTTTTGGTCAGTAGTTCTCCTCCGCCGTCTGCTGACTCCACAAGACGGTCTAGAGGGTCCTCCAGTAGCTGAGGGTGGGCTCTGTCGAGGCTCAGAGCCCGGCACTGCACCTGCCTGGTGGAGCTCCACAGGGCGAGCACCAGTACGAGATTTATTTGACGGTGTACTCTCCATAGAAAAAAAAAAAGCTAGTTGCGTGATACTGTGGTTTCCGGTGCGCCTTCTGGCCCAGTATCTACGACTTTAGCACCTGTTCAACGGGAGAGTGGGCTCATCCCTAATCTGTTTATGTTCCCAGTAGTAGACTATTCGCAAGCAGCCTGGGGGGTGTCACTGCTCTGCGTGGACCTTGTTTACCGAGGCGGCGTCCGAGCTCGTATGGTGAAAATATGGTTGCGTTATCTTCAAAATAGCCCTGTCTTTCCCATGGCTTTTCTGCCATCCTGCAACTTTGAGTTAGGGAGTTCTGAGCTCCAGTCTCTTTCCCAGGCATTTTATCCTGGCCTGGCACGCATACAGAGGACCCCACTTCTGGTTCTAAGTTAGCAGTTGGGGATAGGTGGGGGTAGCACACTGTGCATTCCCCGTCATCCAGGGGGCTCTCCAACTATGCAGAGCTTGCACAATGCTGTGCTCTGGTTCTGGGCTCTCCCAAGGAATCCTCACGTCCTGCACAGAGCCACTTCCAGATACCCACCACCTGCCAACCCTCCATTGTAGAAATCTCCTGCATGCGGCCATCCAGTCAAGAGCCAGTATTAAGTCTGGTGCCCAAGTGATTCCCCCCAAGCTCAGTGTGCAATGCTGGGTTCTCATCATGCTGCAACACAGGGGGGGATTGTGGTGCTCAGCCATCTCTCTCAACTCTGCACCGATAAGTGACATCGGGGACTTAACTGTGCCTCAGTACTGGGAGGCCCCGTTTCCGGGTACACCACACACAGCCAATTGAGGCAACGGTCGCCGTGGGCGTTAGGGTGGCATATAATCTGCACTCATGATGTATTTGAAAAGTCTGCGATTGTATACTCATGGAAAAAAGTAAGCGTGCAACACCTTACAGGGCACTGTGATGATTTCATTTGCAACGGGCTGATCACCCGTTTGCCAGTCACTTCGATTACGGAAACAACAGCAAATGGGTTGATTTGCCGTTGCCCTAAAGACGCCACTAGGCGTGATGGGAAGCAATGGCAAAAAAAAAACCCATCTGCTGTTGCCCTAAGACGCCACTAGGCGTAATGGCCACTGACTGCTTTGACGGTCGGTGGCTAAGGACGGAAGAAGAAGAAGAAGAGTGATGATTTCATGGACGAAATGAAATAAAAGCTGGCACACAATGTGGTTGAATATTGAGGAAGGTTAACAAAACGCAGCTATTCAGCTTGGCGGTCAAGTAACAAAGGGTAGCGTCTCCTAGTTACCGACTATGACCCAAACAACGCTAGACACGTCATAATCGATCGTGTATGGAGCGTTCAATAATTGAAACATCTATCGCAATATATTAAATGTCTTAACCTTTACATTTGCACGTCCGCTAACCTTTAGCAGACGGCGTTAATATCATATACCGTAACAGGGTCCTTTTGGAGTATATTGAGAAGCTGGACTCTGGTGTCCAGATGGGTCTAGGGTTTAATGTAATACAGTCCGACAAGCACAGTTCAATGGAAACGTGAGGCTAGTTTTAACAGTATAAAAACTTGAATAGCCAGTTTGACGTTTCACAAATATGTAGATTTAATCACAAGGACGAAGCTCCTCAATACTTGCATCATATACATGACATTGGCAATCACTAGCCAGTCCATAAGTAAGACTAATGTCTTGTAGACTAAAAGAACACTGTCAGAGTCATCATGCTGAATTTATTTAATATCAAATTACTCATCCTTTCCAACTCCATTCAGCGCTGACACGTCCTTAGAAATATAATCAGACTTAGGCTCTAACTGGTAGACGACCTAGCTGAATTAAATATATGAATTATCTGTACTAAAAGTACAGATCCAGGAGCACATAAGAACACAACCTTCTCCCTCGGAGACACAATGCCAAAGAGACCGATAACTAGACCGAATCTTTGATCATAGCCCGGCAAATGATGTCTGCTAAAAAATCAGCAGGCTATGTGATGTACTTCCGGGGTCGTCGTAGTAACGCTTTGTAAACAAGGAAGTCAGCCCACAAACCAAGTTTGAGAGCGACCGAAGACTGTTATGAATTTACTCATAACACAGATATGTATTAACCTGTTGTATTTCCTCTATAATATCTTGCCTGCTATATTTATTTCTGTTTCTGATGAAAGGGAATCTGTGAGAATGGTTACTTTTTTTTGGTGGGTTTTCTGCAGCTATTTCTAAAGCTTTTAGGATTGCCACTAATTCTGCTGTAAAGATGGATGTATTACCTGTTACTGTGTATCTTTTATAATTTTTTAATTTTGGTATTGTTATTCCTGCTCCTAATTGTCCTTCTTCATCTTTTGACCCATCTGTATATACAAGGGGATTGACATAAGTCTTGGGCCTGACCATGAAGGACATGTCACAGAGAGCTGAAATTTTGTATAGTGTTTATTCCTTTTCAATATAGCCACCGTCTGAATTGACACACTTCTGCCATCTCTGCTTGACCTTGAAAAGACCTTGGGAGTAGAACACCCTATTTTTCAAACTAAACCAGTCATCACATGCCAGTATAACCTCTTCATCGCTGTCAAAATGATTTCCTTTTAGCTGTTTGTTAAGATTTGGGAATAGAGAAAAGTCTGATGGAGCCAAATCTGGAGAATATGGTGGGTGTGGAAGAATTTCAATATTCAAATCGTTGGCTGCTAACTGCACAAGCCGTGCTTTGTGAGAGGGCGCGTTGTCTTGAAGCAAAGGAAGATTTTGAGTGCGCATTATCCCTCGTTTCCTGGTCACAACCTTTCTTAGTTTTGTGAGAAGATCTGCATAGTACTGTCCATTAACTGTGTTGCCACGAGGCAGATAATCTTTCAAAAGGACACCTTTGCCGTCCCAAAAAACAGTCAGCATCACTTTTCCTGCAGATTTCTGCGCCCTCGGCTTGACAGGTGTTGGGGAGCCCGGGGTTTTCCATTGCATGCTGGCAATTTTGGATTCGGGGTCATAATGGTGTACCCAAGTCTCATCTACTGTCACTATGGTCTCCAAAAAATTTTTTGACTAACACCTTTTGAGCAACTGTTGACAGCAATTTACCCTCGTTTGCTTCTGTTCACGTGTCAACAGTCGCGGAACCCAGCGTGCACACACTTTTCTCATGTTCAGTCTGTTGTGTAAAATTCTATAAACTGTTCTTTCATTTAGTTTTACTCTATTAGCTATCTCCACAATTGTCATTTTTCGATCCTGGTCAATGATTTTCTTCACTCTTGTTGCACTCTGAGGCTGGTCTACCAGATCTTGGCAGATCAGCAACATTTGAGCGGCCGCACTTAAACTGTTGACACCAGTTTTTTACCGAAGTATATGAAGGACAAGAATCACGAAACACTGGTTCCATCTCCCTGTGTATTTCTGTAGGTGTTTTTCCCTGAAACATCAGAAATTTTATCACAGCTCTGGCATCCTTCTTTTCCATTGTTTTGTCAAATCTTTCGAGCAGAAGATCCGGTCAATAGGGTACATTGCGCCGTGCACCGTAGCGGGAAAACCCATTGAAGAAACACACGCGTACTTTACACATTCAGTGCAAATATGATGAACTTTTAATGTGCCAAGTTTCATCTTCCTCCTGTGACTCCTTCATGGTCAGGCCCAAGACTTATGTCAATCCCCTTGTCTAGTTATTTATATACCGTTCTATGTACTGTAGTGCTTTACTTTTTGCTGAGATTATGTCGTTAGATTTGCTTATGATCTTTGATAAGTGGGAGTCAGTTTCTGGCACTTTTAATTCCCATGGTGGGATCTTTGCTTTATACTGAGCACTACTGTTTATCGTATTAAATAGATCTGGGTATTGATCCACTTATCCATTGTTTTCCACCCTGACGGGTATCTATTATGGTTTAACTCATTCATTCCAGAGTTATTTTGCACGCTGTGCCAGACTTTTTTTGTGGACAGAATTTTATAGAGTGAAGTGTTCATCTTTCAGTCTAAATTTGTTTGTGAATTTTCTTTTGAACATGTACTTATTATATACCAAACTGTAGGGAAATTGATAGAGAATTCAAATATATAATGTCTTTGGTAGTATTAACACAAGTGTGTTCGGTATACTTAAAACATTTTGCATGTAAAATTGAAAAACGCTAAAAAGTTGACTGTAGAATATGATCTAACCAAAGACAAATTACTGTTGTAGACAATAAAACTTTCTTTTTAGTCTTCAAACATCAAGTTAATCCATATACAAGTAAAAGAAAACATGCTTATGGCCACAATTAGTACATTTAGTGTTATTCACACCAGTTTTTCCGTGGTCCTTTGTAAGAAAAATACAAATTATGCAATCGTGCATTACGTAATTTTCAAACAAATAAAGGAGAATAACGTTATATAAAAACTTTTTTACTTTTGTTTAATGTTTTAATAGTATCCCTAGCTTCATCTTCTACCAAGAACTAGTGATTAGATGTTACGGTAGGTCTAGTTTTGTTGCTTTTTGATCGGCGAGAATACGACTACGCCAACTCATCAACTAAACCTAGTGTGTCTAGCTTTTCTGCACAGATTCCGTATTTTGACAACAAACTGTGACTACCAAACAATCATCATCAATGTCAGCAATGTTTCAAAGTAGTTTGACACAATTATTTGCTTAGGAGACTTAGAAAATGTAAATATAAAGCGTGACATATTTCTCTAGCAATAACGACAAAAAACGCAAACACGCAAATCTTCACAAAAATTGTGATAATAACATCAAAACACGCACACGTGCTGATTAACTACAGTCAAATTAGTTGTTTAGATAGTAGCGGAAGTCATTCTACGAATTTCAATATATGAACTGCATTAAACGGACGATTTTTAAGGTTTATGCGTGATAAACTAAAAACCACGCTGTGAGTGTTGCTGTGGCACGGCGTGTTAAATTTTGCAACGTTCAGAGCGTTGCTGTGGAGTCAAAGAGTTAATGGAATGTGGCCTATGTACTGGTTACCCCTATCAAAGGTTTTGTGTGCTGGGTGAGTTGGATCTTTTGCCACTCTTGCCCAGTAGCTGAATCTCAGTTCTTTTCTCCTTAGCTCCAGGGGTATAATGCCTAGCGCTACTTCTAGTGCCTCTGCTGATGTTCCCTTTGAAGCATCTGCTATTATTGACAGTGCCTGGTTTTGGACTGTGTCTAATTTTTTCTTATTGCTCGGAGCGGCTGATGCATAGACAACACTGGCATAGTCAAGTTTGCCCCTAATAAATGATTTATAGAAGATTAACATTGTCTTATTGCAGGCTCCCCGACCACTTCTTTTCATATATCTTAGCATGTTAATAAGTCCCCTACTGCTTTGCACTAATAGGTCTATGTGTTTGTTCCAGTTTAGTTGCTGGTCTAGTACCATACCAAGAAATCTAGTTGATTTTGCTGTGCATACTTTTTGTTCATTAATGCTTATGTCAATTATATTGTTTTTAATTACACGCCCTCTGCTGAAGATTATTCCTATGGTTTTTTTAACGTTTAGATTAAATCCCCACTTGTTCATCCAGTCAGATACTTTATCTATTTGTTTTTGTACTGTTTTATAGAGGAATGGGAGATTTCTTCCCGTTCTCCATATCGCAGCGTCATCTGCAAACTGAGATAGGTTGTTTTTTAAGTCTTTAAACTCGTCGCCTAGGTCGTTGACCATAATCGTAAAAATAGATGGTGATATTACTGATCCCTGGGGGATTCCATTCTGTTGTTCATACACCTCAGATCTATCATTGTTTATTTGTACCGGGAAGTATCTATCCTGCAGGAAGTTTTCTAAATAATTGAAAGTTCTGCCTTCTTCTTCTTCTTCTTCCGTCCTTAGCCACCGACCGTCAAAGCAGTCAGTGGCCATTACGCCTAGTGACGTCTTAGGGCAACAGCAGATAGGTTTTCTTTGCCATTGTTTCCCATCACGCCTATTGGCGTCTTTAGGGCAATGGCAAATCAATCCATCCGCTGTTGTTTCCGTAATCGAAGTGACTGGCAAACGGGTGATCAGCCCGTTGGTGAAAGTTCTGCCTACTATACCTAATTTCCTGATTTTATGTAGTGCACCCTCCCTCCAACACTCATCATATGCTCTTGCTACATCAAGGAATATTGCTACTGTCTTTTCATTCCTTTTGAAGCCTGTTTTAACATCATGTTCCAGCCTCAACAGTTGCTCTATTGTACTATGTTGGCTTCTAAAGCCTGCCTGGGTTGGACTGTACAAATTATGCTTTTCTAGATGAAATTTTAGTCTGCTGTTGACTATTGTTTCTAGAATTTTTCCTAGATGCGATGTTAACGATATTGGCCTGTATGAGCTGACATCATGTGTTTCCTTATCTGGCTTTAGTATGGGGATGACTACTGCTGTCTTCCATGAACATGGTATTTTTCCAGTGTGCCAGATTTTGTTGTAGAGGGATGCAATCACCCTTAGGGTTGTATTTGGTACCTTTTTGAGGATTTCATAGCTCAGAATGTCTTTCTCAGAGGTGGTATTGGTTTTTCCTGCTAAAGCTTTTTCTATTTCATCTACTGTAATATCTGCATTTAA
The DNA here is from genome assembly GCA_024509875.1 of Oreohelix idahoensis. NCBI lineage: Eukaryota > Metazoa > Mollusca > Gastropoda > Stylommatophora > Oreohelicidae > Oreohelix > Oreohelix idahoensis. The sequence continues at coordinate 315,597 of JAMPIV010018224.1, read as the reverse complement.
ATAATTAGCATCCTGTGTGGTGTCCATATTTTCTTCTTTTAATTTTTCTAGCATTGTTTTCCGCCTATTTATTTCTGCCTTATCTAGACTGTCTATTGAACTAACCTGATAGAAGTATTTAGCTAGTATGTTGGCTTTTTCTCTATCTGTTTCAGCTCTCTCTGGTATTTTAATTGTTGGGATTTTAAATTTCTTGTTGTTTCCTCCTTTAATTGCTTTTAGTTTTCTCCAAACTGTAGTTACTTGTGACCTATGGTTTAATGTTTGACAAAATGTTCTCCAACTCTTTTCTTTAGCTCTAAATATTATTTTATTTGTTTCATTTCTTATTTTTTTATAGTTTGTGTAATTCTCTTCAGTTTTGGCTTTTCTATACTTTATCAGGGCCCTCTCCCTCAATTTCAGTTGTTCTGTGCATCTGTCTGTCCACCATGGTACTGGATTTTTATCTTTGTTTCTTTTCCTATTTTTACCTTTTTGTGTTGGTTTTAAGTGATCATGCATATTCCTGTTTGGTATATATTTTATTGCTATTTTAAAAATCTCATTTGTAAGTTTTTCTGCAAATATATCTATACTGTTAGATTAAATTTGTTCTATGCTTAGTTTACTTAGCTCCAATTGGAAGGACTCCCAGTTTGCTTTTTTTAGGTTGAATGTAGGTTTAGACCTTCTTGGAGTAGTTCTATATTTGTCGTTTAGGTTTATTTCTATGTGTAAGTGGTCTGAGCTGGAGTCATTCAGTACTTCCCATTTAGCAGAGGCTAGGTTTGGTGTTATAATACTTGTCTATTGCTGTATCTCCTCCATTGTTGCACGGGTTAACCCTTGTCACTGAGCCATCATTTAGTATGATTAGCTCAGCACTTTCAATGTAGTCCAACAGTCTTTTTCCTGCTGGATCATTACTGTTGTTACCCCATGCCTCATGATGTGCATTAAAGTCACCTACCAATAATGTTCTTTGTTCTATTTGTGTGTTAATAGTGGCAATGTCCCTATCGGTTATATTACCCTTGGGGCTATAAATGTTTATTATTTTTGGGGTTCAAAGTGAGGTCTATTGACTTTCAATATTTTCTGTCTTGAGCAAAAAATATTAATGAAATTGAATGGGTTAGGAAATACACAATAGATCAAATAGCTATCGATATCGAGTTTGTTGAATCAAAGTTGTGAGAATTCATGTGTCCATCAAAGTAATTAGCATTTAGGCTTAATGACCCTTGGTCATGAAGTAAAAGTTAGTGAGATGTCAATTGACAATTTCCATGGATCACGAGTCCTTAGAGATAATTTGAATTTGAGTTCTATTCATGTCCCTTGGAGGAAACGTTCTGTACTAGGTGGTTTCCCTTGAATCTATACCAAAGTCACAGAATAATAGCAAGCCAAGATGAATGTCCATCTGTGCAGTATAATTAATGTAGACAAAGTTATTAATCCATTGACGTAGTATGTAAACGTCAGTGACAAGTCATCATGGATCATATTCACATCAAAGCGTGCAGAATGTTAAATTCACAGGTACTCCATGGGTAAATTTTGATCCACTTGGAAAGTAATTTAGGATGAAATCAGCACTAGTCAGGACATCAGCCAGAGTGTTTTCAGATCCTTTTATGGCATGAATGGTGTATGAATAACACTGAAGACTTAGCGCATACCGTGCTGTTCTTTGGTTGGAAAAATTAGCCTTTTGTAGGTAGGCCAGTACACGTTGATCTGTCTCAATGAAAAATGGTGCACCGGTCAAATACCTCTGTAATTTAGAGACACTCCAAGATATTATGAGGAGTTCCCTCTCCAGGATGGGGTTTTTGGCCTCTGTTGTAGATAACTTTCGGCTAATGTAGAGTATTGGATGTAATATGTTGTTGTGGAGTTGCTTCAGCGCCGCCCCTATAGCGTATTGGGACGCGTCACACCTGAGAGTGAATTGGAGAAAAGGGTTAGGCAGTTTCAATATTGGTGCCCTAGAAAAACGTAGTTTGATACGATTAAGTACATCCTGGCATGTCTGTGACCAGACTATTTTAACTGGACTTCCTTTTTTCAGCAAAGATGAAAGGACGAAAGTTAAATCTGAAAAGTGAGGGATAAACCTCAACTATAAAAGTTGACAAGACCCAATAGACTTATGACTTATTTTTGTTGTTGTAGGAATCTCAAGATTGAGGATTTTAGAAACAGTGTTGTCATCTGTTTTCAAGAAACCTTGCGAAATTCTATGTCCAAGAAAAGAGATTTCTTTGTAGGCAATTTGGATTTTAGAAGGTCTAGCCGTGTGGTGATGTCTGCGTAGAGTGTCTAATATAGTTTGAAGACCCAAGATATGGTCTTCCCATGAATGGTGAAAAAGGTAGATATCGTCGATATAGGTTATGATATCTGAATGATTGGAAAATAGCAACCTCATCATCCGGACAAATGTTTCTGGAGCATTAACAAGTCCAAAACACATTTGATTCCACTGAAATAGACCTTTAGATGTAGCAAAGGCAGTGTAAGGCTTAAGTCTTTCTGTTAAAGGGATCTGCCAATAGCCTTTTGTAAGGTCGAGTTTAGTAAAACAAGTGGCAGTGGATAGTTTTTCAAGAAGAGTATCGATCACAGGTATGGGTTCTGCATCATTGAGCGTTAAACTGTTAAGGTGATGAAAGTCGATACAGATTCTGATGGATTTGTCTTTTTTTCTTACAATGACTAAAGGAAATGAGTAAGGTGACTGGGATGGTTCTATGATACCCATTTTTAGCATATTATCAATCTCATTATCCACCTGAGCCTGAAAATGGATTGGTGTAGGATATGGTTTTATACGAATGAGTGTTTGGTCTTGAAGTTGTATTCATGAGCAATGATATCAGTACACCCAGGTATGTTAGTTAATACGTCCTGATAAGATTGTAGTAAAGTAGAGATCTGAATGTGTTGAACAGGTGATAGTTCTGGAGAAATCGTTGTGTCTTTCCAAGATTCTGATGCTTGAAGAGGGACAAAAACAGTGGTAAGGAGACATCAGTAAAAGAAGAGTCTTCCTCGTGAATGACAGCAAGAGAAGAATGATCTGGGACCTCAATAGCTTCAAAAACTGGTCGAAGATTGCCAGGTCGAGAATGAAACTTTTGCAGCATATTGATGTGAAAGGTTTTATGATTTCCCCTGACATCAATAATATAGTCTACGTCAGTTAGTCTAGACTACAAAATCAAATGGATTTTTGTTGTCAAACTTATCATTGGATATTTATAGTCAAACTTATCATTTGATTTTTGTAGTCAAACTTATCTTTTGATTTTTGTAGTCAAACTTATCATTGGATTTTTGTAGTCAAACTTATCATTAGAGAAGTACCAGCATCAACATCTGTTGTTATTAGTACAGATCTAAACGAATTAGTAAAAAAAATTGGTTTATTATTATCCAGTAAAGAAGCAGGAAATACTGGTTTAAATGATGAGATGATGAACATAGCAGATCAGTTATATAAACAAAATAAAATAACTGATGAAGAATAAACAGAATTAGAAAATAAAGTTATAGATACAGTTTTTAAATTCAGAAACAGTAGAACCATCTGTAAAAAGTACTAGTGAATTTACGCCTGAATCAAGAATGTTATTAAATAATATATTATCTAGAGGAAGTGGAAAAACTGTTTTTGTTCAAATTCTTCTTCATATTCAATCATTTATTCACTTTTTACTACATGTTGTTTCAATAAATGATCTTTTGTTTTATAATTTTATCAATTTCATTAATTTGTTCTTTGATTTGATCATGTTTATTTTTTTTTAACAGGTAGTTTTATATTCAGCAATTCGTGCTTGTGGCGAGAGGTTTTATTTGGCTCTTGGATCAGTATAGTACTGACAATTACAGAAATAGAATTTCTGCAGAAAATGGTGAAGTCCCAGTGTCTGAGAGGACTACTGGTATCACAAATTAGTTACGGCTGTGAATGATCTGATCTCGAAACAATAGTATAGAGGAGACCGACATAAAGCGCCACCTCTGCTGTGTAACTAATTGTGATATTAAACAAAGCAAGGAAACAGATTTTTACTTAACAATGATAAAATTGACAAGTCGTTCAAAATACAATTTCCTTATATTTTATTTAGTATATATACACTATCTACTCTTGTGCAGAAAGGTGAATGTTGCAAAAAATGGAATGAAATGAATTGGTAAGTTTACATATGATTTACAAATATTTATATTTATAAATATTACAACACGTTTTCCAATTATAGGAACAAAAATTATATCAGCTGTGCTGTTAATTAAGGATATAACGTTTATCAGCTATGCTGTTATTTACGTATAATTTATCCACTATGATCTTATTATTGTCTCTTGCTACGCTAATTCACGTTTTCTTCATTGACAGTTCTATGCTCACAATGCCGACAGAAATGGTACTAATGTGTACTCATCTCTCTTAAGTCTGTTCTTCTTTGTTTGGTTCACACCACCGGCAGAGTATCGTTCCTTTAGCCCACCCAAGACTGAGGGGGACCAAAGATGTAGAGTCTGGTCAACCTCTATGCTCCTGCGGAGTTCCAGGCAGCGGGATTGACTCGAACATACGACCTCAGGTTTTTAGGACACAATTAAACCTGTAACAAAGCAAAAATAGGGGCTAATTTCTGTCCTCAAGCCCACCTATTTCTAGTATGTCGTGAAACGAAGTGTAACCCACTACTTTGTTAATCACTATGTCGAGATACAGATTTGCTTCAACCAATCAACGATCAACGTTCACCAGTCTCTGAGACAGAATAAATTAACAGCCATCTTGTTCACCAGGTACAAAACCGGAGGAAACCAATCAACTTGCTCCGCCAGAACCAACCGAAAGCTTTCCTCAAGTAGTTACTTGACTATATAATCGGGCGGATTTTATGCTAACCACGCAACCCCGAACTTGACGCCAGAGATACAGACTGAAGAGGGAGAAGCTGTCACCTTGAGTTATGGTAACTTACCTGAGGGCATCGACCTGCAACCTACTTCACTAAGTCGCGTCAAAACTTGGCCAGTTCCTAGCTGTGACTTGTCATAGCTGACGTGTAAACCCCTGCTGTGGTTAATCCTTTTGCGTCTGTCCTTCCAGAGTACTAGGGTGTCGACTTAAAAAATCAGCTCCTACATTGTCTCTTCCCGGAATGTAATTCACGGTAAAGGAATAAGGCGCAAGAAGCAGACTCCACCTTAACAATCTCGAATTTAGCTTTTTAGATGCAGCCAAGAATGTTAAAGGTTGGTGATCGCTTTGGACAATGAAGTGTGTCCCATACAGATAAGGTGAAAATTTGTTGATGGACCAAATTAGAGCTAAACATTCCTTCTCTATGGTCGAGTAGTTCACTCAGCTGCATTCAGCTTCCTACTGGCGTAGGCGACTGGTAAAAGTTTCTCCGGCTGGGCTTTTGATTTCTGCAAGAGAGTTGCACCAATACCTATACTGCTAGCGTCCGTTCTTAATACAAATTCCTGTGTGATATCGGGTAGTGTAAGGATGGGTTTGCTGGTGAGTTTTGCTTTTAGCTCTGTGTAAGCTTTTTCACAATCAGCATTCCATTGGATTTTGTCAGGCTGTCCTTTCTTCGTTAAGTTAGTTAATGGTGCACACAGAGAGTTAAAATGGGGTATGTACTTCTGATAGAACCCACATAAAGACACGAATGATCTCACATCTTTCTTCGTTTGAGGTCTGGGTGCCTTCTTTAGCTTCTCTATATTCTTTGGGTCAGGAGACATATGACCTGTAGAAATAGTGTGACCTAAGAATTCCAACTCCTTACAACCGATATAGCACTTGGTTGGACGTGCAGTCAATCCAGTTTCTCTCAGTCTGTCAAACAACATGGAGAGCGCTACTATATGCTCTTCAAATGTGTTTGTAGCAACAAGAATGTCATCCATAAAGTTAGTGATATGGGGATTTTGTAGAGGTTCCAACAATTTCCTCATCATTCTTGAAAAGATACTTGGAGCATTTTTCAGCCCAAAGGGTAGTACATTAAACTCGTAGTGTCCGTCTGATGTACTGAATGCCAGCATTTTCCTAACTTCTGGTTTCACTGGTATTTGGTAGTATCCCTTGCTTAGGTCTACCTTCGATAAATACCTAGCCTTACTCAGTGTAGAGAACAGCTGGTTGGTGTCAGGTAATGGATCCACCTGAGATTCTGTGATAGCATATAGCTTCTTGTAGTAAATACATAACATGTGTTCACCACTAGGCTTCCTTAATAGCACCACACTTGAGCTGTAGGGAGATTCAGACTTTGAAATAATTTTCCCTTTTAAGAGATAGTCAATCTCATCCTCTAGTGCCTATGCTTGCTATTCTTCAGTCCATGTCCGCAGCAATGCTTCCAGTGGACTGGGTATGGGGACGGCAATACAACAACGTTGCCGGACCCACACCTATTTTTATTGTAAGGGGCAGTATACCGAAGTGGGGCCTGTCTCCATCAACTGTTTGGTACAGCCCTGGTTCCTACCTCCTTTGGTTCGGGTTTGTTTCTGCAGGTTTTTTAATACTGGTTGCTGACTAACCAAATTTTCCAAATGATCCAGGCCATGGTGTTCCGACAAATATCTAGTCGGGGTGGGATGTCTCTCGTCCCCTCTCTGTACAATACGGAGAGTTGCCATGGTTACTGGTGTAACAGTAGACTTGTTGTGATTTCGTTTTCTCGTTATCACTGCTTCTACCTGTTGTTTTCTCTTGTGTATCTTCTTTGTTGGCCTACGTCCGCAACAATGCTTCCCTAGGTCCTGTAACTGGTCTACGCTTCTGATTGAGGTTACCTGGTTACATTCTGAACAGGATTTCATATACCGACTCATGTCTTCAATTATTCCTGGCCAGTAATATCGCAATGCTATATTTTGACAAGTGGCCCTTTTTTCCTCTGTGACCACTGCTTGATGTAGCATGCTCTTGCTCCATAATTTTCTCCCTATAGAATTTTGGCACTACCAGCTGTCCATGCCCTTTAGGTCCTTTTCCAGCTTGTCTGTAGAGTAGGCCATTTTCCATATAGTAGTCTCCTTTCTCTGGAGGGTTATGGGCCTTTGGCAATTTGCCAAAACAAGGCTTCAATGTGCTGTCTGCTGTTTGAGCCTTTTTCATCTTTGTACGATGAATGGTTATTGGATCTCCCTCCTCCTTTTTGGTGCTCGACCTGGTATGGTTTGCTGCCATGACAACAGGTTTTATTGGGTCACCCAAAAAGACATATTTACATCCTATTACCAGCGGGTATATAGGATCATCACTTACTGCTGCTCTTATCACTCCTTCCACATAGCGAGTTCTCACATTGATCCTTGCTATGGGAAGTGTCATGGTGCCGGTTCCCTGCATTGCCCCTTGTATGTCCACTGTTTCTGTGGTAAGTTGATCAGGGTGCACTAGGGCTGCACTCACGACTGAGTCGAATTCCAATCCGGAATCATATAAGCACTGAATTTTAGTGCCATTACATGTCACTTCCTCACAGACAGGGGGATGGTGGAGGTCATTCTGACTAACTGCCAGTTCCTTCCTTCCCTTGTTCCCTGTTGTGAGACACGCAGCGTAATAAGGAGGGTTCTTCCTTCTGCAGTCCGCAGTATTGTGGTTACTCATTAGACAAGTTTTACACCACTTTCCTTCCTTCCGGTAAGGTGTCTTATCCGATCTTAGAGGGTTTTTGTCCTTTTGGTCAAATCTTTGTTTGTTCCTGGTGGTATGGTCATTTTGTTCATATTTGGTATAGTTTTGTGATGATTGGAAGTTTTCACTCTGCTTCTTCTTATTTCCTAATACTTCTGCCTGAGCTGCTTGATATCTCTCAGCAACAGTTACAATATCTCCCAATCTCTCTGCTCCTTGTTCCATGATAAACTTCCTCATTTCTTGAGGCATGGACTCTTTCACTTGCTCCATCATTATCATTTCTTTCAGGTCCTGACACTTTCCTAAACTACTCCATTTTTCCAAATAGGTTTCCAATCTAGCAGAGAATTGGTGATAGTTTTCTCCTGGAAGAAGTTTAGCTGTTCGGAATTTCTTTCTATATGATTCTGAGTTCTTTTCATATCTCACAAGCAGTGCCTGTTTCAGGATTTCATAATCTTCCTGGTCATCTCTTGAGAGCTTCAAATATACATCGTAGGCAACACCTCTCAATCCCTGAGATAGTTTAAGACTCCACTTTTCTTTCACTAAGCCATAGGTAGTGGCAAGTCTTTCGTATCTATCCAGGTACGACTCAATGGCGTCTTCTTTCTCAACAAATGGGTCCAGATGAAAATTCATGGCCCCACTTGAGGTGCTCTGGCTGGAGCTACTCTCAGAGTGAGGTGAGCTCCCACCATTATTGCCAGTATTTGCCTGAATTTCAAGCTCTTTTAATCTCAACTGATGGTCTCTCTCTGCTTGTAATTTCCTTTCCTCAGCTTCAATTTTCTTTGCCTCATTTTCAGCCTCCCATTTCTTGGCTTCCATTTCTAATCTTTTGTCTTCTCTCTCAGCTTCTGCTTGCAACCGCCTTTCCTCAGCCTCAAATTTCTTTGCTTCTCTATCAGCCTCTAATTTCCTTGCTTCAGTCTCTAATTGCAACTTTCTTTCTTCCCTATCCATGTGTTTGTCCACTTCTGTTGTGACATACTGAGTAAGAGCATCACCTGTCATATTTAATTCCTTACCCATCTGCATGACCGCAGTCCTGAACTTCACTAGATCAGCCATGGCGTTACTTAGAGAGGGTATGTAAATTTACTATAACCAAATTATTGTAATTAAAATTAATTACTTTAAATGAACAAAAAATTTCCGTGCAACTTTGTGAGCATCAACTATTTACTGAGTACTAAATGGTACTCCTCCTAAGAAAATATTGTTTTAAAAATCCTAAAATAGAATTTTTTTTCAAAAAATAAAAATTTATTTTCTTATGTTACCTATGGGTGGCACAAGAGTAGATAGAAATAGACTAAGTATGGCTCAAGATATACAGAAATATCCCAGGAACGAGCCCCCAGTGTGGCGAGAGGTTTTATTTGGCTCTTGGATCAGTATAGTACTGACAATTACAGAAATAGAATTTCTGCAGAAAATGGTGAAGTCCCAGTGTCTGAGAGGACTACTGGTATCACAAATTAGTTACGGCTGTGAATGATCTGATCTCGAAACAATAGTATAGAGGAGACCGACATAAAGCGCCACCTCTGCTGTGTAACTAATTGTGATATTAAACAAAGCAAGGAAACAGATTTTTACTTAACAATGATAAAATTGACAAGTCGTTCAAAATACAATTTCCTTATATTTTATTTAGTATATATACACTATCTACTCTTGTGCAGAAAGGTGAATGTTGCAAAAAATGGAATGAAATGAATTGGTAAGTTTACATATGATTTACAAATATTTATATTTATAAATATTACAACACGTTTTCCAATTATAGGAACAAAAATTATATCAGCTGTGCTGTTAATTAAGGATATAACGTTTATCAGCTATGCTGTTATTTACGTATAATTTATCCACTATGATCTTATTATTGTCTCTTGCTACGCTAATTCACGTTTTCTTCATTGACAGTTCTATGCTCACAATGCCGACAGAAATGGTACTAATGTGTACTCATCTCTCTTAAGTCTGTTCTTCTTTGTTTGGTTCACACCACCGGCAGAGTGAGTATCGTTCCTTTAGCCCACCCAAGACTGAGGGGGACCAAAGATGTAGAGTCTGGTCAACCTCTATGCTCCTGCAGAGTTCCAGGCAGCGGGATTGACTCGAACATACGACCTCAGGTTTTTAGGACACAATTAAACCTGTAACAAAGCAAAAATAGGGGCTAATTTCTGTCCTCAAGCCCACCTATTTCTAGTGTGAGTGAAATGAGCGTGTCTCCGATGTATGCATGTGGGATGAATGACAACATGGCTCAGTATGATTTAGCAATAGCGAGACAAGACAGGTGTCTACTTGCAAAACATTCTTTCTGATAAACTAATACATGGATACATTCAATAATATAGATTCAATACATGAATACATTTTATACATGAATACATCCCATAATATAAATCAATACATGAATAAATCCAAGAATATGTACACCTAGGTGTGATACAACAATGTCCTTCCCCCTATACTATATCACGCCCTCTCTGACAATAGCTGGTAACATATATCCTAACAATATTGTTATGTTCTTATGATAGGAGTATATGAGACGAGGACTGGTTGGTGATATATCAGGTTGGAGTTATAGGAGACAATAGATTGGAGTTAGATGCGACAATAGATTGAGTCCTGACAAGGACTGTTTTGGTTATATTGGAGTTGGTCTTATCTGAGACAATAGATTGAGTTATAGAAGACAATAGATTGAGTTAGATGCGACAATAGATTGAGTCCTGACAAGGACTGTTTTGGTTATATTGCAGTTGGTCTTATCTGAGACAATAGATTGAGTTATAGGAGACAATAGATTGAGTCCTAACAAGGACTGTTTTGGTTATATTTACAGTTTGGAATTATCAGAGACAATAGACTGAAGTTATAGACTGACAATAGATTGAAGTATAGGAGACAATAGGTTGAAGTATGAGTCCTATTAGTCTTCGTCTATTCAATCATAATAGGAAATACAATCATTATACTTAATTCCCCCCAAGATACAATCAGTAACCTGATAGGTAGTATAAATGACACACAACAAATACCAACGGTTATCGTAAAAATATTTACCCTCCTAAGATTTTAAACTGGCCAGGTTTTGACGCGACTTAGTGAAGTAGGTTGCAGGTCGATGCCCTCAGGTAAGTTACCATAAATCAAGGTGACAGCTTCTCCCTCTTCAGTCTGTATCTCTGGCATCAAGTTCGGGGTTGCGTGGTTAGCATAAAATCCGCCCAATTATATAGTCAAGTAACTACTTGAGGAAAGCTTTCGGTTGGTTCCTGGCGGAGCAAGTTGATTGGTTTCCTCCGGTTTTGTACCTGGTGAACAAGATGGCCGTTAATTTATTCTGTCTCAGAGACTGGTGAACGTTGATCGTTGATTGGTTGAAGCAAATCTGTATCTCGACATAGTGATTAACAAAGTAGTGGGTTACACTTCGTTTCACGACAGTGCTGCTTGGGATACTGTGAGGCTGAGATTCTGTAGTTTCTTGTATTTACCAAACACTCGCGAAAGTTAACTATATCTGTGAACCCATCGCGCTCCATACTTTATATTGTTTTTATCATTTATAAACTTATTGAATTCTCCGTGAAGCAACTTGGCAAGATGATCAAGCCAACTTCCTAATGCCACGGCTTCTTTTAAAACGCATTTTTGTTTAAAATCCACATATCTTTCTCCTTGAATAATAATTTTCCTTACTGTGTTAACATCTTTTACTTTTTCATCGAAACAAGGATTTTCTGTCTGACTTTGTGTAGTAACCAGCAGTGTCTTAAGTATATTTAGAAGTTTTTCTCCATTCATCTGTGCTACCAATTGTAGTATGTCTTTTTTCTTCTCATCCGTTGGAAATTTTTGCATTGTAGGTTTTGACGGGAGGCTTTGTTGCAGTTCTTTTTTGTAGGCTTCTGCTACAGATTTACTGTTGGTATCTTTATACATCCTTAAAACCTCTATGTACATTTCGGCTTGAGCTTGAAAATAGTTCACATTCAACCTCAACTCAGTAATATAAGGATCATTAACATCACTATTATCCCACTCAGGACCTCCACTAGAGTTGTTATGGAAAAGTTCCCCAGTGGGCGGTCCTCCGACATCAGAAGGAACATCGATGGAGTGGTTAAATGACTCACTAGTAGATCTTCTGACGCTTAGATTGTCAAGCGGATCAGTCATACCAGTAGGAGATTCAACAACCACAGCAGCATTTTGTTGAGGCGTAGTATCTACTATACCAAGAAGATCATTTTCATCATCCATGTTAGAATTCAAAGCAAAATTCTGTTGCAAAAGAAACCAAACTATGGTTGCTTAACAACAATCACACTGACACATCTAAGAAAGTCACTTTATTCATTCCAAAATTGGATCTCCTCAAAGTTTAACCGTTCAGTTGCTTTCTCCACACGAGGAGCAATTCGTGCTGCTCGGGATACTGTGAGGCTGAGATTCTGTAGTTTCTTGTATTTACCAAACACTCGTGAAAGTTAATGTAATCTATGAACCCATCGCGCTCCATACTTTATATTGTTTTTATCATTTATAAACTTATTGAATTCTCCGAGAAGCAACTTGGCAGGATGATCAAGCCAACTTCCTAATGCCACGGCTTCTTTTAAAATGCATTTTTGTTTAAAATCCACATATCTTTCTCCTTGAATAATAATTTTCTTTACTTTGTTAACATCTTTTACTTTTTCATCGAAACGAGGAATTTCTGTCTGACTTTGTGTAGTAACCAGCAGTGTCTTAAATATATTTAGAAGTTTTTCTCCATTCAACTGTGCTACCAATCGTAGTATGTCTAGATGGTGGTGAAAGGTCAGTGCAGGGCTCAGATGACACGCTTGATGCAGTAGGGAGGGGGAGGGATACCGTTGACGAACGGGTGGATTGCGTTGACTCTGAAGTAGAAGGGAGGGAGGACGCTGATTGGATGGATTCTGATGATCCAGAAGACAGGGGGAGGGATAACGTTGACGAACGGGTGGATTGCGTTGACTCTGAAGTAGAAGAAGGGAGGGAGGACGCTGATTGGGTGGATTCTGATGATCTATAAGACAGGGAGGGCGTAGAAGCAGTGGTTTCTGAAGATACAGAAGGTGGCGTTGGTGTAGGGTTCGACATGTCCAAGAAGATGTCCATTGCAACACAGAAAAAAAGGAATCTAACATTAAGGGGTTGACTGAACCAAATATAACCGACTAGGTTGAACGGATCAGTATTGCAAAAATATGTCTACTACTAATTTAAAAAAATTTTTTGTATTAATGAGTTTGCTACTTTTCTTTGTAGCACGCCCCTTTCAACCATCTACCATGTACATGGAGTTGTTGGTTATATCAAAACGTGTTTCCTTTATTGTAATATGTTTTTGTTTGTATTTATTTTATACTATATTATCTCTAGTAGGTATTTTTCCTTTTGTACGAGTAGTTCAAAATGGTTTTAAAAAAAAATAAATCCAAAATATGCTATTTTCTAAGCTGATATGTTTTTAATTTTCACCTGTATGTCTCTGTGGGGAGTCTTTCTCCAGTTTGGACTACTTTTTTTTTTTTCATGAGAAGTCTTATTTGTATCCATATCCAATAGGCAGACCCTGGTGCCATATAATAAATAAATCCTTTACATCCATAGCATTATCGCGGTAGTCTTCCAAAAATCGCGTCCATCTAAGACCACGATCAACATAAAAGGGTACAATTACAATGTCGTCACGAGCTAGCTTATCAACGCGACACGTCATCCTAAAACTAGGCAACTTGTACACTTCGCGTTCACTACCGTGAAGCGCGAAAACATAATATATATTAATAGCATATTAGAGTACGGATCAGCAGCATGGTCTACAGCAGCCAAATCACACCTACAAGCCTTAGATAAAGTACAAAATCAAGCGCTTCGGTTGATCACGGGTGCCATGAAGACCACACCAATAAATGAAATGGAAAAAATCACAGGCATTCCACCTTTATTATACAGACGAGACACTAAGACCCTGATCCAAGCAGAAAAGTACAAGAACATGCCTGCACATCCAATGAAAACTAGATTTGGAGATTTAGCCAGTGGGAGGTTGAAGAGAAGCAGTTTTGTGCATCGGTCCAAAAAACTAATTAGAACATACAAGGATGAACTACCAGACATCACTAAGGAAATAACTCCCACACTCCTCCCAACCCCATGGGAACAACATCAAAATTTCAGTATTAAGACCTCCATAACTACCACCTGCCCCATGGGAGAGCTAAATACTCTCCAAAGGAAAATAGCAGCATGTGACATGATTGAAGAACTATACCCCAGAGAAGCATGGATCCAAGTATATACTGATGGATCTGCAACCAGAGCAGTGAAGAACGGAGGCGCAGGAGTTTATGTGGTCTATCCAGACAAAGAAAATGAATCCACCTGTTCACCTACTGGAATATTCTGTTCAAACTATGCTGCTGAAGTACAGGCCATAAGCATTGCTGCAGGAATAATAAATAACACAATAAGCCAATGTCAGCAGGTTGTATTCCTTACCGATGCAATGTCAGTTCTGCAAGCCCTCAACAGTGATAAACTGCCAGAATTAAACAAAGTCCTATGCGAAGTAAATATCAAAAGAAGGGTAGTGCTACAGTGGATACCATCACACTGTGGCATACCAGGAAATGAGAGAGCAGATATGTTAGCAAAAGAGGGAGCAACACAGGAACAAAAAGAACAAACAATCACATTCCAGGAAAAGAAGACCCTCATCAAGGCCATCAGGAAAATTGATCAACAAAGAGACAACTATCAATATCTTGATCGAGCAAAACAGGTGATCCTGTTCCGTATGAGAACAGGACATAACAGACTGAACAGTCACTTATACAGACTGAGATTGGTCCCATCACCCCTATGTACGTGTGGACAGGCAGCACAGACAGCCGAACACATCCTGCAAGACTGCCACATGCTTAGTCAATTGCGAACTGAACATTGGCCCACAGAGACGCACATCCACACAAAGCTGTTTGGGAGTCTTGAAGAACTTTCAACCACAGCAACATACATCCAGAAAACCGGACTTCTTGTGTAGACATTTCTAAACAACAGCGAACGAGAAGAAGAAGAAGAAGAATAGCATTTCAAAACCCAAAATGTGCAACTTTTAACAGAGCTCACTACAATAGTGGCTAACATCATAAATCCTCTCGTAACATTACCATGGCCTGGGGGTAAAAAAAATCTATTCTATAGATTTTTTTTCATAGTTATTTAAAAAAGTAAAAATTTAAAAGATTATCGACCTACGTATCACGTAATATTGTCGAAGGTTGTAGTCAAATTGAGTTCATGTCAACAACTACAAAACATATGTCAAGTTAACCAATAAATAAAAGATGTCAACTGTCAGAGTGTCAACTATCAGATAAATAATTATGTCAATAACTAAAATTCTATCTTAACTAATAAGAGTGTGAAGTAGTAATGAATATTATAATATAAGCTAATTAACTATAGAACTAACTAAATGTAGTGTGTGAAGGATGTTATAGAATATAAATATACTTAAGTGAAATAAAGTACGGTTTAATAGTTAAAGAAAGTAAAGAAATGTAAGGATGGGTTTGTTCATTATCACTTGTAAGTTTGTAGTCTCTCGAAATGCACGTTCGCTAATGAGCGTCACTAATTCCTGCTCATTATTTTTTTTCAACAACAACGCTGATCATTCTTATTTGCAATCAGGCATTAAAGTGATATCATACAATTTCACCTGACAGCTTGCATTAGTTGTGCCTAGTCACTAATTCCTGCTCATTATTTTTTTTCAACAACAACGCTGATCATTCTTATTTGCAATCAGGCATTAAAGTGATATCATACAATTTCACCTGACAGCTTGCATGTAGTGTCATTAAAACTGTGCCTAGTCACTAATTCCTGCTCATTATTTTTTTTCAACAACAACGCTGATCATTCTTATTAGCAATCAGGCATTAAAGTGATATCATACAATTTCACCTGACAGCTTGCATGTAGTGTCATTAAAACTCTGCCTACTTCCTTGGACCAAAATGTCACACTTGACTTTAACGTACCCATTTTCTCAGGGTAACACTACACAGTTTCTTTATGGCACAGACTAATAAGTTTCATTCATATCATAGTTGTAAAAATATTGATGAAAAAGTTACAATGAGCAGAAAAAAAAAGCATCCAAGACAAGTATTTACCACGATCAACATTCTGGGTTTAAGAACTTGTCTTAATAAACATTAAAAATAAATTCACCAACAGTTCAAAATTCAAACTTTAAAAGTATAAGCCTTTCTGTGAGGTTATCTAATATATCCATTTCTTCAGAGTCGGATGATTGAGACGTCGTAACCGTTCTGCTCGACCATCGTCCCTACTGCACTTGTTCTCCTAATTTCTCTGCGCGTTATCAAGAATTTATTTGACTGTGTCAGTGATCCAATGACATCTTCTTCACTTGTGTCTGCTTCCATCAGCTTCATCCGTACCAAAAGGGATAAAATCTGCTTGAGTTCCATCACAAGTTCTGTAAATTGCATACAGTACAATACCTTGTGGTGGACTGATGAGAACATTATCGATGGGCCTCTAAAGATCCATTCTTCTGTCTGTGTGGAGGCATCCACATACACAGCTGTGCGATCTCCCTGTCTTTGGTTGTTTCTGAAAAAGAATCCCTGCATAGAATCCATTTTGAACATGTGTAAACGTCATCAAAAAACGGATCCTTATTTATTTTTTATATGTTAGCTTTAGTTTTTGTAATATAGTGATAAAATTCTAAGCAAAAGATATTAATGAAATTGAATGGGTTAGGAAATACACCATAGATCAAATAGCTATCGATATCAAGTTTGTTGAATCAAAGTTGTGAAAATTCATGCGTCCATCAAAGTACCTAAGGGTCTTTTATATTTGGACATGCACCATGTGGCTGTGGCTCTGGTTGCGACTGTGGTTGTGGCTCTGGTTGTGGCTGTGGCTCTGGTTGTGATGGTTGCGGCTCAGGTTGTGGCTGTGGCTCTGGTTGTGGCTGTGGCTCTGGTTCATGTGCGTCAGCCGAAGGATTCCTAAGATTTGGTGATGTCATCTTTAACTTGAAAGCTTGTACCACAGAAAATGGTTTATATATTTTTTTTTAATGCCCCTTCTGCAGTTCAAAGTGAGGTCTAATGACTTTATTGAGTTTAATGTGTTAATTGTGTGTGATCCCGGCCCTGGCTAAGACTTTTTTCAAAGAGCTTCATCATCATCTTTGTCCAATCTATGGATTTTCTTAGCGACAACCTCCAGGTCAAACCCTCTGTCTAGTAACAACTGTCTGTTTTCAGGAGTTAGCGACATTCCGGGAAGTGCCGATTTGTTGATATATCTCTTGAGAGTCTTGCTGGGAAGCGTGGTTTGATGTGTTGCTACTTGGAATCCTGCATTCAGTCCTCCTGTGCTTATGCCTGTCTGGGTGGCCACAAAGTGGAGATCAGGGAATTTGGCGGCTTCTAGGTCTGTAAGGGCACTTGGTAGTAAGTTGCGCAGATAAGGGAATGAATCTCCATGTCGGGTCTTGACTTCTATATACTTCCTCTCAAAGTCTACCATCTGATGAATGACAATACCTATCGCAAGATTGGTGGGTGCTCTACAGTATGCTATCATAGACTCTATAGTTGTCATTCCTGAGTATTGAGCAACCAGATCTACTTGCTTAAAGAAGCTTCCTGTTAGGAGATCAGTTTGTGGGTCTGTCAGTAGTTCCCTGTAGGTGTCTATTGTCTTGGGCATATCAATATATGATTCAAGCCCGTCTAGAAGTAAGGGTTGGATATAGTCAATGACAGCCGCAAGCCCTGGACATGGTGCTGCCCATATTCCTAGGTTCGGTACTTGTGCTGATTTGGTAAAAGCCTCCCATCTTTTTGACATATATGCTGCATTTGCTTGGGTGACAGGTTTGAAAATGGGGCAGAATCCGCCCAGGGCTATCTTAATCATGAGTGTGTTAAACTCAGGGGTTGGGGGTCCTGGGTCTGTGGGTTTTTGTATCTGACAAATGTTTGGTAGAGCTGAGGGCTACATGCATCGATTAAGTCCTCATTCATTTTCATTTTCCCTCCTGACAGTTGCAACATTGCACCTAGGACGACGCCCTTGGTAAGGTTTGCTCTGTGCTGGATATAGTCTAGTGAGGTACAATTGCAAGTGCAGCAACATGATACAATTCTGTTTCGTTTCCAGGGACTTTTACATTGGGAATCCCGGGAGCCTGTAAGGGAGCTTGTACAAAATTGATTTTGGATGATGGATTGGGATTTGGCTGTATGTTGATTGATCCAGGGCCGGGATCACACACAATTAACACATTAAACTCAATAAAGTCATAAGACACTTTAATCTTAGCCAAAAGGTTAGTATTGCAAGAATATGTCTACTACAGAAATTCTAAGCAAAAGATATTAATGAAATTGAATGGGTTAGGAAATACACCATAGATCAAATAGCTATCGATATCGAGTTTGTTGAATCAAAGTTGTGAGAATTCATGTGTCCATCAAAGTAATTAGCATTTAGGCTTAATGACTCTTGGTCATAAGTAAAAGTTAGTGAGATGTCAATTGACAATTTCCATGGATCACAACAAGTCCTTAGAGAAAATTTGAGTTCTATTTATGTCCCTTGGAGGAAACGTTCTGTACTAGGTGGTTTCCCTTGAATCTATACCAAAATCACAGAATAATAGCAAGCCAAGATGATTGTCCATCTGTGCAGTATAATTAATGTAGACAAAGTTGTTAATCCATTGACGTAGTATGTAAACGTCAGTGACAAGTCATCATGGATCGTATTCACATCAAAGCGTGCAGAATGTTAAATTCACAGGTACTCCATGGGTAAATTTTGATCCACTTGGAAAGTAATTTAGGATGAAATCAGCACTAGTCAGGACATCAGCCAGAGTGTTTTCAGATCCTTTTATGTCACGAATGGTGTATGAATAACGCTGAAGGCTTAGCGCATACCGTGCTGTTCTTTGGTTAGAAAAATTAGCCTTTTGTAGGTAGGTGATACGGGTACGATTCCTTAATAGCTTGACTTGCTATGGATTGGATCAAGAGTGCAGCAGACTCCATGCTTTGACACTCTGTCTCTATTTAGGCCTTGAGTCGCCTTCCAGGGTTATACTTAATAGCTTTACATGTAGCAATACTGTGGGTTCAGTTTTTGGCCAGACATATCCCAACTCCCTGGCCCGCACACAGGCACTCAGGCACTAACACGTCAATAACCATTGACAATGTACAAACGTTTATTACAACACAATGTTGTTCATCTCTTCAAGTGCATAATATAAGAATTCTCTTCTAGTCGTGTCTAGACTACCGTCTCGTCCTCGGAGACATCATGCATTTTAATAAAGTCTGGTACTCACGCATTTAGAAACTTCACACTCTGCTTTTGCCTAAACTGATAATACACTTGCAGTTGAAGATGTAATACAATTGATGGTAAAATAGCATGCAGGTGGATTAATAACACAAGCTGAAGATATCGTCCACACGGACATATGCCATCTACACAGGCCGAAGACACAAGCCCAAGTGTTTTAAAGAACGCTCAACTTGTCCCAATTCAAAGTTGCCGTCTGCTATCAATTTTGAGCAGAAGTCAAGACGTCACTTCCTGTAACCACGGGCTACCGTGTATAAACAATATACATCAGGAAGTGATCGTATACAAAACATGATATGATATTTACTCATATCAGTAGGCCAGTACACTTTGATCTGTCTCAATGAAAAATGGTGAACCGGTCAAATACCTCTGTAATTTAGAGACACTCCAAGATATTATGAGGAGTTCCCTCTCCAGGATGGGGTTTTTGGCCTCTGTTGTAGATAACTTAGGGGTAAATTGACAGTAGAGCCTCTACCACTTCTTTATGTACTGTAGTTAAGTCTGTCATTTTATGAGCTCCGTTTCATTTCGTATAAATTCATCTTGTTCTCTCAACATGTAGGCATTTCTGGCCTAACTAGATTTTATTTCTGAAACATTAAAAGGTCACTCGAAGCTATCAGTAGTAGGCCATCTGGTGACAGGTGCATCCAAAGATGTATCCTCTACTTTTATTCTGATTTCTTCTTTTTGTCCCAGTCACTTTTACTTCCCTTCACATGTTTTATTGAAAACAAAACTGGTCATGCAGACGCCCAAACTTGTCACCATGGTCCAGTTGTTGTTTGATATCTCGAGGCAGTTCTGTCTGGCTCTCTGAACCTAGTTTGTTCAAGAAGAATGAACTGGTCTGAGCAGTAATATAAAATTTGCCTTCAACAACTTCCAGCACAGCACGACTTACTTGAACATTTCCAGGCACCTAAGGGTCTTTTATATTTGGACATGTGCCCTAATATAACCAACTTTTTTTTGTTAAATAACCAAGGAATTTATTTAAACTAATACAATTCAACATGTGCAACAGCTGGTTCTTGGTACCAGAATAAACCACCAAAGGAACATATGTGATCTACTCTGTTCTACAAACTTTTACAGGGATCTCAGTCTCTGAGTGTCTTCTCTTTGGCATAACTTCATCCAGGACCGCTGAATGGTGGGTCTTCAAGATCACTGATCCCTGTGACACTGCGAGATGCTCTCTGAACTTAGTTTGTTCAAGAAGAATGAACTGGTCTGAGCAGTAATATAAAATTTGCCTTCAACAACTTCCAGCACAGCACGACTTACTTGAACATTTCCAGGCACCTAAGGGTCTTTTATATTTGGACATGCGCTCTAATATAACCGACTATTTTTTTCTGTTGTCCATATTACATTTAATTGATTGTGTACAAAGATTTAACAGTATCCAAATCAGAGGATGTGACCAGTAAGAGGTTGTGCCTCTCATGTAAAAGGAATTGTTACTGAACACAGAAAGAGCTTTCGCGATGTTTTCTGCAAAGGAACAATTTACAGGGGTGGTCCAATGTTCTTTAATATGCAGAAAAGAACATAATGTTCCAAACACACACACAAACAGCCATTCAAGGGCAGAAGTTACAGAGCACACAATGCAGCTTCATGACAAAGAGTTGTGCAGGTGCTGTTGCAAAACAAAAATTATTTCCATAAATTGAAAGAGGAAAACACTTACAAAATGTATATAAAATGTCAAATTTTCAATCACGCGTTTGAAAAAAAAAAAGAACAAGAAACCAGTTCCAACATGGTGTGGCCTAAACTGCAAATGTTTAGTGAAAACAATCAAGTTACCATTTCGATTATGGCGACCAATTAAAATCCCTAGTAGTTGCCTGAATTTCGAGCTCTTTTAATCTCAATTGATGGTCTCTCTCTGCTTGTAATTTCCTTTCCTCAGAGTCAATTTTCTTTGCCTCATTTTCAGCCTCCAATTTCTTTGACTTCAGCTGCCAGTCTTTTGGCTTCTCTCTCAGGTTCTACTTGCAGCTTTCTTTCCTCTCTATCCACGTGTTTGTCCACTTCTGTTGTGACATACTGAATAAGAGCATCACCTGTCATATTTAATTCCTCACCCATCTGCATGACCGCAGTCCTGAACTTCACTAAATCGCATTACTTAGAGAGGGTATGTAATTTTACTATATCCAAATTATTGTAATTAAACTTAATTAATTAAAATGAACAAATAATTTCCGTGCAACTTTGTGAGCATCAACTATTTACTGAGCACTAAATGGTACTCCACCTAAGAAAACAATAAAAAATCCTATTATTGAATTATTTCAAAAATTTGTTTCTTTAGTTATCTATGGGTGGCACAAGATAGTGTGTAGATAGATGAATAGACTAAGTATGGCTCAAGATATATAGAAATATCCCAGGAACGAGCCCCCCAGTGTGGCGTGAGGTTTTATTTGGCTCTTGGATCAGTATAGTAGACAATACAGAATTAGTATTTCTGCAGAAAATGGTGAAGTCCCAGTGTCTCAGAGAACTACTGGTATCACAAATTAGTTACGGCTGTGAATGATCTGATCTCAAAAAATTAGTAGAGAGGAGACAGTCATAAATTGCCACCCCCGCTGTGTAACTAACTGTGATAATGATTAAATTGAAATACAATTTCCTTATTATTTATTTAGTATATACACTATCTACTCTTGTGATATATATATTACAACAAGTTTTCCAATTATAGAAAACAAATAATTATATCAGCTGTGCTGTTACTCAATTATAGTAAATGTATCAGCTGTGCTGTTAATTAAATATATAAACTTTATCAGCTATGCTGTTTGTCTCTTACTATGCTAATTCACGTGTTCTTAATAGACTTAAATGCTCACAATTGCCGACGGAAATGGTACTAATGTGTACTCATCTCTCAACAGTTCTGTCCGTAATTTCTTGCACACAACACCCGCTGATGATCGTTTCGTTAGCCCACCCAAGACTGAGCGGGACTAAAGATGTAGCTCCTGTGCAATCACTGTGCTCCTGCGAAGTTTCAGGCAGCTGGATTGACTGGACATACGACCTCAGGTTTGATGACACCAATAAAACCTGTAACAAGTAAAAATAGGGGCTAATTTCTGTCATCAAGCCCACCTATTTCTAGTGTGTATGAGATGAGCGTGTCTCAGGTGTCTGCATGTAGGATGAATGACAACATGGCTCAGTATGAGTTAGCAATAGCGAGACAAGACAGGTGTCTACTTGCAAACATTCTTTCTGATAAATTAATACATGGAGACATCCAATAATATAAATTCAATACATGAATACATCCAATAATATAAATTCAATACATGAATACATCCAATAATATAAATTCAGTACATGAATAAATCCAATAATCTGGACACCTAGGTGTGATACAACCATTTCCTTCCCCCTATAATATACCAGGCCCTCTCTGACAAGTGCTATACTGGCTGGTAACATATATCCTAACAATATTGTTATGTTCTGATGATAGGAGTTTATGAGACGAGGACTGTTTGGTTATATTCCAGGTTGGAGTTATAGGAGACAATAGATTGGAGTTATATGAGACAATAGATTGAGTCCTAACAAGGACTGTTTTGGTTATATTTCAGTTGGTTTTCGTCTTCATCAATCATGTCAGGAAATACAATCATTATACCTAATTCCCCAAAATACAATCAGTAAGTAACCTGATACATTCATAGTGAAACAATTTATATTAAATATATACAGGTGTAGGTAGTATAAATGACACACAACAAATACCAACATTATATATATATCTGCTGTAGGCCTATTTTCCTACAAGTTTATAGTAAATATATTTACCCTCTAAGATTTAAACAAGCCAGTCGACTTGAGTGAAGTAAGAGTTCCCGGTCAATGCAGGTGAGCAATAAATCAGCCTGACAGCTTCTCTTCTTCAGTCGGTTGTCTAGCTGGCTTCGTGTTGGTGTGGCGTGATTTTGTATAAATCTCTCCCGTATATATAGGTAGATGAGGTAACTTTTACTGCTTAAGGAATGGTTTTGGTTGGTTCTCGGCGTGGCAAGCTGATTGGTTATATGCGGTTTAGTACCATCCGCCATACAATCCATGACCTAGGCTGACTTCCGAAAAACAGGGCTTATGCCTAATTTATATTCTGTTTTCCGCCATATTGGGAGACAAGATGGCCCCAACCGAGTTCTGAAAAACAGGGCTTATGGCTAATTTTATTCTGTCTCAGAGACTGGTGAACGTTGCTCGTTGATTGGCTGAGGGATATTTGTATCTCGACATAAGGATTTAACTAAGAAGTGGGTTTACACACACTCGTTTCACGACAATAACCGACTTTTTTTTTTTTTGGTGTGGTGGATGTTTATAAATAACACTTATTATGTTACATATTTGTTGAAAGTGGTAACAAATTGAGCACAAGTTACATTTTTGTTAAAAAGTTGTAAAGCATTACTGAGTAAATTGTCCCCAGCAAATATAACCGACTAGTATTGCAAAAATATGTCTACTACTAAGTTCGTTCGTTCGTTCGTTTGTCTACTATATTGTTGTTATACCCTGTTCAACCTGAAAATTGGTTATAATTGGTGTATATTGTGCGTGTTGTTTCTTCAGTGCTAGCAGGTTGATAGTCCTGAAAAGGACTGGTCCTAAAAAGGACCACTAGCTGACTGTCTGGTTACCTCTTCTTTGCTTGTCTGTTCATGGTGTCGTGGTGTGTTCATGGTGTTTATCATATCCTGCCTCCCTATCTGGCTTGTGTGGTTTTGTTTGTTTTTGCCCTCCTCGTTTCTGAATCTTGTGTCTCCCTTTTCTCCTGTATCTGAGAAAGCACTTTTTCTATGATTGCAGGTAGTAGTCTGTTTAGTATTTCTTCTATGACTTCTTCGTCTATTTGGTTGTTCGTATTTGTTTCCCGTGTGTTGGATGTCATTTCCTCTACGGCTCTTCGTTCTGCTTCAATTCTCTTGAGGATTTCTGAGTTTTCTTCCTTCAGTTCTGTCAGCTTTTGACATCTCTTTCTATTTGTTGTTGTATTCTTTTCATGTCGTCCATCATTTCCCTAATGCTCTTCAGATCTATTACATCTTCACTGTCAATTTGTTTTTCGGGAGTCTGCCTGCTTTTGTTCTCGCCCTGGAGTTTCCGTTTCATCTCTTTTACTTCCGCTGTCAGCTGATGTAACTGTCTTCTGTCAATCCTGCGCTGTTTGTCTGCAACATCTGCAGCCACTCTG
This sequence comes from Oreohelix idahoensis, assembly GCA_024509875.1. Taxonomy (NCBI): domain Eukaryota; kingdom Metazoa; phylum Mollusca; class Gastropoda; order Stylommatophora; family Oreohelicidae; genus Oreohelix; species Oreohelix idahoensis. Next base: position 291,163 of record JAMPIV010018224.1, on the reverse strand, counting down.
TGTTTTGCCTCTTTGAAAGGTATGTTTTTGGACACAGCCTCCTTCAAGATGCTCTTTGTTTCCTGGAACACAGGGCAGCCTCTGTACCTTGTCCCGTGGTTTCCGAGGCAGTTTGCACAGGAACGGTTTGAGTTATTTGCTTTGTAATTGATATCCTTCATTGCCTTGGGACAGTCGCGATATGGGTGGCTACCCGCACAATACCGGCAAACTGCATCTCTCCTGCACGTTTTCTTTGTGTGTGAAAACTGCTGGCAGTTAGAGCACCGCGTGACCGGAGGGATATATGCCTCTGTCCTTTTTGAAGTGGTGTTTAGCGTCAATCTCTCAGGTCTTGTCGACCCCTCAATGGTTATTACAATCAGGTTTGTGTCTTTTTTGTCCCATGTTTTTAGCCTTTCGACCTGCGTGAATTTGACTTCTGAGTTTTCGGTCTGTAGGTTGCTGTGAATCTTGCTTGCGGGCCATATGGTGTCCACCCCTCTTACGACAAACTTCTTTGTATTCTTGTATCTTTCCACCACCACTTTTATCTGGTGGGGCAACTGGGCTTCTTTCGATCCGGACTCCAGTTCTGACATCAGCGAAGTTGTTGTTGAGGGAAAGCACGACTCCCTTTTCGTGCCTCCTTACTTTAGAGATGCCTCTCCTGCCAGTTATTGTCTCGAGGATGCAGATCACTTTGTCATCTGGTAGGGCCCTGAATGAGGTCTCACCTCCAGACATCTGCATGATCTTTACCAACCTCTCCTGTAGTGCCTTGTGGGAACCGGCATTGCTTGGCTTGCGCAGGTGACATGCTCTGATTTCCATCTGCGTTAGAGTGTGTGGGATGGTCTCACGTTCTGTTTTGTTGACTGCTTCTGATCATGTTCTGTAGTTGTTGTCTGATCACTGCACAATGGAGCCTCTACTATGACGTCTTGCTTTGGTGGTGATTTTATCGTCTTCAGATTTTGGAGCAGCTTCCCTGGGGTAGCCACAGCTGTCAACTCGGCATCGTGTGGTGGTGGCTTCGGGGATGTTTTCTGAGTCGTAGGTGATGTAGATTTCTGACCTTTTTCTATATTCGGGGTTTGGTGCAGCTTCTCTGAGGTAGACAAGGTTTTTGCTGTCGATTCGGGTACGTATGGTGGTGGCCACATGGTTCTAAGCTCCTGTCTTCTTTTCTCTCTTCTTTCCAGCATCTGTTGTAATGATCTCATCATGTCTTCACGTTCTGGGTCTTCATCATCTAGGCCAGGGGCGTTTGCATCCACCATCTCCTCTGCCTCGACAAGAGTCGGGCCACTCAGACTCTCCGTCGGGCCGACACACGTCACAGCTAACTCTGTCGTCATGTCAAGAGTTGGAGAAAGACCGGTCCCGGCACGAGTACTTGGGGCAATCTTGCTCTCTGCCTGTCTGTCTTTGTTGTTTGTGGTTTTGTTATTCTCCGGGCTGTTCAGCGCTGGTGGGCTTGTGTAGACCTTCCTCTTTTTGGCGCTTGGTTTATTTCGGACCATTTTGACTATATTGTGATCGCTGCGTACGTCCTGAAAAGGATGCTGGTTATAGTGCTGCTTTTTTTTTTTTTTTTAAGTGAAATTTATTTGCTTTCTTTTCAATTTACAAATCGTGTATATTTTACAAAGTGAAATACATGGAAAGTACATGGACAAGTTTTCAATTAAAAATCATGAGCATTTTACACAAAGGAAACATGATAAAAGGGTTACATGGCAACATCAAAACTCCTCTGTTCTTGCAAGTACTTTTGTACACATGCAAATCCAAGTGATAGAATGTATGTGTTTGTGACAAGGGCTTTGGTATGTATAAACCCCAAGAAACAAATGTGAGAAGGAAAAGAAACAGGATGTGTAGTATTGTTGCACGTATGTGTAACCATATACATACATATTCTAAGAAACCTATATTTATTACATTCCTTTAGATACTAATATTAATGAAGGCTTCTTAGTATGACATACTTTGGGAGAAGAGCGATAAATAAAAATCGCACACGTGCACGCACACGGTGAAAAGAAAGGTAGGACTGTATTCTGAAGATAAGCCGGTACAAGCTGGTTTTCGGAAACAATGAAGCCTTGGATGTAGAGGTGGGCAAATAGACACACTTAGCTGTGTCGAGACATTCGAAACAGTGGGTTAAACTGTGTCGACGCACTGTTTCGACACAACGGCACAGCGGCTCTTTTGCCCCGTATCGGGGAGAAAGAAGTCTCTTATAGACAGTACCAGGGCGGGTATACATGAACTGTGTGAGACAATTTCCTCTGTTTTTACTGTCGTGTGTGAAAATCTATGGCGTTTCGTGTGACCACAATTCAATATTTTTACACAAGTCTTCATTATGATGAAATAAAACGTAGATATGATGATAGCTGCAGTATATGGGAAAATAATAAAAAACAACAATAATAATAACAGTAATAATAACACATGATATCAAACTAGAGTAAGCTAGTTTTGGTAGACAATGATTCAAATCCACACCGAGTACACATATATCAGCAGAGCTAATAAAGTGTCCATTACATTTATACGAACACACGGACACTTTCAACTTTAACATAGCGCCTAAAACATTGACAACTGCAGCACTGACACAATTTCCAGTGTCTATAACTTCTCAGCAAAAATAATATCACTTGTAAAATCAAGTCATCATAACACATCCCTGAAAAATATGACATGTTTGATATTCCATACTAATGTTCCGAACGGTTTATTCGAGGCAGACACGAACTGAAACTGTGTCCATGTATCGAATCTGTCGGGCTGTCGGACTCGGTGCTGTTTCGAAGCATTGTTTGACACATACACACAGTAGCCATCTCTACTCTGCAAAACAGCGAGGCAGACACTGTATCGACACGGCAAGAAGGCTCTGTATCGAATCGTTCGGGTACGATACTGTTTCGAAGCATTGTATCGACACATACACACAGTAGCCATCTCTACTTGGATGCTTCATTTGGACAGTCTGGCTGACCGGACAAAGGACACTTGAAAATTTTGTCTGGGCGAGATATTGAAAGCCCCCGGTTGAAAGTATAGTGGCCAATTGTGTGCTGCGTTACGCTTTGCAAGTTTGAACTAACAAGTTGAGCGTACAACCTTGAGCCATAAAGGCGGCTAGGCACACCAGCATTTCGAGAAAGATACAAGGGGTAGTTGTAATCATGTTCCCTAGAGCATATTCAATTTGAAATTCCAAAAACATGTTCTATTTACAACATACAAAAAAATAATTCATAAACTGTAAATACAAGGTGAGTAAAGTAAATACTAACGTTGGGCATTTCTGTACATTCATGTCAATTTGACTGTGTCCATTAATAATTTCAAGGTGAAATGGGGGGAAAAAACCAAAAAAAAAAACACCAAAGTTGAAAACATATTTATATTCATGTAAAAATTGATTGTATACGTTCCTAAACAATATAATTTAGACTTTTAAACCCCAAATGGAAAACCACGCACACACCCACACCCAAAAGCGCAGGTGAAACCTGGAAACACTGCATCCATTCCAACACACACGTACTTGTACTGAAGAATTTGTTTTACACATTTGATGCGTTTCCAGAGCAAAAGGGCATTACAAAGTTGCCAATCATACTTTTCTCATATTTTTCCAATTGGTGGTTCTGTAACAAATTTTATGATTTGTGTTTTGTTCCCATCTCAATTTAAAAAAAAAAAAACGTACATTTTTCAAACAATTTATAATAAAAGTATGACGTTTATAGAGGAAAAAACTTGCGCGCATTCACTAGTAATTTTTTACACATGCATTCACAAATTAAATTCACTTCAACAATACAATAAGCGGTGCGGGGAGAATAGAGAGCTATGAAAGACCCCAATTTGGGAATAGTGGTTGGTCTGCGTTGGAAAACGCATCCAGAAGACGGGCGGAATGGGGCGGGAGAGACACTACTGAAGGCCCCGGGTAGGAGGAAGGTCGGTATGTGTTACTGTAAAGATTTGATTCTTCACTCTTTATAATATTAGCACTGACTGACTGGTCTTGGAGATTGAATAAATGGTGATGGGTGTTACCTTAATGGTTATATAGTTCATACGCCCACACAGAGCAGAACAGTTTCTTATATCACGCGAATGTCAAAATATCAAATTCTGAAAGACTAAACATACCACTGCTTCACACGAGATCCTGCTATTAAATTCATTCTGTTTGTTGACCTAGATTTCCGCCACCCAGGCTATTTACGCGAATACGTAGGTGTAAGCTCCTTCTAAACTGAAAACCACCACTGTTACTATAAGGTATTTTCAGTCTGATGATTACTCCTTTTAATAGTTTAATGGCTATTTATGGTCATGCGTGACTATAATCACGCCTACTGTTCTCCTACCGTGTTAAATGTTGTAGTGAGTGTGCGTGGTGCATTCACACGCCACAGATACACACATCAGAGGCATGGAATGGCGTAACGGCAGGTGTACTCTTCAAAAATACTCACAAACACAATTCTCCAATAAATTCAGAAATTATAGGCCTACACAAATAATATGGCCTTTATAACTTTTGCACTGCGCAGGCATACTCGAAACACACACTGTAGGACCGACCTCTCCCGTCGGTACCCAAAACAGAATGCAATTCGTTCACACACTAGACCCGCCAAAAAAGACACGAGACTCGGTTGTTTAAAAAACACAACTCAGTCTCGATAATTGCATGGGCTAGTCACACGAGCTTACTCACAGCTCAAGACAGTTCACAGAAAAAAACATCTCCGCGATTTGAACTGACCAGTGTTCGCCACTTGGAAACTTCTCGATCACACGAGGGAATTCCCCTAATACAATTTTAACTTAACATCAGCTTAACCAAGCACCGTAACTCGTAATCGAATCTATTTGCTTAACATTTTCAAGATCACTTCCCCTTTGATAACATTTACTCTGTAACAGTTGCCACACCGCCCGGGAAAAAAATGATTTATCATTTTTTTTTGAAAATTTAAGTCCCAAAAATTTAGAGATAAATGAAATTATATTATATGGCTACCAAAAAATATGTATCTATCCAAAAAATGTACCTATAAAAAAATGTACATCCACCCGAAATATCAGCAATAAATGTAATATTACAACTAAAACATCAAACATAATCAATCAAATATCCCAATGAATGTTACCGATGTAAATTACAACAAAAGCATCAATCATAATACAAGCATACCAAAATTAATCTTAATAGAACACCAAGCTAAGTACATTTAGTACAAGTAACAACCAATAGAAAGTGAAAGAACAAGATCAAGCAACAGAAGAATGATCTGTAGTAAAGGAAAGTAAGAAATCGGAAAATGAGAAACAATTAACAATAGCACAAGATAACCAATAAGAACAACAATTTCATGTACAATAAATACAAATTTATCAAAATACTAGTTACATTATATTAAGTTATATAATTCACTCAAGAATACAACGAATGAAAGTATAAGTATTGAAAAAAAGGAGAAGTATACAAATACAACGAAGAGAAACGAAGATGTGATACAGAAATATAAACAAGATATGAACACATATCGGAAAGACAACAAAAAGATAGAATGAAATGAAGGATAGTCAACAAAGACGAATGGAAAGCAAAGGTATGAACGCATAGAAAGTCAATGACAATACATACTAATAAATGTTTAGATCAGACAATATCTTTCACAAATTAAATACAAACATGATTACAAGGCACAAAACAAAATGTCAAAGTATATCCATACTAACATCACAAAACGAATAATTCATAACTAAACAAAGTCTACTAAGTAATTTAACTAAGTTACCAAAGTTATACTTAACTGAAAATAAATTATAAACCTTACACAAACAAATAATAGCATTTGCGATAACTAAGTTTTGACCTAACGCACAATCAACCGCTAAATAATAAAAATACATCATAATATCAAATAAGACAAGTTTCAAAAGAAGTAATATACCTTTCAATCATAGGGCACACAAAAATAAATTACAATGCCAAAAAACAATTTTTTTTTTAAAAATTACCATACAAAATATTTTAGAACGATAAGTTATCAACAATAAAATTATTATTTAAGTAATTCTAAGTCATAACTAATAAACTAACAATGAAATTAACTTCTAACCAAATTAGAGAAGCATAAAATATCTTATCTCTAGACAAACACTTAAATCAAAACATGTAAGTTTTTCTTTTTTTCAAAAAATTACATCACCAAAAAAAAACCTAAGAAAAATACAATGTCATCTGTATATCAACTTTCCAACATACAAACATAACATAATGTTACAACGATCTGTCCATCTTTAAACAACCAAAAGTATCAGATGTGTCTATCAATTTTTACAAAAAAAGTTCAATTTAATTTATAAGTTAATTCTGATTAACAATAGCGTTGAGCTTCAGTGTTATTTAACTATAAATTTATATCTTACTCAGCCTAGTATAAATCTAAAATTTAATGGAACAATAGGATATGAAAGAAATCCTATAAAAATATCTTCAAAGTTTTTATAAAAAATATTTATCAAAAATATTTATCAAATTAATTTGTTGCAAAAATGTTAAAAAAAATCTTATTATTTAAATTCTAAGTACTATGTTCTGACAAGATCAATGTTTCTAACAATTTAAATACACAATTATTTCTGATACATGCAAGATAATTCTACAAAATCATATTACACAACATAACAATAAATCCACATAATTATCCTAACAATTACAGCTACAATCCGAAAAATATACAGAAAAATGAGCACAGGTTTGACACCGCTCACTGCATTTATCAAAAATTACCCACAAATTATTACCAACACATATGTTACACACAATCAAAACAGAATAATATACAATTGCATAAAAAATTGGACTGGTACATTCGAAACAGTCATATATGTTCCACAAAAAATATATATTAAGCAATCAAATGATTCATCGAAATAAACATCATAATGTTTCAAAGAAATTACAAATATTTTAATACAACATCATATGATATATCATCCACAGAATACAATAACATGTACTATTCTAAAAAATAAATCAGCTGTAAAAAAAAAAATATTCCCGTCAATCCGTCATTAATTCTTGATCCTTCAAAAAGTGACTCGTCAGATGTATAGCGAGACGCTAATAGGTTCTGCTTGATAAATAATCCACATTCTTCACGAATAATGTCAACAAGTGCGCCAACTCATCACAACGTCGCACGCTACGAGACAATACAAATGAAAATTTCTATTAATCATCTGTTAGATCTAATAAGGAAAAACGGAAAATCAACTTCCACATTTACCTATTCCTTGGGGTGGAGTAGAGTCTTGGCCCCTTTTCACACACCTCAACAAGTCCTCCTTACCTCACAGAAGGCTTAGCGATCACTTGACCGTAACGAAAGTTCATCCTTGCTATAGGCTGAAAAAAAATTACTACGTTCACAAGAACGAGATGACCTTTCGCCACCACTAGTGTGACAATCAATAGTGTTATTACTTTGCTTGTAAACAACCTTGCTCTCATGTGGAGTACAGCTAACCTGGTTACGATATCTATAATTACTGTTAAGAACATTGTTATTTGTTCTATTGACACAGTTGTACTGTTTTACATCCCAGTTAGCATGATTACGATTAGCATTTCCTCTTGCATAAAAATATCTACCAGATGGAAATGGCTTTTTATCAACAAATTTATTACCAGATTGACACTCTTTCACATAATTATTTCCACTATAATTTCTAATACTCTTAGAATCACGATGTTGTGATCTGTCAAATTGTTTATTGTTTTTAGGCAAAGAAACATTACTATATGAAGAAATCCCTTGGTACATTTTAACCTCAGGGTTATATCTCCTATCAAAAGTATTTTTTTCCTTGTTTGTGGCAGTGTGTTTAAGAACTGGGTCACACTGACTTGACTGGGTGTGACCGAAAGATTTAACCATATCTTTATTGTTTTTCACAAAATATGTTTCCCTCCTGGAATAAGTAGTTCTATCTTTTTTCACTGCTATCAAGCCATCAGGGTTCTCACTTAATACCTTGTTTGTTTTTAACATCTTGAATTGAAATTTATTATTGTTTCTTTTGTTATCTACAGGGTTATCTAATACTGTAGATTTTCCTTTGCTAGCTTGCCGCCAGGAACCAATATCGCAAGAATCATTGGTATTGCGTTGAAAGTTATATTTCCCTCGGAAAGATTTCTGTCCATTATTCTTGCCTTTAGAGTCCGCTTTATGTCTTTCACTGTCAACACTGACAGAAGACCACCTTTTTTTCTTTAAGAGAATGTCAAGTAGACCATCCAATCTCACTCTGGCTTCTGAAATTTGAATATCTCTAAGTGAAATATCTGCACTTAATTTCTTGTTTAACCTCTCAACTCTTAAAACCTTGCAGCTTTCCTCTGCTAGCAAATTTTTAATCTTAGCGACCTTCTCTCTCTCAGCCGTTAATTCTAACAATGTCTCTGTCTCATACTGCTCTTTATTTGACCTCAACTGAGTCAACTCCAGCTGTAGAGACTGAATTTTAATATCATCATTGTTATTATACACAATCTCATCATTCTTCTTAAGGGGTACAATATTCATGTCCTTAATTTGATCACTGAGAATCATCTTATCATTCATCAACTCATGAAGCATTTCTATATAAGTTTGCTCATGTTCATTGTTCTCAATTTTCAATTTCTCATACATCTCTCTCCTTTCTTGAAGTTCCTGAGTTAGGTTTCTAACTTCACTATTGTTATCCTTAATCTGAGTTTCTAACTCTTTGATTTTACACAATGCTACACTCAATGCTGTTTGGGTACTAGCAAGTTCTGAGTTTGATTTGCCTAAATCATCTGTAAGTTTAGAGACTTTTTCATGTAACTCACTTACTTCAGCAGTACATTCTATGACACTTTCCCTTTGCTCTAGGGTACTCTGTTTTATGTCCAATTGCTTCTTCTCTTCTAGCATCCTTTTCTTATACCTCTCATCACTTTCATGAATTAGCTTTTCACATATCAATCTATTTATTTCAGACTCAGTCAGCTCACGGTCTCCAAATCCTAATAGTTCACGGTATTTTTTTTCATCAGCATCTGTATAATAGTCCATAGTGACTTACTTACTTAGACAACAATATATGTATTAATTAAACTTTCACCTCACCAAGCCAATTATCTTTTTAAGAAATTGCAATTATTTCTTAATTACTGTACACCAACTCCTGTTATAGTACCTATATATAACATACATTATCTATGCATCAACATATTCTTCATCAATCGATATAATTATCGAAACACAATGATAATTATCAACAGAAAAAAGTGATGGACAGTATAGGCAGACTTGCTGAAATGCAGAAAAGTGGCACAATCTACACAGAACAAAATCACTTATCTTAATATTCTTCTGTCCCTTCCGCCGACACACCAGATATCACAAAGTTCTGCAGATAAAACCGTTCTAGCGCAGAAAGGTACACAAACTAGACTTTCTTCTCTTAAGGTTCTTGCCAAAGTGTAGAATGCGCCCAATACAGCATCAGCACACAGGAAACACCGCACAGCATCCTCTGTAACTGTTGACTAGAGATAATCTGCAAACGACTCTTCAAAACACTTCACATTTAGTTAAACTTGACTGTCTACCAACAACATGTCAACTTCCCATTATAATGTTCCACCGTGTTGGACACAGTAAACCAATTAGGTCGAGGACTATGGAGCAATGTGAGGATACATAAGCCACGCCTACACAAGGCTTTCCTATCACGCGAACTCCGTGGGTTACATTCCGTTAAATAAACTGGCCCACCACTGTAAAGATCTGATGTTTATTTAGGGATATTGAATATTACCAAACTGTAACCGTAACTCGTAATCGAATCTATTTGCTTAACATTTTCAAGATCACTTCCCCTTTGATAACATTTACTCTGTAACAGTTGCCACACCGCCCGACTGACTGACTGGTCTTGGAGATTGAATAAATGGTGATGGGTGTTACCTTAATTGTTATATAGTTCATACGCCCACACAGAGCAGAACAGTTTCTTATATCACGCGAATGTCAAAATATCAAATTCTGAAAGACTAAACATACCACTGCTTCACACGAGATCCTGCTATTAAATTCATTCTGTTTGTTGACCTAGATTTCCGCCACCCAGGCTATTTACGCGAATACGTAGGTGTAAGCTCCTTCTAAACTGAAAACCACCACTGTTACTATAAGGTATTTTCAGTCTGATGATTACTCCTTTTAATAGTTTAATGGCTATTTATGGTCATGCGTGACTATAATCACGCCTACTGTTCTCCTACTGTGTTAAATGTTGTAGTGAGTGTGCGTGGTGCATTCACACGCCACAGATACACACATCAGAGGCATGGAATGGCGTAACGGCAGGTGTACTCTTCAAAAATACTCACAAACACAATTCTCCAATAAATTCAGAAATTATAGGCCTACACAAATAATATGGCCTTTATAACTTTTGCACTGCGCAGGCATACTCGAAACACACACTGTAGGACCGACCTCTCCCGTCGGTACCCAAAACAGAATGCAATTCGTTCACACACTAGACCCGCCAAAAAAGACACGAGACTCAGTTGTTTAAAAAACACAACTCAGTCTCGATAATTGCATGGGCTAGTCACACGAGCTTACTCACAGCTCAAGACAGTTCACAGAAAAAAACATCTCCGCGATTTGAACTGACCAGTGTTCGCCACTTGGAAACTTCTCGATCACACGAGGGAATTCCCCTAATACAATTTTAACTTAACATCAGCTTAACCAAGCACCGTAACTCGTAATCGAATCTATTTGCTTAACATTTTCAAGATCACTTCCCCTTTGATAACATTTACTCTGTAGCAGTTACGGATTGCTTTGTTCTCAGTCGTGTGCAGGCTTCAACTTAGGAACAGTTGAACACGCTTCTGAGTCGCCTTTCAAGAGGCTAGCCCGTACTTACCGGTACACGAAAGGGAGGGAAATGTTGTGGCGTCTAGGCTAGTTCCTTAAGATGGGGAGAGCGGAGGAATGTTGCTCCGCTATACCGTAAATCAGGTGAAATTGACAGTGCTTTTTGCAAAAATAGCTGTAAAAGTATATGGGGATTAAAATGGCGGTATTTGAAAACTGCTAAATTCCTAAAACTCCAAATCAAATATCTGTATTGTGACAATAACATGAGTAGTTTTGTATGTATGTCGGGTGTTGTTGATCTTGGGAGCGTGTTAAGAAAAATAGATCTGTAAAAGTCTACGGATTGTCCTGTGTGTGAGGCGATCATATCTTGCAATGTTTTCCTCATGGGTGTGACTGTATTGCACCTGTAATAAATATGATCTTCAGTTTCCTGTATGCGTGTTTTGCACAGCTGACATTGTGATATTTGCTTGGATCTGTGAGCTTGTCGTTCTGTTGTGGGTGTCATGTTGTATATGAGCCTAAAGGTCACCTCTCTTGCCTTGGCAGTGATGTGAGGGTTGTGTAAGTTGGTGAAGGTGTCAGTATAATTTGTCTTGAAGTGTTTCTGTCCCCTTTTAATTCTGAGATGTAGTGGGGGTGCTTGTAGTTTGGCTAAGTGTTTGTAGATTGCATTTGTTTTCTGGTGAATTAAGTTGTCGTGTCCGTGAATGGCTTGTATGCATGACTTGTAAAATGATGGTAGTGGGCCGAAATGGTGCGGCATTGAGTTGTTTAGTGGTCTCAGTCTGGTGAGTCTGAGCCCCATGTAATAGTGTGCTAGCGCGTGTTGCTCTGGATGTTTGATGATGCTCCCTACGTGTTTGATTCTAAATGCTTGGATCTTTGTCTGTATGTCTGGAGTGCAATCCCTCCCTGTTTCTTTTCTTGTATGAGTGTCTTATGTTTTATGCTGTAGATTGTGTGACTAAAAATAAATCTTCTGATCTGTTTGTTTATGTCTGTAATGGTCTGTTTCAGGGGGTCAAAAACTGTGGCTACGTATAATAATTTATGAATGAGATAAGTGTTTACAATCGTGCTTCGTCCAAAAATTGTTGTCGTTTTGAATTTGTATCTATGTAGCATGTCTGTTATTTGTGATGTTAGGTTCTGCCATGTGTCTTTGTGTGTGCGGTTTGGGTGTGAAGGAAAAGTGATGCCGTAGATTTTGATGTTGTTTGTTGGTACAAGCCCAAATGGAAAGTCTGTTTTGTTTTTCCATTTGCCTAGGCCCATTATTGTAGATTTCTGTACGTTGATTTTAGCCCCGCTACCTTTACTAAAATCTGTGAATGTGTTTAGAATGTTTGCAATAGACTTGTCGTTTGGTGGGAAAAAGGTGGTGTCGTCTGCAAAAGCAATCAACTTTTGCTCGCTTTTCCCTGGCATAAAGGTGCCCTTAATAGAGCTGTCCTTTCTAATTTTTTCCAGCATGGGTTCTAGTGCTAGAACGTAGAGTAGGGGGGAGAGAGGACACCCCTGCCTGACGGATCGCGTTAGCCTGAAAGTGTTGGTAAAAGTATGATTCAACAAAACCTTGCTTTCGGGCTTCGCATAAAGGATTTCAATCCATTTCCTAAAATTTTCACCTATATTGCAGTGCAGTAATGTTTTGTGAAGGTATGAGTGTGATATTCGATCAAAAGCTTTCTCTTGATCGAGAGATAGGATTGACGACTGACAATCCTTCTCGTGTGTGTAGGTGATTATGTCTCTGATGAAATGTGTGTGCTGGTGAATATTTCTTTGTTTAACGCTACACTGCTGGTCTTCGTGTATGAGTGTGGTCATGAAAGGTTTTAGTTTGTTTGTTAGCGTTTTTGTTAAAATTTTGTAGTCTACGTTTAGGAGAGATATAGGTCTGTAGTTTTTAAGGAGTGCTTTGTCTGAGTTGTCTTTGGGTATGAGAGTGATGTATGACATGTTCAAGCTTGGCGGGAGTTCTTTGTTCCCGAAAGCTTCTGTGTATACTTTTAATAGAAGGGGGCCTAAGATGGGAAAAAAGTGTTGATAAAATTCTGCTGTGAGTCCGTCTGGCCCTGGTGATTTGTCTTTTTGCATAGTGTTTATTGCGAGTGTTATGTCTGTAAGTGTCAGCTCGGCATCTAGACCTTGCTTGTCATCATCTGATAGTTTCTTTGTGAAGTGCATAAATGTGTCTTGTATGTGTGACTGGACGTTTTCTTCTGTGTACAGGTTTCTGTAGTAATCTTCAAAAGCCTGTACTATGTTTTGTGTTTCTGTCTGTGTGGTTCCGTCTAGATCTACTATTTGCCCTATCTGTCTGCAGCGTTGTATGTTTTGTTCTATTGCCATGTATTGTTTACTGGGCGTTTCTTGCGTGGTTGTGTTCAGTTTCGTCCGTAGTAGGGCACCCTGAAACCTATGGTTCTTGTATTGTTGTAGCTGGTCTTCTAGTGTGAGGATGATGGGTGAATTTCTGTCTGTTTGTTTTGTAAGCTGTATTGCATCTTCTACCAGTTTCTCTTGCTTTATCCGGTCCTTGTGTATCCTAGCTGACATTAACTGCGTTCGCTCACGTATTGTATGTTTTAGTTTTTCCCAGTGGTGTTGTATGTTTTCTGTTGGCACATCGGTTGTGTATGTAAGGATGAGTTGAGTCATATGCTCTATGAATGTGTGGTTTTGAAGTAGAGTGTTGTTGAATTTCCAGTGTGGAGAGCGTTTGAAATGCGTGCTTGTCTGAGTAGTACTAATGGTTGCGAGTACTGCTTTGTGGTCTGTAAACTTTAGAGTTTCTGGTAAGTGTCTGGCCTGAATTGTGTGGTGTGCTGATGGTATGTAAATTCTGTCTAGTCTTGAGGCTCTGTTGTGTGTTTTGTTTGCGTGTGTGGTGTGCGTGCTTTGGGGATGTGCGTGTCTGTATGCGTCTGTTAGGCTGTGGGTGTCTATTATGGTCTGTAATATGTCTAGTTGGTGTGTGTCTTCTCTGTTGGTTCTTCTTATCTGTGCTCTAACCTCACCACCTATCAGATCCATATCTGTCAAAACACAGTTAAAATCACCACCTAATATAATGTTGTGTCCCCTGTATAAGTGTGTGGGTAAGTTATCTAGGCTATCGTAAAATTGTGGCTGATGACTGTAGTTTGCTGGGGCATGTATGTTAACTATTGTGTATGTGTGTTTCTTGTTTCCTACATGAACTATGGCTATTTTACCCTCGGTGTCCCTGTTTTTCCTAAGTATTTCCCACCTGTCTGATGTTTGTAGTATAGCTGTTCCTGAACCAGTGTTGTGAATGGCTAAGCTAAAACAGGAATGCCTTAGTCCTAACTGGGTTGTGATCTGTGATACGTGTTCGTCTGTGTGTATGTTGGTTTCTTGTAGAAGTATAAAATCTGGTTTGTGTTTATGTATGAGTGGTATGATGTGTTGTAGTTTGGCGCGTGCACCACTTATATTTATACTTAAAACTACAATGTCCTCCGCCATTTTAAAAACTAAAATACATAGGAGTAACGTTATAATTTGTAAATATAAAAGGTTACAACATACCAGTTATGTGAAGAATACTTTAGATCTGTAGAGAGTTTTCTTGTTCCTCGTCATCTGCTGGGTTGCTTGTGAGGTCAATGACGAGCTTGGTTGGTGTGATGATGCTAATGTTACTTTTGTGTCAGGTGTCCAGGAGGATGGTGGTGCTGTTGTCTTGGCATCTGGTGTGGTCGGTGTTTGGCTGGTTTCTGGTCTTTGATACTTCCTTCTTGTTTCTGGCTGCCCCCACTGGGGGCGTTCCAGAAACCGTGAGCACCACGGTGAAGGCTCCCTCCTTCCAGAGCTTCCGTCGTCAGGGCGAAGGAGGCTGTGATGGTGCTGGAGTCCATAGCTGGTGAAAAACTCTGAGGTGAAGAAAACTGGTGAGCTGGAACACTGGCGGAGCAGAAACTGTGGTCGTTGCTGGTAGTGAAGCCTGGTGAATTTTGCTCTGAAAAGAACAGTTCCTTGTGGCTGGTGGTGAAGTTTGCTCTGAAAAGAACAGTTCCTCGTGACTGGTGGTGAAACTCCGGTGCCGTTTTGGTGAGATAAGGGTGGTATGCTATGATAAGAACAGATTTTTTTTTTTTTTTTGGAGTCGAGCACTGACAACTTTTTTCTGTGACATTGTAACGTGTACAATACCTGTGTTCTATGCAAATGAATGCAAACTGTTAGAATCACATAAGTTTTCAACCATTCATATATTGCTTTTATTTGGGCCACTCCCGGAAGAACTGCAATACTGGGCCGACCCGTGACGAGAGCGGAGCAAGCCCCGGGCATCTCGTCTAGTTCCAAAAATCAGTTTAATATCGTAGTGACCCAATGGGTCACGTATCAGATATTAAGCTGATAAGAACAGATTTTTTTTTGATTTTTTAAGTGAAACTTTATTTTCATTTCTTTGCATATTTACAAATCCGTGTACGTGTTACAAAACTGGAACATGGGAAGTACATTTTAAAATTCCATGTGAACAGTCGTACATACTCTCACTTTCATCTGCACACTTAAAAGGTATATATAAAGAATTAAACATTAGCATTTTACAAAACAAGGAATGTGATTAAATGTCATTTTACAAAACCGTGTACATTTTACAGTAGAGAACATGGGAGGTACCTTATAAATTACATATAAAAAAAAACCCTTGTGCGTCTTCAAACTTCCATTTGCACACTTAAATGGTCAATATTCAGTGTTAAAACATTTTAAATAGAATAGGGGAGTAGAAAAAGATGAATATAGTAAAACAAGAAATTTCATATGAAAGGGAATTTTATATTGGTTTATAGTGGTTCAAGTTTTGGACTGTTTTGGATTCTGAAGTAACTTCAGTGTCCAGTTTGGCTTCTAGAACAAAGGATACACTTGTGAAGACTATCGCCTGGGCTGGGTATTGAAAGCCATGCCCTCCCCGCCCCCTCCTCCCAAGTAGAGGGAGAGTGGCCATTGTGTGCTGCGTAAAGCTTTTCTCTTGGCTGGGCGGGTTTCAGCCACCAAAGTGATGGTTGATTACACTCAGCCTTGAGGCGGATAGACACACTGGCGACGAAAGAGTTCCAAGTTGAAGGGAGTGGTTTCTAGCTTCCATTCCAAATCTCGAGACACGTACATGTTATAACTTCTTCTTCTTCTTCTTCTTCTTCTTTGATCCACTGTCACTGAGCGTCGGCTCTTGGTGACCTTGATGCCATTATATGGTACTGCGCAGTTCGTATAAGCTGTTCTGAGCTGCCATACAGTGTATTGTCTATGGATGGGTTGTGTGGTAGCAGTTGTTGTCTCAGTCCCTGAAGTGCAGGGCACTGTAGTAGGTGGTGTTCTACTGTCTCCAACGGGTTAGGGCAGTGTCTACATTTTACTATATTTTGTGAACTTAGTCTGTTTCTGTGGCCATTTAGTGTAGAGTGGCCTGTTCTCAATCTGAAGATTTTGGTTTGGTACCTTCGTTCGATATCGTTCATAGCATCTTTCTTATTTGGGGCTGTTTGGTGAATGAAGAGTCTTCTTCCTGTTTTAGCCTGTGCCCACGTGTTCAGCCAAACTTCTTTACAGTTGTTTTTGACTATTTGTTTAACTGTTAACATACTCAGTGGGTGATCAATCTGTGGCATTTTTGCTCCCTTCTTTGCCAGTATCAGCAACTCAGTGATGTTTTTATGTGGTCAGGTATCCATTGCATATTTATTACTGCTTTGAAAGCTGACCTGTCTGTATAGGCATGGATAATGTCTTCATCATACTGACAGATGGTTTATATAGCAAATGTTTTCAGCAGCGTAGGTATGAGGCTTTTATTTGCGGGTTGTAGAAGGTTTGTACGTATTATTGGTCTTTTTAGTTCTACGTGAGGTGGTAGGTCAGGCACAACTTGAGTAGGTAGTCTAGTCTCTGGTATGTAGTGCTTCCCTGAAAGCTCTTGGTACCTTCTAGTGAAAGATGTCTTTTTAATTCGGTACCTGGAGTTGAGGTCACCGATAACGTTTTTGCAGGGGTCATCTTTGTCAGCTCGCAGGAATCTTTCTGCCGTGATAATGACTGATTTCTCTCTCCTTAGTTCTAGGGGTTCCACATTGGCGGAAATCTCACATGCGCTGGTCGGAGTAGTTCGCAAGCCTCCACAGATGAATCTGAGTGCCTGGTTTTGTATGCGATCTAGTTTCAGTCTGAGTGTTGGGCTAGCAGTGGCTTGCAGGGGTAGAGAGTAATCCATAACTGAGCGCACGTATCCCAAGTACAGTTGTCGTAGGGTGCTCTGATTGGATCCCCAATCAGTGCTTGCCAAACGCTTTATGAGGTTTAGCCTTCTAGAGGCCTTAGCAGTTAGGGACTCAACATGTGTTTTGTATGTGAGTCTGGTATCTAGCTGTATCCCTAGATAAGTCGGATTGTTCTCTTTAGCTAGCTTTGCATCATCAAGTTTTAAATCCAGTTCTTTCTTTACTGTTTTGTTGCTGAGTGTGAATATAGTGTAGACTGTCTTACTCATGTTGATCACCATTTTCCAGAAGCTGCAGTAGGTTGTTAGAGCAGCCAGTGCACGGTTTAGTTTCTTTTGCAGTTGCAAGTGGGACTTCCCTTCTGCCCAAAAGACCAGGTCATCAGCAAACAAGGTGCTGGGTAATTCAAGGTAGTCTGCCAGATCGTTTATGTATATGAGGAAGAGGGTGCAGCTTAGGGCCGAGCCTTGTGGGAGGCCTTCTTGGATGGTTCTTTTCCCTGATGTTGCTCCGTTGACCGTTGTGGAGATGGTTCTATTTGTGAGGAAATCTTGCTCACCACCATCTCGCAGGGTAAAACAAAAACGGAAACCAAAAGACAGCCGAAATGGATCTATGCTCGAGCAAACTGGGAACACTACAAACTCATATCAGACCAGCTCCTCACTGAAATAGACATAAACCAAGACATTAATACCTTGAACGATCAGATCTCTACAGCCATACTGCAGGCAGCCAAACAGGCAATCCCCAAAGGCAGTCGTGTCAAATACAGCATCTTCTGGAATGAGGAATTAGAACACCTAGTACAACTAAGACGCAAGGCACGGAAATTCGCTCAGAAAAATCCTAGCCGTGAAAACAAAACCACATACAACAGACTCACTGCACAGGTTAAGCTAGCGAGCAGAAAAGCCAAAATGGAAACCTGGAAAGAAAAATGCGAAAATCTAGACCTAAATAAAGAAGGGAAGAAAGCATGGAAACTCATTGACAGCATGGCAGGGACATCCCAGAAGAGAAACCCAATCCCTATAAAACTTCCCAACAGTAACACAGCTACCTCCAACAGAGGGAAAGCACGAGTCCTAAATCGATTCTTTGCTGAAGTCAATAAAACATACAAAAGAGCAATTCTAGATAAAGCCATCAAGACACTTACAAAACGCATGCTAAAAGCACACAAGGCTGTGGACAGCATCTTTGATCAGGAATTTACGCTAGCTGAATTGCAATCCAGTCTCCTAAAGACCAAACCCAAAAAAGCACCAGGGCCAGACCAGGTTACCACAACGACATGATATTCAAACTTGGGGGAAAAGGCTTGCTGACGATCCTGGAATTCATAAACAAGACGTGGAGAAGCAGTACTGTACCTACAGGATGGAAAACGGCTAACATTATCCCAATACTCAAAAAAGATAAACCACCAAGCGAAGTCAGTAGTTACCGGCCCATTTCCCTGACTTCGTGCGTTGGGAAAATGGCAGAACGTATGATAAATGCACGCCTCAACTGGTGGTTAGAGAAAAGAAAAGCCCTCCATCCTAACCAAGCAGGATATAGAAGAGGAAGACAGACTGTTGACCAGGTAATCCGATTGGTACAACATATTGCAGATGCTTTCCAGGATAAAAATCGTGGCCGCAGTTTTCGTAGACCTCAAGCAGGCATATGACAGAGTATGGAGAGACGGTCTATTTTTCAAGATGCAGAAGATGGGCATAGAAGGAAGAATGTTTCGTTGGACATGTTATAACAAAGAATATGAACCAAATGCCTGCCATACAAGGCTCACGTACATGCACAAATTCAGTCACTTCAATCCATACTTGTGTAAAAACCAAAGCGCTAGTCAAAAATTAAACCAAAAACATTGGAAGTAATTTTGGCTTCCAGAGCAGAGGGGTGTGTCGGAGATACAAAAGGCTGTCCGGGGAGAAAGGTTTAAAAATAGCGGACAGTTTGCGTTGTAGAACGCATCCATTTCAGGTGTGAACAAGTTTCAACAGGAGATGGTTTGCACACACAAAGGAAAAGCCCTGAGAAAGCTAGCACACAGGAAGGACAAAGTAGGAGTGAAAAGGGGTAGTATAGTCAGGGTTCCTAAGACATGTCCATTTTAAAATTCCAAAACATGTTCATTTTACAGCAAACAACAAACTACGTTCATAAACTGTAGGTACACTGTGGGAAAGGTAAATATCAAAGTTGGACATTTCTGTACATTCATGTAAGATTTGATTGTGTACCTTCATAAACCACTAAGTACCAGGTAGAAAAAATTTTCTAAAATTGAAACTTATGTATGTTTATGTAAAATTAGATTGTGTACATAGAACAGATGTTTTCCCCCACCCAATCTTTATTCAATAAGTGCATTCTCAAGGTATCAGAATCAATAGTCACATATAAGTATATTCATAAAACCAGTGTTGTACCCTTGCATTCGAGCATTTATACTGATATAAATGCATGAATACACACACTCACGGTTATGCAGCAATACATTTTGCGAAAGGACATACTGTCTAGATATGATCAAAAATTTGAAAAACAAGAGAAACAAAGTGAATGTTAAAACAGATGTGGTCTATTTACATATAGGAAAAACTCTTCCATCATTTAAAAAAAACAAAACAAACATGGTCTGATACTACAGGCACTTTTTACTATTACATTGTAAAAACCCATCGCACGCACACACTCACAAATAAAAAATCATAGGTATGAATGATTGCGTTCCGAAGATGTAAGGCAATCGGAACAAAGGCGCCCGGAGATAATGGGGCGAGAGACCCTACTGAAAGCCCCAGGTAGGAGAGTGGTCGGTACGTGTTACGGACTGCTTTGTTCTCAGTCGTGTGCAAGCTCAAATTAAAGATGTAATTGTTGAGCACACCCCTGAGCCGCCTTTCAAGAGGCAAGCACGCCCTGGTACGAAAGAAAGATAGAAGTAAAATGGCAGTTTTGTAGCGTCTAGGCCACTCTCCTAAGACGGAGAGAGTAGAGGAGTGTTGCTCAGCTGTACATTAAAATCGGGTGAAATTGACAGTGCTTTCTGTAGGAAGACATTTAACAGTATTTGCGAATTAAAAAGGCGGTATTTAAACACTGCTAAATTCCTAAACGTCCAAATGAAATATCTACTGAGATAATAACATGAGAAGTTTTGTATGAGTGTCTTTTGTTGGTCTTGGTACCGTGTTTAAAAAAATAGCTTGGTAAATGTCTACGGGTTTTTCCGTGTGTGAGACAATGATACTTTGCAAAGCTTTCCTCATGAGTATGACTGTGTTGCACGTGTAGTAAATATGATCCTCAGTTTCTTGTATGTGTGTTTTACACAGCTGACATTGTGATGTTTGCTTGGATCTGTGAGCTTGTCGTTCTGTTGTGGGTGTCATGTTGTATATGAGCCTAAAGGTCACCTCTTTTGCCTTGGCGGGGATGTGAGGGTTGTGTAAGTTGGTGAAGGTGTCAGAATAATTTGTCTTGAAGTATTCTGTCCCCTTTTAATTCTGAGATGTAGTGGGGGTGCTTGTAGTTTGGCTAAGTGTTTGTAGATTGCATTTGTTTTCTGGTGAATTAAGTTGTCGTGTCCGTGAATGGCTTGTATGCATGACTTGTAAAAAGATGGTAGTGGGCCGAAATGGTGTGGCATTGAGTTGTTTAGTGGTCTCAGTCTGGTGAGTCTGAGCCCCGTGTAATAGTGTGCTAGAGCGTGTTGCTCTGGATGTTTGATGATGCTCCCTACGTGTTTGATTCTAAGTGCTTGGATCTTTGTCTGTATGTCCTGGAGTGCAATCCCTCCCTGTTTCTTTTCTTGTATGAGTGTCTTATATGTTTTATGCTGTAGATTGTGCGACTAAAAATAAATCTTCTGATCTGTTTGTTTATGTCTGTAATGGTCTGTTTCGGGGGGTCAAAAACTGTAGCTACGTATAGTAATTTGGGAATGAGATAAGTGTTTACAATCGTGCTTCGTCCAAAAATTGTTGTGGTTTTGAATTTGTATCTATGTAGCATGTCTGTCATTTGTGATGTTAGATTCTGCCATGTATCTTTGTGTGTGCGGTTTGGGTGTGAAGGAAAAGTGATGCCGTAGATTTTGATGTTGTTTGTTGGTACAAGCCCAAATGGATAGTCTGCTTTGTTTTTCCATTTGCCTATGCCCATTATTGTTGATTTCTGTACGTTGACTTTAGCTCCGCTACCTTTACTAAAGTCTGTGAATGTGTTTAGAATGTTTGCAATAGACTTGTCGTTTGGTTCCTGGTATAAATGTGCCCTTAATAGAGCTGTCCTTTCTAATTTTCTCTAGCAAGGGTTCTAGTGCTAGAACATAGAGTAGGGGGGAGAGAGGACACCCCTGCCTAACGGATCGCGTTAGCCTGAAAGTGTTGGTAAAAGTATGATTCACCAAAACCTTGCTTTCGGGCTTCGTGTAAAGGATTTCAATCCATTTCCTAAAGTTTCCACCTATGTTGCAATGTAGTAGTGTTTTGTGAAGGTATGAGTGTGATATTCGATCAAAAGCTTTCTCTTGATCGAGAGATAGGATTGACGACTGAATCCTTCTCGTGTGCGTAGGTGATTATGTCTCTGATGAAGTGTGTGTGCTGGTGAATGTTTCTGTGTTTAACGCTACACTGCTGGTCATCGTGTATGAGTGTGGTCATGAATGGTTTTAGTTTGTTTGTTAGGGTTTTTGTTAAAATTTTGTAGTCTACGTTTAGGAGAGATATTGGTCTGTAGTTTTTAAGGAGTGTTTTGTCTGAGTTGTCTTTAGGTATGAGAGTGATGTATGACATGTTCAGGCTTGGTGGGAGTTCTTTGTTCTCGAAAGCTTCTGTGTACACTTTTAATAGAAGGGGGCCTAAGATGGGAAAAAAAGTGTTGATAAAATTCTGCTGTGAGTCCGTCTGGCCCTGGTGATTTGTCTTTTTGCATAGTGTTTATTGCGAGTGTTATGTCTGTAAGTGTCAGCTCGGCATCTAAACCTTGCTTGTCTGCATCTGATAGTTTCTTTGTAAAGTGTGTGGCAAGGCTATGGTCGTATTATGAATCATATATGACAATGTCTGTCCAGGTTCGCTTACCTCTGTGGTTAGCTATACTATGCTGTATACCACACAGTCACACACACAGCACGTGATGCGATAACGCCATGGTAATTTGAATAGTGTTTATTTACATATGAAAGGATCATTGCTGTCTGCTCTGACCTCCACATTTGGTCCATCATAGAATATACAATGTAAGTTCATTCTTTCACCACTCTCTCTCGCCCAGTATCGAATCCACACCTTCTGACCTTTTAACCATCAGTGATCATTCAGGTGCTATAGTCTCTATTTCTTAGATTATTGTTATTTATATTCTCTCAGTGTTCAGGTTATCTTGATGGGACCGGGCATCTCCGGGGGTGTTAATTTCCCTTGCCTCACTGAAGAATATGACTACTGTCTATATGTATTGTAAAACACTCTACGTACCTTTTCCTTTCTGAATAATAACTAACTCACACCGTTTCTCCTTCTGGACAAGAATTCCCACTATTCAATATTTTGGGTTATGTGGCCGGGGCAGTGGAATTGGGGGTTGCTGTTTCTTTGCAGAGAGTGTTAGGTTTAGATACTAGCTGGTCTGCTAGAGTTGGTAATTGCTCTCTTACAGTCTTACAGGAGTTAACCAGGTTCGGGGATAATCCTCTATGATGTTTTATTAGAGAGCAGATGGGTTTTATTTATGTTGCACCTGTAGCGATTAGTTTTTATATGATACATTAATTCATTTGTATGATGGCCAACTGCAAGCATATGATTCTTCAACAGCATTGGGTTTTACAGCAATAACTTTTAATAGTCTTTACTTGCAAAACTGAACGTGGTCAAATACAACAATGTCTATGATACAGGCATATGTACAGCAGTTAACAATTTGTATAAAACATCTGGTACCATTTCATTAATGCAAAGTTCCTTTTGTTCCTTTTCTAAATCTTCATTTATTCATGAGACTGTCTCCTTGTTTCTACTGTATTCTTACGTCGAGTATTTAGATTCTGTCCTCGCAAATATACTGCCGGCTCTTCAGTATAGTTCTTTGTGCCAAAGCTTTCTTTTGTTTTGATGTGGGAATCCATAGGTTTGCTCTTCTTCAATTTATAGAGAATTTTCTCTCCACAAGGTTTTAGGTTTTCATTTTCTCATTTTTTATCTTCGAACCTAAGTCTGCCGTAGACTTAGCCGTGTCATCTATTAACCAAGTGAAATCAAATTTTGGTTAATACTTACAATATTCTGAAAACACAATATCACACAACATCCTAGAATGCACAATGGATGAAAAAGTCTAAAGTTGATCTCTTCAACTAATAATCTCACAGCGCTAGACTAAAACACTTCTGCTAGGATTCGCTTTCCTTCTCTGACTGACTGGCGTCCTGTTCTACATTCCTGCCGGCAGAACAGTACTGAGCCTTACGATTGGTTGGGGATATCACATGACCAATGCTTGGCGAAGCTAGCCTAATTAAAAATCTGTGTCAAACTTTTTTAATATCTTCTGTTTCTCATAAGAATTTATTTTATGTTAATCTGTGCCTGTTTTTGTAATGGGATATAGTCTGTATCTGAAGAAAATTACGGTATAGGCGGCTACAGTTAATCATTACCCAAAGTATTTCTTGTCCATGAAATATTTATCATATAAACTACTTGAATACTGCCATTAACATGGCTGCCGCGTATATGCGGCCTCCCTCTCTGGCTCACGTTTCTGGTCTGCCCGCTAAGAAAAGCGTGATTCACTGGATTACCCTTCACCTCTGTCATGCGCAACATTGTTCGCGCATCTCCTTTTTGTACTCTATCTGAACCTTCCCATTCATAATTCTCTTTATTCCTTCCCTTTGACTGTAAATCGTTCCATAACTGCCACAAGTGCATAAATGTGTCTTGTATGTGTGACTGGACGTTTTCTTCTGTGTACAGGTTTCTGTAGTAATCTTCAAAAGCCTGTACTATGTTTTGTGTTTCTGTCTGTGTGGTTCCATCTAGATCTACTATTTGCCCTATCTGTCTGCAGCGTTGTATGTTTTGTTCTATTGCCATGTATTGTTTACCGGGCGTTTCTTGCGTGATTGTGTTCAGTTTCATCCGTAGTAGGGCGCCCTGAAACCTATGGTGCTTGTATTGTTCTAATTGGTCTTGTAATGTGAGGATGATGGGTGAATTTCTGTCTGTTTGTTTTGTAAGCTGTATTGCATCTTCTACTAGTTTCTCTTGCTTTGTCCTGTCCTTGTGTATCCTAGCTGACATTAACCGCGTTCGTTCACGTATTGTATTTTTTAGTATTTCCCAGTGGTGTTGTATGTTTTCTGTTGGCACATCAGTTGTGTATGTAAGGATGAGTTGAGTCATATGTTCCGTGTATGTTTTGTTTTGGAGTAAAGTGTTGTTGAATTTCCAGTGTGGAGAGCGTTTGAAATGCGTGCTTGCCTGAGTAGAACTAATGGCGGTGAGTAGTGCTTTCTGGTCTGTAAACTTTAGAGTTTCTGGTAAGTGTCTGGCCTGAATTATGTGGTGTGTTGATGGTATATAGATTCTGTCTAATCTTGAGGCTCTGTTTTGTGTTTTGTTTGCATGTGTGGTGTCCGTGCCTTGGGGATGTGCGTGTCTGTATGCGTCTGTTAAGCTGTGGGTGTCTATTATGGTCTGTAATATGTCTAGTTGGTGCGTGTCTTCTCTATTGGTTCTCCTTATCTGTGTTCTAACCTCACCACCTACCACATCCATATCTGTTAAAACACAGTTAAAATCCCCACCTAATATAATGTTGTGTCCCCTGTATAAGTGTGTGAGTAAGTTATCTAGGCTATCGTAAAATTGTGGCTGATGACAGTAGTTTGCTGGGGCGTGTATGTTAACTATCGTGTATGTATGTTTTTTGTTTCCTACGTGAACTATGGCTATGTTACCCTCGGTGTCCCTGTTTTTCCTAATTATTTCCCACCTGTCTGATGTTCGTAATATAGCTATTCCTGAACCAGTGTTGTGAATGGCTAAGCTAAAACAAGAATGCCTTAGTCCTAACTGGGTTGTGATCTGTGATGCGTGTTCGTCTGTGTGTATGTTGGTTTCTTGTAAAAGTATAAAGTCTGGTTTGTGTTTATGTATAAGTGATATGATGTGATGTATTTTAGTGCGAACGCCACTGATATTTTATACTTAACAATACAATATCCGACGCCATTAAAAAAAAACTAGCATACATTAAGGTAGCATTAGAAATATAGAAGCATTAAGGTTTAAAAAACATACCGGTTGTGGAATCATAATTTTCATGTTTAGGGTGTTGTCTTGGTCATCGTCTTCCTGTGCGTTCAAGAGGTCGATTACGAGCTTGGCAGGTGAAAGGATCTGTGGTGAGTTTGCCGATAGATTGGTGTTTCTGGTAATGTCTTGTCTTGTGTGTCCAGGTGGACGGTGGTGTTGTATTTTTGATTACTGGTGTTGCTGGATTCTGACTGGGTTTCGCTCTTGTTGGTATCTCAGTGGTTGTTGGTTTTTTCGTCTCCTGGCTTGTGGTTTCTTCATCTGTGTTAGGGCTACTGGGGGCAGAGTGCCGCCTTTGTCTCTTCTTGTTCTTGTGAGTGACAACCGTGAAGTCATCAGCTGCCTGTTGGCACCTTGACGCTTGAGCCTTCTTGTTTTGCTCTGGCACTGCTGGGTCTTTTCGTGGTAGCTGTGGCCACGGTGTGGTTCTTACTGCTGCCTCTTTTGCTGGGGGCCTTGGCTGTTGAAGGTTTGTGGGATTTCTTGCTGCTTTCTGTGGGCAGCGATTTGCCCAATGCGTGTCCTCGCCACAGTGAGGACACACCGTTTGTCGCCCCTGAATTGTAATGAGTAGTTTTTGTACGTCAAGGCCTTCTCCTTCGACTTTAAGGTCGACGTAGTGAGGTATGTCCCCAGAGGGACGGTACAACACGCCCCACTTGTCAGGAGCGTTTCTGATCTTATAAACCTCGGCCTCTGGATCCGAGGTAATGCTGGCTGCCATGCGTTTTACCGCGTCAAATTTCATGGTGGGTGGCACCCAATTTGGACCGCTCTTTCTCTAGATGCTCGCAAGTGATTGTGAGCTCCGGGTTGGAGAGCTGCACTTTATGATTAAGTGTTACTACACACTCACGTTTTGGCATTCGCGTCTTATCACTGTACCTTCATCAGTGATATAAACAAAATTAGGAAGAACTTTACCGCTATTGGTGGACATTTTAATACGACTCTGACGGTTGTTGAAAACAGACATCCAAGCGGTACGGGATCTTAACAATTAGCATTTAGGCTTAATGACCCTTGGTCATGAAGTAAAAGTTAGTGAGGTGTCAATTAACAATTTCCATGGATCACGAGTCCTGAGAGATAATTTGCCACTAGAAATGAAGAATTTCAAAATTGCAAAAGGTGAAGTGATTTCCTGGATGATGCGAAATAAAGAGATGGTTTTAGCATGGAGGGACAAGAGAATTGTACTGCATGCTAAGTACTTACTATGATTCAACTACACAAATGCTGCAGAGGTGGGCTTTCTTGCAACCCCAGGGAGCATCCTAGACTCAGAAGCATAATGCACCAGTCCCACCTTGGAGTGTGTGCCATGTTCCGAGGTTTGATGGCTCTCTACCATGCAAAGGGGGTTATATCTCCGAGACAAGTATGCGGTATCTGGCAGAGCAGCCAGTCACCGTAGCGGACGTATCGAGGCGTAGCCACAGCCGAGCCACCACCACTGACGAAGTACGACATCAAACGGACACATAGCTCTGCCCCACCTGAACTGGGAAGACCAGGTAGCCGGGACCACGCACAGTCTCGATAGGACATGGCATGTTTATTTGCTTGTTTGTTAATGGCGCAGCTACAACCGAGCCTCTACCACCGCCGAAGGACGTCATCTAACAAAGACTTTTTTTCTTATTTCAGGTCCCTGACACTATTTCAAATAAATAAAAAATGATACAACACTTATTACTTATGTAAGTTCTTTCTGGTGTGTAGAATATTAGCAGGTGTCGTTTTGGGGTATTTTTTGCCAAAAGATATTCCAACCTGGTAATAATGGCATGAATATTTTATTCGGTCGGAAAGGGTTAAAGCCCTTACAACTATATCTACTATTTGGGTTTAAATGGGTCTCTTGAAGAGCATATATATCAGTAGTTAACATGTCCCTTTTAGTAGGGGTGCAAAATTCTTTTTGATACCCCTACAATTCCACTGTATAATTCTAAGTCTTTCTAAATTGAATTTTAACATCATCTAGTATACCTTTTATTTTGGTTAGCTATCAAACTTGCTCTTATTCTGCATTTCCTGTACTTGTGGACCTATTGTCAATCAAGTTCTCAAGAAAATCCTCATTTATACTTGTCATTTTATTTCTAACTTCTTCCGCTAAGTGTGGTAAAAGTGCCTCAAATCGTTTTTTGATAGTTTCTTTGATAGTTTCTTCTAGGTTGCTTTTGTTTTCCTGTTGCCTTTTGTTCTTTTTGACCACTTTCCTATTTTCATCCAATTCTACATTCCCTTCTCTCCCTATGTTAATCTCCTGTCTTTCACTTTCCATTCTTTTTAGTATTATTTCACTTCCTTCTTTTAGTTCAGACAGTTTTGACTGGTATTATTTCATTTTCTTCTGTCAGTACAGTCAGTTTAGCTATATCCTGGGAAATTTGGTGCTGTATGGCTTTCATTTCTTGAAGCACTGCCTCTGCACTTTTCAGTGCACTTGTGTCGTTCGAGGATGTAGTTGAATCATCTGACTGGTTTTTTGGTACTATTTTATTACTTTCTAACTTGTTCTTACTTTCTTTTGCCATCTGTGACTTAATCATTTTGACATCTTCTTGCACACTCTTAATTTCTGTTATAACTTTATTGCTCGTATAAGTATCATTTTCCTTTAATTCTTTAATGACCGTTTTGAAAGGGGTTTGGGTTGTTATAGCTTCCCTCAGTGCTTTTTTGGTCTGCTGATATACTGGGCAGTCCTGGAATCTGGCGCTATGGTTTCCTTTGCAATTAATGCATTTTCTGTTTGCGTTATCCTTTTTATAGTCAGTATCTGACTTTGCCTTTTCGCATTGCGTGAAAGGGTGTGCCCCCGCACAAAACCTACATACTGCCTTCCCCCTGCAAGTATGGCGACCATGGCCAAACTTCATGCAGTTGGAGCACTGCAACACTGGGGGAATGAAGGCTTCTGTGTTTTTTTGTGTTTTCCCAAATAGTACCGTCTTGGGGGGGGGTTCCCTACCTTCTGTTGTTATAACTACCACTGGGGTTACGATACTCCCTTTCACTTTTATTCGTTCTATGTGCACCAGCTTAAACTCTGGGTTCTGTTTGGCCAGGTTCTTTAGAACGTCCTCATCTGAAAGGGCTGGGTTTACCCCTTTAACAACACATTTTCTAGTTTCTTTTGCAATGTCTATTTCTATTTGGATGTTGTGGGCCAGTTGGATCATTTTTGGTTTGTCCTGAAGTTTTTGTAGTAAATTTTTTGTTTTTCCTGTTACATTTAGTGTTAGTATTATTCCACTCTTGTGTTTTTGTATTTTGGCAATGGCTTTTTTGTCAATGATTTTTTCCAGGATCACCAAGATTTTGTCGTCCGGGAGGGATCGAAGCGTGGCTTCTGTTCCAGCTATTTGTGTTATTTTGACTTTTTGGGGGGTTTCCTTTCGGTTGGAGTGTTCTTCATTTTCTCCTCTGTTTCCATGACTTCTTTTTGTTGTGTTATCCTGAGTGTCATCTTTCCTTGGTCCTATCTTTTGGTTCGCTGTCCTGTTTCCTGAGCTTTCCCCTTTATTGATTCTGCTTTTTGTTGTTTTTCCTTCCGCGCCTCCTTCCTGATTTTCCATTATTGTTTCAATCGTGTCCTTTGTTTCTGTTTTTCTGCTTTCAGGGTTCGTGGTCCTGTTTCTTACTGTCAGGTTTGAAGTTTTGTCTTTTTCTGGAGTTTTGGCCATCGCTTTTCCTTCCCCGGACTGTTTTCTGGTGAATACTGCCATTGGTTATTTTCCCTGTCTTTTATATGCTTCTATTTGTTGTCTTTGAATTATATTTTGATGATTGAATATTATTATTTGTAATCTTTGGCTTATTTTGTTATATATATCTTTTCCCCACTACGATTCTTAAATTAAATAGTCCCCTAATACTTAACCTTAACTACAATAGGCCTACTCTAATACTAACAACAAAAATATAAATTAAATCACCACTTAAAATGTCTTTCAAGATGGCTGCCTGATCTCACTCAAGCAATTGCCACGTGGCGCTATTTAATTTCTATTATTTTTAATTTCTAAAATTAACTGCAATAAGCTAACACTGAAGATGGATAAAAAAAATATCAACTTATCTGAGAACTTGGGTAGTTAGAAGGATGTCTCCACTGTGTCTCGTCCTAAAAAGGACGTATCAGGCTTGTGTAGTTTGAGGTAAGCAAAAATGCGTGTTACCCCTGTAGTAGACGGAAGTGGTTGTGATGTCTACTACTAAAATTGTAAGCAAAAGATATTAATGAAATATAATGGGTTAGGAAATACACCATAGATCAAATAGCCATCGATATCGAGTTGTGAGAATTCATGTGTCCATCAAAGTAATTAGCATTTAGGCTTAATGACCCTTGGTCATGAAGTAAAAGTTAGTGAGATGTCAATTGACAATTTCCATGGATCACAACGAGTCCTTAGAGATAATTTGAGTTCTATTTATGTCCCTTGGAGGAAACGTTCTGTACTTGGTGGTTTCCCTTGAATCTATACCAAAGTCACAGAATAATAGCAAGCCAAGATGAATGTCCATCTGTGCAGTATAATTAATGTAGACAAAGTTTTTAATCCATTGACGTAGTATGTAAACGTCGGTGACAAGTCATCATGGATCGTATTCACATCAAAGCGTGCAGAATGTTAAATTCACAGGTACTCCATGGGTAAATTTTGATCCACTTGGAAAGTAATTTAGGATGAAATCAGCACTAGTCAGGACATCAGCCAGAGTGTTTTCAGATCCTTTTATGGCACGAATGGTGTATGAATAACGCTGAAAGGCTTAGCGCATACCGTGCTGTTCATTGGTTAGAAAAATTAGCCTTTTGTAGGTAGGCCAGTACACGTTGATCTGTCTCAATGAAAAATGGTGCACCAGTCAAATACCTCTGTAATTTAGAGACACTCCAAGAAATTATGAGGAGTTCCCTCTCCAGGATGGGGTTTTTGGCCTCTGTTGTAGATAACTTAGGGGTAAATTGACAGTAGAGCCTCTACCACTTCTTTATGTACTGTAGTTAAGTCTGTCATTTTATGAGCTCCGTTTCATTTGGTATAAATTCATCTCGTTCTCTCAACATGTAGGCATTTCTGGCCTAACTAGATTTTATTTCTGAAACATTAAAAGGTCACTCGAAGCTGTACTTACAGATAATATGAATTTCCAACATATAAAAATAAAGCTATCTGCATTACAGAGTTGATAACTTGAGAACTTCAAGACCAGCAGTTGCAAGTTTGTACAGACTGGCTTTTGGGGATCAACGAATTTCTGATCACGAAGATTTCCTTCGCGTCGAGGTGCGCGCTTTTTCCAGCCTTCTGGTTGGACAGTCTAATATTTCTTTATTTATTTTATTGGATCTTAAATAACTACCTATGGAGTGTTTCGGCTATTCCGATTTACGTCATCGGTTGCTGAGCAACTCCCGCCAAAAAGCAGCGCTGAGTTGCTATTTAACCTAGTTCCAGTTTCCATCTGATAACCGCGTATCTCAATAAAACCTCGTAACTATTCTTCCTAATCTAACTGATAACAGTTAGCACGAATGAAGCTATGGTATCAGTAGTAGGCCATCCAGTGTCAGGTGCATCCAAAGATGTATCCTCTACTTTTATTCTGATTTCTTCTTTTGTCCCACAGTCACTTTTACTTCCCTTCACATGTTTCATTGAAAACAAAAACTGGTCATGCAGACGCCCAAACTTGTCACCATGGTCCAGTTGTTGTTTGATATCTCGAGGCAGTTCTGTCTGGCTCTCTGAACCTAGTTTGTTCAAGAAGAATGAACTGGTCTGAGCAGTAATATAAAATTTGCCTTCAACAACTTCCAGCACAGCACGACTTACTGGAACATTTCCAGGCACCTAAGAGTCTTTTATATTTGGACATGTGCCCTAATATAACCGACTTTTTTGTGTTTGTTTTAAAATACAGATACACATTTATTATGACCACAAAATTATCATAAAAATGCATCTGCCAAAAGCAATGGGACAAGACAATCAGGCACATCGTTATGAGCCGCTACTTCTATCTACTTATGTAATAACAATGGAAAGAATGTAAAGGTTGCTGGCAACATGGCTGCAACATCAGAACAGCCGACTAAACAAAAAAAATAACAACCTGATGTGTTAATGTAACATTTCAATTCCCCAATGAATTAAAACCATAAAAAAATAACAAATCCATGGCAAATGCCCGAGCCTCTGAGAGAACATCTGTGCATCAATCTGTAAACTCTCAACTTTTGCTGCATATCTTTAAATTTGTCTTCACTCCCTTCGCTTCTTGGATAATTCATCAGCTTCAGGAGTTCTTGCTCGTTTTTCTCCTGTGGTGATGACAGGGGCCCTTCTGACAGTCTGTACTTTGATCACTGCTTTGGTGTCCCCTATTACGTACTTAGGTCCAGTACATCGGTTGATTAGATTGATCAAGCTGAGTTCTGAAAAATATGGATCTACTCGACTATTAACTTTCATTTCATTCAACACCTCCACAACCGTCACTATGTCGCCGAGGTGCCTAGAGTAGATATCATCAAGGATTGAAACAACCTGACTGCTCTCGTCCAGTGGAGGATAAAGGTCTTCAGGAGACAAAGTCTTAAATTCCATCGCTTCTGAGGGACCCGCCTTGTCAAATTTGTCAGAGGTACGTTCAGCAGGTTGCTCCAAGAAAGGTCTAGCATCCATATTTCCGGGGTGAGCCTTTGGCTCCTCTTTTGTCTCCTCCTTTGGTTCCTCTGCTCTGTCATCTTGGTGCAATTCTCCAATACAATACGTTGTCATCAGTTCCTTAGCATTGTCTGAATGTCCAATAAAGGCAGCTGTCCCATCTTCTCCACAGTGTTGCATTAAAGCCTCCACTCCTCCAGGGTGCTCTGGTGTAAACTGGGTCAGTATTGCAAAAATATGTCTACTACAAAAATTCTAAGCAAAAGATATTAATGAAATTGAATGGGTTAGGAAATACATCATCATCATCATCATCAGTTGCCATCTCCACAACGAAGGTTTGCTGTAATGGATCTCCAACGTCTTCTGTCTCTTGTCTTGGTGGTGCACTCTGATAGACTCTTTCCTGTCCATCTCTTGATGTTATCTTCCCACTTATAGCGCTGTCTTCCCCTTGCACGTTTGCCTTCAACTCTCCCTTCTGTTATGGTCTTCTGCAAGGTGTTATGCCTCTTTATGTGGCCAAAGTATTTTAGCTGCCAAACTTTGACCTCCCTCATTAGTTCTCTTTTCATACCTAGATTTTCTAGGACCTCCTTATTTGTTTTCATCTCTTTCCATGAGATACCCCCATTCTTCTATATATCCACATTTCAAAAGCCTCAATTCTTTCTTCCAAATGCTTATTCATCGTCCATGTTTCTGCACCATACAGAAATGCAGAATATATATAACACTTTATGATTCTCAGTTTTAATTTGTGAGATAACTGTTTGGATGTCAGTATATGTTTCATGTTGTTGAATGTAGCTTTGGCCATTCCTATTCTCTTCTTGATTTCTGTTTCACATCTGCCATCTTCTGTTATTATATGACCAAGATATACGTAGCTCTTGACTTGTTCCAGGATTTTCCCATTTACGCTTATCTTTAATGTGGGTTTATCGTCTGTTTTGCTAATTATCATAGTTTTTGTTTTCTCAATATTAATGTCGAGTCCATATTCATGACTTATACTGTTCACTTGCTTCACTAGTTCTTGTAACTCCTGTTCGCTTTCAGCTAACAACACGGTATCATCTGCATATCTAAGGTTGTTTATTGACCTTCCACTGATGTTCA
This sequence comes from Oreohelix idahoensis, assembly GCA_024509875.1. Lineage (NCBI taxonomy): Eukaryota > Metazoa > Mollusca > Gastropoda > Stylommatophora > Oreohelicidae > Oreohelix > Oreohelix idahoensis. Next base: position 257,768 of record JAMPIV010018224.1, on the reverse strand, counting down.
GTCCTAGTATTTCCTGTATCTGTTTGAAAATTTTTTCGGTGTATAAATTAAATAGGCAGGTGGACCGCACACAACCTTGTCTGACACCTCTTTTTATGTCTATGTATGGTGAATAATTCCTTCCCGATCTTACTGTGGCAGTTTGCTCCCAATAAAGGTTACTGAGTATTCTTATATCTTTTCCATCAATACCTATGTCTTTGAGGCATTCAATTATTTTCTCATGATGGACTCTGTAAAAAGCCTTCTTATAGTCAAGGAAGCACATATACATACTTTTTTGGACCTCTGTATATTTTTCTGCTAATATTCTTAGGCAAAATATTGCCTCTCTTGTTCCACTGTTCCGTCTAAAACCAAACTGTTCTTCTTGGATTTCGCTGTCTACTTTACTTTTTATTCTTTCCTGTATGATTTTGAGCTGTATCTTAATTGCATGACTCATCAGGCTGATTGTTCTGAAGTCTGAACATTCTGTTGCATTTGGTTTTTTGGGCAATGTTATGAACACTTGTGGACTTGTATGCAGAATTTCAACTCTATAAGTTGAGAAATAATTATGTAATGTGGGTTTAAAATAACCCTGCATTTTGTATACTGCGGCGGCCATTTTGAATAGCTAATTAGCATAATTATGCAATCATTCATATGGTTAGATGATGGAGTTTGCCAATTAAGAAACTGGCTGGATACTATTTGATCGGAACTATATGTATGGACAGAAGATCTACTGTGCTATTTGACTGATGTAAATGATTATTTTGATTTCACTTGTAAATTGTCAGTCCTGATTCAAAATAAATTAGAATCAGGATAATAAATTGTAAAAATTATATTTACACAAATTTCAAACACGGTCTTAATTAAGATAGCCTTTTAACGTGTCGTTTGTATGTTATTGTGGTAGTACTGTGTGTTGTTGTGAATAATAAACTAAATGTTTGTTGGTTGTTACACATTACACTCTACCTTCATAACCCTAGACATTAGTGTTTGATTCACATCGCACGGCTGTTTGCCAGCGATCTTTTAGTTATTTCCCCTTTTAACCCGACCGCACTATTTATAGCACACTTGACAGAGGTCACGTGGTCAACTTCCTTATGGGAAAAACATGTGGCGATGTTTACTTTTGATAGGGCTTAATTAATGCTTTTAGGCTACTTTATTATTATAAATACCGGCTTTAATTTTGCGTAAAGCTAGACTAGAAATGTTAGAGTAAATTTTAGAACAAGAACAAACATTTTATCACAATTAGAACAGAAGATATAATAGTCTGAAATAGTGTAAAATTTACGTTTTTTTAATATTTTGTTATGGTTTGTTTATAATGCAATTTTCACTAAATCGGTCACAATCAACATGCATAACAAATTACAGAAATCAAAAGTAGAAAACCTGCAGAAAATGGATATCAAAGTTTTGTTTTGGTTTCATGCGTCAAACATTAATTATTGAAACATTAAATTGCAAGTCCACATTTATTACCTTAAAATAACACACACCCAATTGTCCCCAAAAACATGAGAGCTAACAATTATCTCAATCATACATCACGATGGTCATGTAAAAATGAGTATGGTCATGAGTAAAACGAAATGTTCAATTTAATAGATAAATAGGTGTATTTAATAAATACATCTATTAAATGATTTCCACACTCTGTTAATTCTGTCAATCTCAAGCAACAACTGCCATAATTTGCTCTAGCCCCAAAATTTCGCTCAATTATCATTCACACTTCCTTTTTTTTATAGGATGAATCTGTACATTCACAGATGGAGAAATTTGTAACAAATGAGTTTCCATTATAAATTTTAATTGTGAAGTTATATTTTTAATACCGCTGGCGCGTCTTTCAATTTTCAATCTTCTCTGTTTTCTCTCCTGTGCCCACGTAAGACCTACTGTTTCCTTCATGGCTATTGCTAATTCTTTGGATATTCTAACTCTACTTTCAATGCCTGCTTTCCTGCAAATTTCCTGACGTGACGTTTCTGAACAGCGTTGTAGTTCATGTGCCTGCTGCAGGTCTAATGAATCAGTTGATGTTCCAGCAATATGTTTTCTAACAGTGTGGAGCAATTGAGATCGCTTACGTTTTGTTGGCGTTCTGGTGACTGATGTTTCTCTTCTATGTTTAATTAGTTTTTGTAGTACAATAGGCTGTCCTCTGGTTTTGCATTTTATGATATTACTTTTTGCTGTTTCTAGTTTTTTTCTAACAATGGATGTGAATAGGGGTTCTTCCTTTTGTGTTAGTGGTTGTGAAGGTGGCTTAGCAAGTAACTGTTGTACTGTGATGTCGCTTTTGAAGACAGGCGAGGTGGATGTACTTGTCGTATGTATAACTGACTTGGTAGGTGTAGATGTGGCAACAAAAACTGGCATGCTAGGGTGAGTAGTGTTATCCACCTCCAAATGAATAATGGTATCGCCTTTAATGTGAGCTGGCACATCAACCTCCAGTTGAACAATATCATCACTAATGTGGGCAGGCACATCAACCTCCTACTGTACAGAGCTATCCTGACTACAGCTAATTGACTGACTACAAACTAACTGACTGACTACAGCTAAATGACTGACTAGACATGGAGGGGTCAGAAAGAACATCACAGGGAATAGAGCAGCTTTTTGTTTTTAAAACACCAAAAGATGTCTTTGCAACATAATTGCACAGTTGACATTCACTTATAGTTAAATTATGGTTTTAGTCTTTCCAGATGTGCTGACTGTTTTCCGATAGTAACTTGGCTGTTTCAAGACACTTCTCATTATGCCTCCTTTTTGAGTTTTGTATTCGTAAGTAACACTTCTTACAAAATATAGTCGAATGCTGTGTGGGTTTATCATCTGATACGTTAATTCCAAACACAAAGAACAGATCATTAACGTAATTAGAACAGTTCAGTGCTTTCTGAATTGAACGTGTTGTTTTGGAAGTTAATGCTCTCTTGCCACAGGCTCTGCACAGTGCACTGGCACAATTCATATGATGCAAAACAGTATGTTCCATTTCGTTGTTATGTAGTATAGTTTACTTGTGTATGTATAAAGATAGAGGAATATTTGGGACTATCAAGTCTAACACCAGGATGTAGAATGCTTTATCTGTGAGTGAAAGAAGATATACAAACAGTTACTTAGAATTCTTTGGCAGCCGTCGTGTGCACAGGATTGTCTACCAAAGAACACTAATGGAACAGTCCTTATCTCACACACAATTAAAAAAAAAAATTCATATTATAAATACAAGATTAACAAGACTTGAAAGATAGAACAAAGTATGTGGAAGTAATCTATCTATAGATTTACATGTTTTCTGACGCTTATATACGTAGCTAAATATCATTATAAATGAATGAAAATGCAAAAACAGATGGTGCTTTACAAAAAGTTATTTTTGTACAACCTTATTTAAGATTTGTGAGTATCAGGAATGCGTTTACAGTAATTTAAATGCTATAAAATCTGGTGACAATATGCTTGTTCTTGTAATGCCAAACTCACAAAATTGACTACCACACATTCTCAAGATATGAAACCAAAAAAAAAAAAAGTATGTGGAAATAATCTTTAGCTTCCCTTCGAGAAGTCTTTATAATTATAAACTCAAACGAATGGGCCGATTTTTAGATATTAAATTAATAAAAAGTCAACTTATTTTATGAATTTCCTCAAATGATGACGCTGTTTTCAAAAGTCTGTAACTCCGTCAAAACTAATTTCAAACAAATAAAAATGCAATCAAAAATAGAACAGAGAACAAAGTTATAGTACACAAAAGAAATTTAGCGCTGTGTTTATCCAGAACGAGTGTGTAATGATTTATATTTTACAGATTTTACACACACAACAGCTGATTTTCCCCGCCAAAAACTTAAATAGTCTTTTACGGTGAACACGAAAATTTTATACCCGGTGTCAGAATTCCGGTCACCGAAACTAAAAGAGCGCTCTGGTATAGGGCACAAACAGCCGTGATCGTCTCTTGTTCTGCGCACTAATATGGCATTCTTCAATCTCGTTATCTAGGCCTATATCATTGAAATCAATGACATATTTCCCTGAACAGTCAATGTACTTAAGCATGCCTATTGGTGTCACCTCTACAAATGGTTTTGGATCATCAAGGTCCATATTTTCGCTTCCACTGAAATTATTCAGGGTTAACTGCAACTTCACAAACTTTTTCCGTCTGTCTTCTATCTCGCGCCATCTGTGACTAAATTGATTACAAATCTGAAGAGTTTCAATATATTCAGTACTTCCAGTGTTAACTAATTTGTTGACGACAGAACATAAAGGGAAAACTAGGGATGTATAAGATTCTTCCGTCAATTTCCCAAACAATTTGAATAACATCAACACCTAGTTAAATAAAATGTGTATCTACTGCCTGTTTTTTAAATATAACCTGAAGAGAAAAATTGCACACATTTTGAGCGGTTGTTTTTACAAACATTTGTGGTTTTGAGAAAAAAAGTCATAAAAATTACATCTATGAAGTGATAGTGATACAAGTTTCTAGATATGTTTCAAACTAAATGTGCACTGATATTCTTAATATTTTATTGCCATACATTAATTGGGAGCTGAAATATACTACTCGTCAAAAGTCAAGGGCCACTTAGAAAAATCACTCTCTCTCTCTCTCTCTCTCTCTCTCTCTCTCTCTCTCTCTCTCTCTCTCTCTCTCTCTCTCTCTCTCTCTCTCTCTCTCTCTCTCTCTCTCTCTCTCTCTCTCTCTCTCTCTCTCTCTCTCTCTCTCTCTCTCTCACTCTCTTTTTCTCACTCTCTTTCTCTTTCTTTCTCTCATGTTTTATATATATCTTTAACTCATTCATTCCAGAGTTATTTTGCATGCCGTGCCAGACTTTTTTTGTGGGCAGAATTTTATAGAGTGAAGTGTTCATCTTTCAGTCTAAATTTGTTTGTGAATTTTCCTTTGAACATGTACTTATTATATACCAAACTGTAGAGAAATGGATAGAGAATTCAAATATATAATGTCTGTGGTAGTATTAACACAAGTGTGTTCGGTATAATTTAATCATTTTGCATGTAAAATTGAAAAACGCTAAAAAGTTGACTGTAGAATACGATCTTACCAAAGACAAATTACTGTCGTAGACAATAAAACTTTCTTTCTTTTTAGTCTTCAAACGTCAAGTTAATCCATATACAAAGTAAATAAAACATGCTTATGGCCAAAATTAGTAGATTTAGTGTTATTCGCACCAGTTTGTCCGTGGTTCTTTGTAAGAAAAAAATAAATTATGCAATCGTGCATTACGTAATTTTCAAACAAATAAATAAGAATAACGTCATATAAATACTTTTTTACTCTTGTTTAATGTTTTAATAGTATCCCTAGCTTCATCTTCTACCAAGAACTAGTGATTAGATGTTACGGTAGGTCTAGTTTGTTGCTTTTTGATCGGCCAGAATATGACTACGCCCACTCATCAACTAAATCTAGTGTGTCTAGCTTTTCTGCATATATTCCGTATTTTGACAACAAACTGTGACTACCAAACAATCATCATCAATGTCAGCAATGTTTCAAAGTAGTTTGACACAATTATTTGCTTAGGAGACTTAGAAAATGTAAATATAAAGCGTGACATATTTCTCTAGCAAAAACAACGAAAAACGTAAACACGCGAATCTTCACAAAAATTGTGATAATAACATCAAAACACGCACATGTGCTGATTAACTAAAGTCAAATTAGTTGTTTAAATAGTAGCGGAAGTCATTCTACGAGTTTTAATATATGAACTGCATTAAGCGGACGATTTTTAGGGTTTATTCGTGATAAACTAAAAACCACGCTCTGAGCGTTGCTGGGGCACAGCGTGTTGAATTTTGCAACGCTCAGAGCGTTGCTGTGGAGTCAAAGAGTTAATAAACTTACATACCCTCTTAGGATTTATAAGCTCATGGTGAGACTATATTGGCTGAATTTAATCTGCCCTGCATGCAGCGTGAAAAAAAGAACTTTTCTTGCAGATGCTGTCTTCCAGTTTCTCACTCTGGCTTCTGGATTTGGTGTGTGTGATTTTCAACGCGCTGCTCTGTCCTTATATATGTGTATATCTCGCGTACGAGAAAGCACCTCCTAAGGTCCAAAAAGAAGAATTAATTGAGCTACAAAATTACTTCGAGGTGGTGAAAGGCGTTGTTAGGCATGCGCCGTTCCGTCGCCCGATCTGGTAGGAACACTCTGTGAATGTTGTCACAACGTATTAAAAGGTAACGTTACACTGACACCCCATCAGAAGAGACGTATGCGTCGTTACAAAAACATGATTAACAAAGAAGAAAAATCATCAAAGAACAGCGGTGAATATACATCAATGAACCGCTAAGTAGTGATACAATCACTATATTACAAATGTGTACCTATCTTGATATAGACAGAAACTATTATAGACTTAGACGTATTAGGAAGTCCAAGACATAAAAGTTAGATAACATCTACTACACAACTCTGGCCCTCTACTCTCGCCCTACTATAGACATCCACCCTTCTCTTCTCTACGCTGTCTACTGACTCAACACACGTCTAAACCAACACACTCCTCTCTCTGACTCCCCCTTTCATGCGTATTCACTAAAACCCGTGAAACTCTTCCACGCTCCACTTTCGTTTTATCAAGGGATAATATGTTTTCTTTTGTCTTATCAAAGGATGATATGTTTTCTTTCGTCTTATCAATGGAGGATATGTTTTCTTTTTTCGTATCAAGGGATGATATGTTGTATATTTTCTTTTCTGGATCTCCACGAAGATGGGGGATTTTAAACACACAGGGCAATCTACATTTTTCTCTAAAGAGCTTAAGTGTATCTAGATGGTCCGCACACTATGAAGCAGTCATGGTAATTAAAAATGGATATATGGGTATTTTACAAACTCTCAAACATATTTTTGAAGACTCAGAAGAGAAGTCTGAATGTAAACGAGATGCAAAGAATTTATACAACAAGTTGGTACAGCTGGAATATGCTGTTTTAACAGTCGTTTGGGAAGAAATGCTAGAGCGTTTCAACAAAACAAGTAAGAAACTCCAAACCCCTGGTTTTGATGTATTTGAAGGTTATCTTCTGCTGTAAACTGATGTCTTCATGTCGTGTGGTATATATCCTGTATTGTATATATCGTTGCATATTTCTGTGATTGTATCTATACCAAAGCTCTCCAGAGCTTCTATCATTTCAATTTTTATGTTATCCATGCCTGCTGATTTTTCTTTTTGTATCATATGAATGGCATTCTCTACTTCTGATCTGAGAATGTTTGGGCCTTCATTAGAAACTGGTGATGGTTTTTTACCTCTGTTGTCCTCGAATAGTTCTTTTACGTATTCTGCCCATCTGTTTGATATGTCTTTCTCATCAAGTAATATTACACCATTTTTGTTCTTGATACAGCTTCCTCCTTGTGCAAACCGCGACCGATTTGATAATTTCTTTATTTCTTCATGCATATCTCTTGTCATGTGCTTTGCTTCCAAGTCTTCTATTTCCTTGCATTTTGTTTCTATCCACCGTTGTTTTGCTTCTCTACACATAGTACGTATGTCATTGTCTATTGTTTTATATTCTGGAGTGTTTTTTGCTTTCTTTCTTTCTGCCATTTTATTCAAGATGTCATCTGTCATCCAAATTTGATTTTTCTTAGACTCCTTTTTAGGTAAATTTGCATTTGCTGATTGTATGCTTGTTTTTAAGCATTTCCATTTTGCGGTTGCTTTTTCTTCTGAGTTTTCTCTTCTATACTGCTCCATGCTTTCTGTCAATAACTTGATATTTATTTTTGACATCGATTAAATATTTCTGTTTTATATCTGGTTGTTTCAGCGCTGATATTTCTATCTGGGGTTCCTCCTGTCTCCTGTTTCCTGCTCTTTTCAGCTTTATATTTACTTTGATGATGACTGGATTGTGATCTGAATTTATGTCGGCGCTAGGATGTGTCTTTGCACTTGTGACACTCTTCTTAAATCTATGTTTTATCATGATATAGTCGATTTGATTTCGTGTTATAACTCCTGGGCTTTTCCATGTGTATAATTTCCTTGGGTGGTGTTCAAAAAAGGTGTTACATATGACCAGCTGGTTTTCTTCACAGAACTGGATAAGTCTGTCTCCTCTGTCATTTCTTGTCCCTAATCCATACTGTCCTACTATTTTCTTGTATTTTCCTTTTCCTACTTTTGCATTCATATCACCCATTACTATCAACACATCTGTAGATTTGACTGGTTTAAGTGTGTGTTGTAGCTCTTCATAGTATTCTTCTATTTCTTCCTCGCTGTGATCTTTAGTTGGTGCATAAGTTTGTAAGATTGATATGTCGAATGGCTTTTGCTCTCATCTTTAGTAACATCATTCTGTCATTGTGTGTCCAGTATCCACATACATATTTTTCTAACTCCTTTATCAACATTCCTACCCCTCTTTCATGTTTTTCTCCTGAGTGTATAAGCGTATAACTGGTCTCTTGTTATGTAGCGTGTATCCAAAAGTCTTGCCTCTGCAACTCCCAGTATATCGAGTTTCATGTCTGTTGCCTCTAATATAAGATTGTCAAGCTTTCCTTCTCCGTTTAGAGTTCTAACATTCCATGTTCCTATTTTTAGGCTTCTACTAGTTTTTAGGTCGTCTTTCTCAGAATGCTCCCTTTCAACAGAATTTAAGGAACACTCGTCATTATGTACTTCCTTACTCATTAGAGGAGTTGCCTCTTCCCTGTTAATTTGTACAGTAGATTCTTCCCCAGGGGACAGAGAGTTCTCTACATATCGGTTCTTATCTTGTTGTTGTGATCCCATTACGTTCTGTAGGAAGTACGTGGTAAGGCCCCAATCTCTCTCACGGTGGCTAGCCATTGTCTTTTTCTATGTCCGACATGCCTCTAGTGAGCCACACACTTTGCTGTTTCGCTTTGCGAGCCGTTGATCTTCTCAGATTCCTCTGCCTCACTCACCGTCTCAGTCTTTGTGTACTAGGGATGGACATTCCCTTGAGTAAGATTGCTCCTACTCCACCCATGTAGTTTAGCCAGTCAGCCAAGACTGTTGCCCGGGATGTGGCCACCGCCGTACACAAGCGGTATTCGAGGAGCCATACATGAGCTAGATAAAGATAGGAGAACCAAATAGGATCCTGACTATCCTAAAAAGGACATTTAGGAAATACACCATAGATCAAATAGCTATCGATATCGAGTTTGTTGAATCAAAGTTGTGAGAATTCATGTGTCCATCAAAGTAATTAGCATTTAGGCTTAATGACCCTTGGTCATGAAGTAAAAGTTAGTGAGATGTCAATTGACAATTTCCATGGATCACAACGAGTCCTTAGAGATAATTTGAGTTCTATTTATGTCCCTTGGAGAAAACGTTCTGTACTTGGTGGTTTCCCTTGAATCTATACCAAAGTCACAGAATAATAGCAAGCCAAGATGAATGTCCATCTGTGCAGTATAATTAATGTAGACACAGTTGTTAATCCATTGACGTAGTATGTAAACGTTGGTGACAAGTCATTATGGATCGTATTCACATCAAAGCGTGCAGAATGTTAAATTCACAGGTACTCCATGGGTAAATTTTGATCCACTTGGAAAGTAATTTAGGATGAAATCAGCACTAGTCAGGACATCAGCCAGAGTGTTTTCAGATCCTTTTATGGCACGAATGGTGTATGAATAACGCTGAAAGGCTTAGCGCATACCGTGCTGTTCATTGGTTAGAAAAATTAGCCTTTTGTAGGTAGGCCAGTACACGTTGATTTGTCTCAATGAAAAATAGTGCACCAGTCAAATACCTCTGTAATTTAGAGACACTCCAAGAAATTATGAGCAGTTCCCTCTCCAGGAGGGGGTTTTTGGCCTCTGTTGTAGATAACTTAGGGGTAAATTGACAGTAGAGCCTCTACCACTTCTTTATGTACTGTAGTTAAGTCTGTCATTTTATGAGCTCCGTTTCATTTGGTATAAATTCATCTCGTTCTCTCAACATGTAGGCATTTCTGGCCTAACTAGATTTTATTTCTGAAACATTAAAAGGTCACTCGAAGCTGTACTTACAGATAATATGAATTTCCAACATATAAAAATAAAGCTATCTGCATTACAGAGTTGAGAACTTCAAGACCAGCAGTTGTACGTCCGTACAGACTGGCTTTTGGGGATCAACTAATTTCTGATCTCGAAGATTTCCTTCGCGTCGAGGTGCGCGCTTTTTCCAGCCTTCTGGTTGGACAGTCTAATATTTCTTTATTTATTTTATTGGATCTTAAATAACTACCGATGAAGTGTTTCGGCTATTCCGTTGAGTTGCTATTTAACTTAGTTCCAGTTTCCATCTGATAACCGCGTATCTCAATAAAACCTCGTAACTATTCTTCCTAATCTAACTGCTAACAATTAGCACGAATGATGTTATGGTATCAGTAGTAGGCCATCCGGTGACAGATGCATCCAAAGATGTATCCTCTACTTTTATTCTGATTTCTTCTTTTGTCCCACAGTCACTTTTACTTCCCTTCACATGTTTTATTGAAAACAAAAACTGGTCATGCAGACGCCCAAACTTGTCACCATGGTCCAGTTGTTGTTTGATATCTCGAGGCAGTTCTGTCTGGCTCTCTGAACCTAGTTTGTTCAAGAAGAATGAACTGGTCTGAGCAGTAATATAAAATTTGCCTTCAACAACTTCCAGCACAGCACGACTTACTGGAACATTTCCAGGCACCTAAGAGTCTTTTATATTTGCACATGCGCACTAATATAACCGACTTTAAAAAAAAAAAACAACAGATACACATTTATTATGACCACAAAATTATCATAAAAATGCATCTGCCAAAAGCAATGGGACAAGACAATCAGGCACATCGTTATGAGCCGCTACTTCTATCTACTTGTGTAATAACAATGGAAAGAATGTAAAGGTTGCTGGCAACATGGCTGCAACATCAGAACAGCCGACTAAACAAAAAAAATAACCTGACAATGTGTTAATGTAACATTTCAATTCCCCAACGAATTAAAACCATAAAAAAATAACAAATCCATGGCAAATGTCCGAGCCTCTGAGAGAACATCTGTGCATCAATCTGTAAACTCTCAACTTTTGCCGCCTATCTTTAAATTTGTCTTCACTCCCTTCGCTTCTTGGATAATTCATCAGCTTCAGGAGTTCTTGCTTGTTTTTCTCCTGTGGTGATGACAGGGGCCCTTCTGACAGTCTGTACTTTGATCACTGCTTTGGTGTCGCCTATTACATACTTAGGTCCAGCACATCGGTTGATTAGATTGATCAAGCTGAGTTCTGAAAAATATGGATCTACTTGACTATTAACTTTCATTTCATTCAACACCTCCACAACCATCATTATGTCGCCGAGGTGCCTAGAGTAGATATCATCAAGGATTGAAACAACCTGACTGCTCTCGTCCAGTGGAGGATAAAGGTCTTCAGGAGACAAAGTCTTAAATTCCATCGCTTCTGAGGGACCCGCCTTGTCAAATTTGTCAGAGGTACCTTCAGCAGGTTGCTCCAAGAAAGGTCTAGCATCCATATTTCCGGGGTGAGCCTTTGGCTCCTTTTTTGTCTCCTCCTTTGGTTCCTCTGCTCTGTCATCTTGGTGCAATTCTCCAATACAATACGTTGTCATCAGTTCCTTAGCATTGTCTGAATGTCCAACTTTAATAAAGGCAGCTGTCCCATCTTCTCCACAGTGTTGCATTAAAGCCTCCACTCCTCCAGGGTGCTCTTTTTTTTTATTTTTTAAGTGAACTTTATTTTCATATCTTTGCAATTTTACTAATCAGTGTACATTTTACAACAAGTAAGAATGAAATTACATTGCAATATAAGAACTTTCAATTAATTTTACAGGACATGTGTATGTTACAGCAGTTAAAACATTAGAGATAACTTAAATGAAAAATTACGTGGCACTATAAGAAATTCCTTTTACCCGCAGGTACTTTTGTACACATGCTTAATGGATTTTATAAGGGGTCGCCTGCACACACACACAGGCAGAAGGTATGGCTGTGTTCCGGGCTAAGCCAGTACTAGCAGGTGCTCGGATACTATGTTGCCTGAAAAAGGCCCAGTTTAAGGGGGATGGTCATTATGTTTACACAAAACGTGTTTACCTCCGAATGTGGGCAGGTTTCAGATGATGTGCAGCAGTTGGGCGTGCTCTGCTGAGTAGCCACGAGGGCTTAGCAGACACTGTCTCAAAGATAGGGATGGGAGTTATTTTTACCCGTACTCAGTGCGGTGTGAAAACCATATTAGCATTTCAACATGTACAAAAATTTGCTACTCATTGGGTGCATTGTCACGATAAGAAAAATGGACCTTACAAAAAAGCCAAACATACTTCCACTAGGAAATTTACGAATACCTAAAGGGTTATCTTAAAAACCAGACAACAAAAGACCCTGTGGGGCATGTATATTACCAAAGGGGGGGGGGGGGGATTGAATTGACGTTGTTGGTACATGTGTCAAACAAATTAGATTCTTGAAACATTTCTTTGTTTCCCTAGGTGAAACACAAAACACACTATGCATATTAAAATTTTTAAAAGGTTCATGTCTCTTCTTCCATCATTTTTCTCTTTTTTTTCCCCATTTTATACTGACATTTATTCATTCTATCAAGTGCATTTATCAAAGTGTCTCAAATAAAACATCACATTTTGTCTATTGTAAATATAATGTCGTACATGGGAGGTGACTGGAAATACATGGAAGAAATATGGTCTACTTCACCCTGGGCATGTCGTACCAGGTGACTAATGGTGATTGCATTCTGAAGTAACTTCAGTGGACAGTTTGGCTGACAGGACAAAGGACACTTGAAAATTTTGTCTGGACGAGATATTGAAAGCCCCCGGGTTGAAAGTATAGTGGCCAATTGTGTGCTGCGTTACGCATACAGCCTTGAGCCATAAAGGCGGCTAGGCACACCGGCATTTCGAGAAAGATACAAGGGGTAGTTTGTAATCATGTTCCCTAGAGCATATTCAATTTGAAATTCCCAAACATGTTCAATTTACAACACACAATAAAATACATTCATAAACTGTAAATACAAGGTGAGTGTGACGAAATGTTTTGAGGAGATAGGACAGCTTGAATGGAATGAATAAATAAATAATCTTTAGAGGAAACTCTTCCAGATTGCAAGTTGAATGCACAGTCTCTCCTCGGGAATTAGTCCACTCAAAAAAACTTTCCAAGAGAATTCTGGTGAAACTAAACAGGATATTCTCTAGGCGATAAATTCTTTATCCGAGATCCTATAAAGGACTATGTATAGTACATACAGATGGATAAGAGATTTGGTGCCCAGCCACATTTTAAATATCCCGACCCAATAGTGTTTATTAATTTTGGCTCTGCCCCCAGGGTGTAGATTTATGTTATTAAAACTATACAACCCAATTAAATATTACAAAGAAAATAACAACAGACTCGGTTATGTAAAGTTTACAAAAATGAAAATAGAATCTCACAATATATTAAAATATACAACTATATGATATGTTCCCTAATCTATGAATGGTTCTGATCCATGTCAGAATTAATTTTTAATCATAGGACAATGGGAATATTCTTTAGTGGTTCTGCTGGCATGTTCAGATACTCATCTCAATTGCTGATGTAGTCTTGTTGCCAGGGGTTCAATATGTCTCAGCACTCCAGGTCCCGCAAGTTCTTTTTAGGGTTTCGGAGGATGGCAAGCTGCTTTCTCCGTCTTGACTCAGGGCGCATCACCAGCTGGGATGGATTAAGTCTGCCCTTGAGAACACTGCTTATGCTTAGGTCTTCTGGTATGACAACCTGGTATGACAACCTGGTATGACAACCTGGTATGACAACCTGGTATGACAACCTGGTATGACAACCTGGTAGGACTGGATTGACAAACAATTGAAGCGCCATTAGTAATCTCCAGAGAAGTCATTTCCCATATCTGCTGGACGCTAATCGTCCATCAGAAATCTAACAAACATTCATAGCTAACATCAATAACAAAGTACTATTTATTATCTATAAAGTACTATAGCATAACTGATGTTATAAGCAAACAGGTGGATCTAAACCTATATCTGGCTTCCAGCTTGTTTACCGCAGTGATTTTCAACATATGGGCCATTAGCTTCACCCACTGTGAAGTTTGGGGCAGTGGTCATCAAAAGTTTGAGAACCACTGGTCTACCTTGTGCCCATATAGCAATAAAATCAATTTGGGGTCACTGTCAACAATAGTTTGAGAACCACTGGGTAATAGTTTTCTATTTTGCTGTAACATGTTGGGGTGTCATTGCTGCTAAGGTTTGAGAACCACTGAATTACAAGTCAGTCAACATATTCATTTATAAAATTGGCTAGTGCTGTTGCCCATTCATTACATACTTCTGTGTTTATGTGATAGGCATTCATATACCTTGATAATACCATCATAACATAGGAACATGCACATTAACACATTAAAATATAATAAGGATATTTGCAGAAATCATTTCAGGATTAAAATATGACAAGGATAATCATGGCTGAAATCATACAGTAGAATTAGTAGAAATCATTCAGTATATATAAGGACAAGGGTAGTTCATACATGAAACTTTCAGTAGTCATAATGTTGTTGTCTCCTGTACAAAATCAAGGATATTAATTTCTTTCACAGTGAAAAACAAAAGATACTGACATGATATGTTGTAGATAAACATATGATTAATTCATGTTATTCATATAACAATATAGATCACTTACTCGCTGCGCTCACAACCACTGCTGTTTAAAATGACTGGTATTTCTTAACCAGACTATCTTGTCCAGGCCGGTCGCTGCCTAGCGAGAGAATGGGCTTACCAGACTATGCCTTGAAAATCGCGCCTAATTTCTCCAGGTTTCAGTTTGGTTGCTGAGGTCAAAGGTCAAAAGACTAATCCGCGCTCCCTATCCATTGGCTAAACTGTAATTATTCAGGGCGCGGAAGTAAAAGTTCACAGTGGTAAAAGGTCACAGTGGTTTTGCCAGTCAAACGTAGAACAAAGGAATTTATTTCCCGCAGCAAATGGGAGATCTCCTGATGTGTATTGATGAGAGGTCGATATTCCAGAGAATTTAGAGAAAAGGAATGTTTTGGTATGAGAACAGATTGACAGAGAGAAAAGAAGGCGAATACACTTCGTGACAGTGAGGAACGTAACTACTAAAGTTGAGCATTTCTGTACATTCATGTCAATTGGCGGTGTCCATTAATAATTTCAAGGTGAAATAGGGGGGAAAAAAATTCCAAAGTTGAAAACATATTTATATTCATGTAAAAATTGATGTACATTTTTCAAACAATTTATAATAAAAGTACATGGTATATATATATAAAAAAAAAAAAAACTTGCACGCATTCACTAGTAATTTTTTACACATGCATTCACAAATTAAATTCACTTCAACAATACAATAAGCGGTGCGGGGGGAATAGAGGCTATGAAAGACCCCAGGTTAGGAATAGCGTTGGAAAACGCATCAAGAAGACAGGCAGAAAGGGGCGGGAGAGACACTACTGAAGGCCCCGGGTAGGAGGAAGGTCGGTATGTGTTACGGATTGCTTTGTTCTCAGGGATTGCTTTGTTCTCAGTCGTGCAGGCTTCAACTTAGTAACAGTTGAACACGCTTCTGAGTCGCCTTTCAAGAGGCTAGCCCGTACTTAAGATGGAGAGAGCGGAGGAGTGTTGCTCCGCTGTACATTAAAATCGGGTGAAATAGTGCCTTTTGCAGAAAAACATTTAAAAGCATCTGCGAATTAAAAAGGCGGTTTTGAACATTGCTAAGTTGCGAAAAGTCCAAATGAGATATCTATATTGAGACAATAAAATGAGAAGTTTTGTTTGTATGAGTGGTGTTGTTTTTGAGAGCGTATTCAAAAAAATTGCTCTGTAAGTGTCTACAAGTCGTCCTGTGTGTGAGGCAATTATATCTTGCAATGCTTTCCTCATGGGTATGACTGTATTGCATGTGTAGTAAATATGGTCTTCAGTTTCTTGTATGCGTGTTTTGCACAGCTGACACTGTGATGTTTGCTTGGATCTGTGGGCTTGTCGTTCTGTTGTGGGTGTCATGTTGTATAGGAGTCTAAAGGTAACTTCTCTTGATATGAGGGTTATGTAAGTTTGGGAAAGTGTCAGTATAATTTGTCTTGAAATATTTCTGTCCTCTTTTAATTCTGAGGTGTAGTGGGGGTGCTTGTAGTTTGACTAAGTGTTTGTAAATTGCATTTGTTTTCTGGTGAATTAAGTTGTCGTGTCCGTAAATGGTTTGTATGCATGACTTGTAAAATGATGGTAGTGGGCCGAAATGGTGCGGCATTGAGTTGTTTAGTGGTCTCAGTCTGGTGAGTCTGAGCCCCATGTAATAGTGTGCTAATGCGGGTTGCTCTGGATATTTGATGATGCTCCCTACATGTTTGATTTTTAGTGCTTGGATCTTTGTATGTCCTGGAGTGCAATCCCTCCCTGTTTCTTTTCTTGTATGAGTGTCTTATGTTTTATGCTGTAGATTGTACGACTAAAAATAAATCTTCTGATCTGTTTGTTTATGTCTGTAATGGTCTGTTTCGGAGGGTCAAAAACTGTGGCTTCGTATAATAATTTGGGAATGACATAAGTGTTTACAATCGTGCTTCGTCCAAAAATTGTTGTGGCTTTGAATTTGTATCTATGTAGCATGTCCGTCATTTGTGTTGCTAGGTTCTGCCATGTGTCTTTGTGTGTGCGGCTTGGGTGCGAAGGAAAAGTGATGCCGTAGATTTTGATGTTGTTTGTTGGTACAAGCCCAAATAGAAAGTCTGTTTTGTTTTTCCATTTGCCTAGGCCCATTATAGTTGATTTCTGTATGTTGACTTTAGCTCCGCTACCTTTACTAAAATCTGGGAATGGGTTTAGAATGTTTGCAATAGACTTGTCATTTGGTGGGAAAAAGGTGGTATCGTCTGCATAAGCAATCAACTTTTGCTCGCCTTTCCCTGGTATAAAGGTGCCCTTGATAGAGCTGTCCTTTCTAATTTTTTCCAGCATGGGTTCTAGTGCTAGAACGTAGAGTAGGGGCGAGAGAGGACACCCCTGCCTGACGGATCGCGTTAACCTGAAAGCGTTGGTAAAAGTGTGATTTACCAAAACCTTGCTTTCGGGCTTCGCGTAAAGGATTTCAATCCATTTCCTAAAATTTTCACCTATATTGCAATGTAGCAATGTTTTGTGAAGGTATGAGTGTGATATTTGATCAAAAGCTTTCTCTTGATCGAGAGATAGGATTGACGACTGACAATCCTTCTCGTGTGTGTAGGTGATTATGTCTCTGATGAAATGTGTGTGCTGGTGAATATTTCTGTGTTGAACGCTACACTGCTGGTCTTCGTGTATGAGTTTGGTCATGAATGGTTTTAGTTTGTTTGTTAGCGCGTTTTTGTTAAAATTTTGTAGTCTACGTTTAGGAGAGATATAGGTCTGTAGTTTTTAAGGAGTGTTTTGTCTGAGTTGTCTTTGGGTATGAGAGTGATGTATGACATGTTCAAGCTTGGCGGGAGTTCTTTGTTCCCGAAAGCTTCTGTGTATACTTTTAATAGAAGGGGGCTTAAGATGGGAAAAAAGTGTTGATAAAATTCTGCTGTGAGTCCGTCTGGCCCTGGTGATTTGTCTTTTTGCATAGTGTTTATTGCGAGTGTTATGTCTGTAAGTGTCAGCTCGGCATCTAGACCTTGCTTGTCATCATCTGATAGTTTCTTTGTGAAGTGCATAAATGTGTCTTGTATGTGTGACTGGACGTTTTCTTCTGTGTACAGGTTTCTGTAGTAATCTTCAAAAGCCTGTACTATGTTTTGTGTTTCTGTCTGTGTGGTTCCGTCTAGGTCTACTATTTGCCCTATCTGTCTGCAGCGTTGTATGTTTTGTTCTATTGCCATGTATTGTTTACTGGGCGTTTCTTGTGTGATTGTGTTCAGTTTTGTCTGTAGTAGGGCGCCCTGAAAACCTATGGTTCTTGTGTTGTTGTAGGTGGTCTTCTAATGTGAGGATGGTGGGTGAATTTCTGTCTGTTTGTTTTGTAAGCTGTATCGCATCCTCTACTAGTTTCTCTTGCTTTATCCTATCTTTGTGTATCCTAGCTGACATTAACTGCGTTCGTTCACGTATTGTATTTTTTAGTATTTCCCAGTGGTGTTGTATGTTTTCTGTTGGCACATCAGGTGTGTATGTAAAGATGAGTTGAGTCATATGTTCCGTGTATGTTTTGTTTTGGAGTAAAGTGTTGTTGAATTTCCAGTGTGGAGAGCGTTTGAAATGCGTGCTTGCCTGAGTAGAACTAATGGCAGTGAGTATTGCTTTGTGGTCTGTAAACTTTAGAGTTTCTGGTAAGTGTCTGGCCTGAATTATGTGGTGTGTTGATGGTATATAGATTCTGTCTAATCTTGAGGCTCTGTTGTGTATTTTGTTTGCGTTTGCGTGTGTGGTGTCCGTGCTTTGGGGATGTGCGTGTCTGTATGCGTATGTTAGGCTGTGGGTGTCTATTATGGTCTGTAATACGTCTAGTTGGTGCATGTCTTCTCTATTGGTTCTCCTTATCTGTGCTCTAACCTCACCACCTACCAGATCCATATCTGTCAAAACACAGTTAAAATCACTGCCTAATATAATGTTGTGTCCCCTGTATAAGTGTGTGAGTAAGTTATCTAGACTATCGTAAAATTGCGGCTGATGACTGTAGTTTGCTGGGGCGTGTATGTTAACTATCGTGTATGTGTGTTTGTTGTTTCCTACGTGAACTATGGCTATTTTACCCTCGGTGTCCCTGTTTTTCCTAAGTATTTCCCACCTGTCTGATGTTTGTAGTATAGCTGTTCCTGAACCAGTGTTGTGAATGGCTAAGCTAAAACAAGAATGCCTTAGTCCTAACTGGGTTGTGATCTGTGATGCGTGTTCATCTGTGTGTATGTTGGTTTCTTGTAAAAGTATAAAATCTGGTTTGTGTTTATGTATGAGTGGTATGATGTGTTGTAGTTTGGCGCGGAGGGCACTAATATTTACACTTAACACTACTATTTCGTCTGCCATTTTAAAAACTAAAATACATAGGAGTAGTATTGTAAGTAAAAAAATGCTATAATAATTGGCAAACATACCCGTTGCGGAAGATAATTTACAATTGTAAGATATCTTTTTGGTCCTGGTCCTCGTCTCCGTCGTTTGTGATGTCGATTATAAGTCTGGCAGGTGAAAGGATCTGGGATAACTCTGTCTGCTCTTCTGTTGGATCAGTGTATCTGCTAATGTCCTTAGTCTTGGGTGTCTCGGTGGATGATGGTGTTGTGTTTTCTCTCGTTTTTGTAGTTTTCGCCGCGGTGGATGGTTTTAAAGGCTTCTGTCTTGTCATATCATTTTGGGGGCTATCAGGTGCAGAATGTCGCCTTTGTCGTTTGTTACGATTATCTCTGACGAGTTGAAAGTCCTCCTCTGCAGGTGGTTTTTCCGTTGGCTGCAAATCTTGAGGCCCCTCTTTGCCTTGGGTTGGCACTGTTGGTTCTTTTCGTGGCAGCTGTGGCAACCCTTGGAGCCTTGGCCGTTGGGTGTTTGCGGGAGTCTTGACTGCTTTCTGCGAGCACCGGTTGGCCCAATGGGTGTCCTCGCCACAGTGAGGACACACCGTTCGTCGCCCCTGGATTGTAATCAGCAGTTTTTGTACTTCAAGGCCGTCCCCTTCGACTTTAAGGTCCACGTAGTGAGGTATGTCCCCAGAGGAACGGGACAACACGCCCCACTTGTAAACTTCAGCCTCTGGATCGGAAGTAATGCTGGCTGCCATACGTTTTACGGCATCAACTTTCATGGTGGGTCGCACCCAATTAAAAGTTAATTTGGACCGCTCTTTCTCTAGATGCTCACAAGTGATTGTGAGCTCCGGGTTGGAGAGCTGCACTTTCTTGCCGTGCAGCTTCTTGTAGCATAGTCCGTGGACTTGCGTGGAGAGGGTCAGGTACCACCTGATCGGGTTCTCAAAACGATACAAGGAATCAATCCCGTTGGTCGGGACTCCTCCAGGGCCGATGAGCACACTCGTCATGAAGGCCGGCGAAGCTCTTGCTGCTGCCTGTGGGCCAGAAACCGTGAGAACCACGGTTCCTGGTTTATGGAAGCTCCCTCCTTCCATGGAGTCCGAAGTAGTGAGGTAGGTGGTGGTAATTTTGCTTGAATCCATCGTCGAAAACAGGATGGAGACTTAAAATTTTCAACAAAGCAATAAATCTAATTTATTCAATTTAAGGCAGAACGGACACTTGCCACTATACGCTGGTCGGTATCAAAGTTCTCCAGCAGTAACCAGTGAAATCCGTGAAATTTTTAAAACTGGTGAAAAGCGTGAAAATTAAGAAAAGTTACTACACTTTCATGCGACTAAGGTGTGAAACACTTAGTGGTAAAGACGCCACAGTTTTTTGTTTGATGGTATCTTTAATTCTTCTCGCATAGGCTGAAGGCAAAAACAAAACTCAGAAGGGTCACTATAATGTTGGTAGAATTCAGCAATGAGTCCATCTGGTAAAAAAAAAAAAAAAAAAAAGGGTTCTCTGGTGTAAACTGGGTCAGTATTGCAAAAATATGTCTACTACAAAAATTCTAAGCAAAAGATATTAATGAAATTGAATGGGTTAGGAAATACACCATAGATCAAAAAGCTATCGATATCGAGTTTGTTGAATCAAAGTTGTGAGAATTCATGTGTCCATCAAAGTAATTAGCATTTAGGCTTAACACATTAACTACCGAATTAAAAAACACACTGTGGCCGAATTAAATTTTTTTCCCATTTTCATCCTGTAGGTGTTTGCACAAAGTAAGCTGTAGTTTTCGTAATTGTTTACAGATTTGTATGAATTACACGTCATTTTAAAGATAAATGAATGTACTATTACAATAAACATTGGTTGCAACTCTAATAGAGGTTGTTGCTATTTAACGGCCCTCCGATGGCGGAGGACTTGCAATATTTTCACAATTATAACTGCTTGCGCCCCATCTCTATCAAAATCACAATTTCAATCAATGTGCACACCGTTTTCACTCTTGTCCTCGTCGCTAGATCTTTCAGTCAATTGTTGAAACATGTTTCTATCCTATTCAGCCGTTAGACGAGATGTACACGCATTTTTTGTAGTCCTAGCACTAGTTGCCACGGTAAACAGTTTTACACGATTTGGTAACTAACCCAAAACGCTGAAAAATATGAACATAATATCAATTTTTCAGTGTTCTACAACAACCATGCTTTGGGAATTTGTTTTCCGGTGGCAACTTAAAATCTCGAACCAGATCAGAGAGTGTTTCAGTACATTTTTCATTCGTTTTATTACTAAAATTAGATTGGCGCCCTGAGCGGCTTGCGGTCCAAATGTGATTATGTTGTGAGCCGCTGACAGCGGCTTGCGGTAGTTAATGAGTTAATGACCCTTGGTCATGAAGTAAAAGTTAGTGAGATGTCAATTGACAATTTCCATGGATCACAACGAGTCCTTAGAGATAATTTGAATTTGAGTTCTATTTATGTCCCTTGGAGGAAACGTTCTGTACTTGGTGGTTTCCCTTGAATATATACCAAAGTCACAGAATAATAGCAAGCCAAGATGAATGTCCATCTGTGCAGTATAATTAATGTAGACAAAGTTGTTAATCCATTGACGTAGTATGTAAACGTCAGTGACAAAGTCATCATGGATCGTATTCACATCAAAGCGTGCAGAATGTTAAATTCACAGGTACTCCATGGGTAAATTTTGATCCACTTGGAAAGTAATTTAGAATGAAATCAGCACTAGTCAGGACATCAGCCAGAGTGTTTTCAGATCCTTTTATGGCATGAATGGTGTATGAATAACGCTGAAAGGCTTAGCGCATACCGTGCTGTTCTTTGGTTAGAAAAATTAGCCTTTTGTAGGTAGGCCAGTACACGTTGATCTGTCTCAATGAAAAATGGTGCACTGGTCAAATACCTCTGTAATTTAGAGACACTCCAAGATAATATGAGGAGTTCCCTCTCCAGGATGGGGTTTTTGGCCTCTGTTGTAGATAACTTAGGGGTAAATTGACAGTAGAGCCTCTACCACTTCTTTATGTACTGCAGTTAAGTCTGTCATTTTATGAGCTCCGTTTCATTTGGTATAAATTCATCTCGTTCTCTGAACATGTAGGCATTTCTGGCCTAACTAGATTTTATTTCTGAAACATTAAAAGATCACTAGAAGCTGTACTTACAGATAATATGAATTTCCAACATATAAAAATAAAGCTTTCTGCATTACAGAGTTGATAACTTGAGAACTTCAAGACCAGCAGTTGTACGTCCTTACAGACTGGCTTTTCGGGATCAACTAATTTCTGATCTTGAAGATTTCCTTCGCGTCGAGGTGGAGTCGAGGTGCGCGCTTTTTCCAGCCTTCTGGTTGGACAGTCTAATATTTCTTTATTTATTTTATTGGATCTTAAATAACTACCGATGGAGTGTTTCGGCTATTCCGATTTACGTCATCGGTTGCTGAGCAACTCCCGCCAAAAAGCAGCGTTGAGTTGCTATTTAACCTAGTTCCAGTTTCCATCTGATAACCGCGTATCTCAATAAAACCTGGTAACTATTCTTCCTAATCTAACTGATAACAATTAGCACGAATGATGCTATGGTATCAGTAGTAGGCCATCCGGTGACAGGTGCATCCAAAGATGTATCCTCTACTTTTATTCTGATTTCTTCTTTTGTCCCACAGTCATTTTTACTTCCCTTCACATGTTTTATTGAAAACAAAAACTGGTCATGCAGACGCCCAAACTTGTCACCATGGTCCAGTTGTTGTTTGATATCTCGAGGCAGTTCTGTCTGGCTCTCTGAACCTAGTTTGTTCAAGAAGAATGAACTGGTCTGAGCAGTAATATAAAATTTGCCTTCAACAACTTCCAGCACAGCACGACTTACTGGAACATTTCCAGGCACCTAAGGGTCTTTTATATTTGGACATGCGCCCTAATATATATAAATATATATATATTTTTTTTTGGTCACTTTTTTTTTTTTAACTGCCACAGATATTCAAGTGACAAGCTTCATTTTGGTAATGGTCAGCCTGCTTATGGCAAACGGAAAAGATTTTTTTTTCCTTTTTTTTATTTTAAACTTTGATTAAATAAAAAGGAAAGAGGTGAAAAAGATGCCATAAAATACATAACATTCAGTCAAATATGTAATACTGGGGATTACAAAAAGTAAGTATCATAAAGAAAGTTTTATTAATGAGAAACTACAGTACACAGATCAATCTGGTGCTGCAAAAGGGTATAAATGCAGTCACATCCTGTCTCTGAATACTGACATACATAACTACTGACATTTGTTTTGACATTCTGTCTGCATTTCTAATTCTAAAACAGTCATATTAGTTTGTTGGTCCATATCACAAGCTTGTAAGGTAGACAGTGACCCTATAATTTCCTCGCTAAACTTAAGTCCAGATCCTGAACACCACATGGGCAGGTTCTCACAATTAGTCGCATAAATAGACTCATATTTTTAAGCATTAAATGCTTAACATAGAAATAGTGTTCTTCTAGCTATAAGTACATTTGATATAAAAGTAACAGTTACTTTTCTTTGATCCGCAAAAGAGAAATGGAACTGATCAGGATTTAGATGAGCTTGACCTCTTGAGAATAACCGGGATATAATTTTTCTTTTCAGCAGATTTCACAATGAAATCTCACAAAATAAATATCAGTATTTTGAAATATTCATGTATAAAATAGTAACCAACAATTCATTAAAATCATAACCATTCAACTGGCTCAGCATGGGGTCATTCAATTTTTCTCTGTTTACATGCTTCGTCATCATCAGGTGGATTGCCAGCAGGTCTCTTTTGTTGTGAAGTACTGGCACAGTCTTCACTGAGACATTGTGTTTTAGTTACGCCTTTGACGTCCTGTACAAAGTAAGGCGGTTATGCATATCTATTAATCATGTCAATTAGACCAATCTCAGAAACATGTTTCTCGACCACTTTCGCTTCTTGTAGATCTTGAAGGACATCTGATATTGTTGCTGTGTCACTTTGGTGGCTTTGGAAGGCTTTGTCCATGGCAGACACAAATGTTGCCGAATCAAGGCCGGTTGGCAGAGCAAGGCCGGTTGCCTGCATACCAGCGACATCTAAAAATGTGTCTATCGGCCATGAAAATGATGAAAGCATCAATGACGTAGATTCTGTGTCGGATGAGCTCAGGGTTCCAGACGGGATATTGTGAGATGATGAGGGTGTGTTTTCAGTGTTAGAGAGGGAGAATGTGGTTGATGGCGGGGTGGGTCTGAACAATGTGGGGGTGGGTAAAGACGAAGATGTAGGACTGGTGGGCAAGGATGATGATGATGTAGATGGAGTCGGGGTAGACATAGTGTAGCCTATGTGGCGCAGTAAACGCTTGTAGAATAAAATGATACAGCAAAGATCTTCAGTAGTTGACTGCAATCTCTGACTTCACGAACAAGGCGAAAAGTAACCGACTAGGTTGAACGGGTCAGTATTGCAAAAATATGTCTACTACTAAATTTTTTTTTTCCTTGCGTCTGATTATTTGGCTGTGATACCCTGTTCAACCAAAACCCATTGAAGGGTTATAAACGGTTATATTGGGGTATATAGGGTGTTATTGTCTTCGCTGGTATCTTGTTCGTAGTCCTGGAGGTGATTGGTCCTGAAAAGGACCACTTGCTGGCTGTCTGGATGCCTCTTTGTGGTGCCGTGTCGCGTTCATGGTGTTTTTTATGTCCTGCTTCACTATCTGGCTTGTTTGGTTTTGTGCGTTTCTACGCTCCTAGTTTCTGTTGCTTTTGTTTTCTTGCTCTCTTGTATCTGTGACAGTGCTTTTTCAATTATCGTTGGTATTAGCTGTTCTAGCTTTTCTTCGATGATTTCTTCTACTGTTTGGTTGTTCGTTTTAGTTTCTCGCGTGCCGTTTGATGATATTTCCTCAATGGCTATTCTTTCTGCTTCTATTCTTTTGAGTATTTTTGTGTTTTCTTCTGTCAGCTTCTTGACATCTGTTTCTACTTGCTGCGGGATTCTTTTTATTTCTTCCATCATGTGTTTTATGTTCTGCATATCTATTGCATCTTCTCCACTGTCGATTGGTTCTTCGGGGGGCCTGCTTGCTTCTGTTTTCGATCTGCAGTTTCATTTTCAATTGTTTGACTTCAGCGGTCAGCTGGTGTAACTGATGTCTGTCAATCGTGCGTTGTTTTTCTGCAACATCCGCAGCCACTCTGTGTTTTGCCTCCTTGAAGGGGATGTTTTTGGAAACCGCTTCCTTCAGGATGCTCTTTGTTTCCTGGAACCTCGGGCAGCCTCGGTATCTAGCCCCGTGGTTTCCGAGGCAGTTTGCACAGGTGCGGTTTGAGTTTACTGCTTTGTAGTTGTGGTCCTCCTTCGCCTTGGGACAGACGTGGTATAGGTGGCCACCTGCACAATATCGACAGACTGGATCTCTCCTGCACGTTTTCTTTGTGTGTGAGAATTGCTGGCAGTTGGAACACTGCATCACCGGAGGGATATATGCCTCTGTCCTCTTTGATGTCTCTTTGAGTGTCAGTCTTTCAGGTCTTGTCTCTCCTTCAATAGTAACTACCACCAGATTGGTATCTTTTCCATTCCATGTCCTTAACCTCTCGACCTGTATGACCTGGGCACCTGTGTTTTCAGACTGTAGGCAACCCTGGACTTCGCTAGCGGACCATTTTGTGTCCACCCCTCTTAGCACCAATTTCTTTGTTGTCTTGCTGGTCTCCATCATTACTTTTATCTGGTGAGGCAGCATGAATTCTTTCGGTCCGGCCTCCAGTTCTGCCATCAGTGAAGTTGTCTTATCCGTGTTGTTGAGCGAAAGCACGACTCCCTTTTCGTGCCTCCGTACCTTAGAGATGCTTCTCCTGCCTGTTATTGTCTCTAGGATGCTGATCACTTTGTCATCTGGTAGGGCCCTGAGTGAGGCCTCACCTCCAGATATCTGAGTGATCTTAACGCTCTTCTCCTGTATCTCAGCTGTGTTGCCTGTCTTGTTTGCCTTTGTTCCCTCTTCCCTTCTTCGGTCCCGGTCAGGACAAGAATCATGCACCTGTTTGCTATCGGAAGGAGCTTTTTCTTGAGCAAGGGCTTTTGAGCAGCTGTCAGCTATTTTTTCACCCGGAGTAGGTCTGGTGGTTTGCATCTTGGGGTTATTGTTGGTTTTTTTCCTCGGCTCTCGACGTCAAGTGGTTGTTTTGTTGACTTTTGCACATCTCTGCCGCTTGGTGATTTTCCGTCACTGGGTTACGGATAGCGTCTTCGATGCCCAGGTCTGGCACGACGGGCGTGGATGTTGGTGGTGACTTTGCAAGTTTGTCCCTTCCCTCCCTCTGGAGCCTCATACTTTATCATCATAGTCTTTGCGAGTCTGTCAAAGGCTTCATCTAATTTTGGGTTCGCATAAATGTCTTTTAATTTGTGGCTGTCACTGGTGTCAGGAACTGTTTCGCTCGGCTTCCCAGGAGGCCCGGCCTCCACACTAGCACTTGGGGCAGCCCTGCTCTCCTCCTTTTCCTTCGAAGCTTTGGGTTGCTCATTGGTCGAAGTATCAGAGGTTGCGTTGTTCGTCTTCTGAGAAGGACTGGCCACGACGCTAGTAGTTGGAGTATTTGTGCTCTCTGGTTGACTCTGTTTGTTCTTTGATGGTTCTTGTTTGATGCTGCTGACAAGTGTTTGAGGGCTTGTATAGACTTTCCTCTTTTTCGCTTGTGGCTTGGTACGAGTCATTTTAGTGAAATCCAACGGCTGTGTTCGCCCTGAAAAGGACGCTCGATTTAATATAGTGCTGTGATGATCATGATCCAAACCACGGAAAGGTCTACTACTAAAATTGTAATCAAAAGATATTAATGAAATTGAAAGGGTTAGGAAATACACCATAGATCAAATAGCTATCGATATCGAGTTTGTTGAATCAGAGTTGTGAGAATTCATGTGTCCATCAAAGTAATTAGCATTTAGGCTTAATGACCCTTGGTCATGAAGTAAAAGTTAGTGAGATGTCAATTGACAATTTCCATGGATCACAACGAGTCCTTAGAGATAATTTGAATTTGAGTTCTATTTATGTCCCTTGGAGGAAACGTTCTGTACTTGGTGGTTTCCCTTGAATATATACCAAAGTCACAGAATAATAGCAAGCCAAGATGAATGTCCATCTGTGCAGTATAATTAATGTAGACAAAGTTGTTAATCCATTGACGTAGTATGTAAACGTCAGTGACAAAGTCATCATGGATCGTATTCACATCAAAGCGTGCAGAATGTTAAATTCACAGGTACTCCATGGGTAAATTTTGATCCACTTGGAAAGTAATTTAGAATGAAATCAGCACTAGTCAGGACATCAGCCAGAGTGTTTTCAGATCCTTTTATGGCACGAATGGTGTATGAATAACGCTGAAAGGCTTAGCGCATACCGTGCTGTTCTTTGGTTAGAAAAATTAGCCTTTTGTAGGTAGGCCAGTACACGTTGATCTGTCTCAATGAAAAATGGTGCACTGGTCAAATACCTCTGTAATTTAGAGACACTCCAAGATAATATGAGGAGTTCCCTCTCCAGGATGGGGTTTTTGGCCTCTGTTGTAGATAACTTAGGGGTAAATTGACAGTAGAGCCTCTACCACTTCTTTATGTACTGCAGTTAAGTCTGTCATTTTATGAGCTCCGTTTCATTTGGTATAAATTCATCTCGTTCTCTCAACATGTAGGCATTTCTGGCCTAACTAGATTTTATTTCTGAAACATTAAAAGATCACTAGAAGCTGTACTTACAGATAATATGAATTTCCAACATATAAAAATAAAGCTTTCTGCATTACAGAGTTGATAACTTGAGAACTTCAAGACCAGCAGTTGTACGTCCTTACAGACTGGCTTTTCGGGATCAACTAATTTCTGATCTTGAAGATTTCCTTCGCGTCGAGGTGGAGTCGAGGTGCGCGCTTTTTCCAGCCTTCTGGTTGGACAGTCTAATATTTCTTTATTTATTTTATTGGATCTTAAATAACTACCGATGGAGTGTTTCGGCTATTCTGATTTACGTCATCGGTTGCTGAGCAACTCCCGCCAAAAAGCAGCGTTGAGTTGCTATTTAACCTAGTTCCAGTTTCCATCTGATAACCGCGTATCTCAATAAAACCTGGTAACTATTCTTCCTAATCTAACTGATAACAATTAGCACGAATGATGCTATGGTATCAGTAGTAGGCCATCCGGTGACAGGTGCATCCAAAGATGTATCCTCTACTTTTATTCTGATTTCTTCTTTTGTCCCACAGTCATTTTTACTTCCCTTCACATGTTTTATTGAAAACAAAAACTGGTCATGCAGACGCCCAAACTTGTCACCATGGTCCAGTTGTTGTTTGATATCTCGAGGCAGTTCTGTCTGGCTCTCTGAACCTAGTTTGTTCAAGAAGAATGAACTGGTCTGAGCAGTAATATAAAATTTGCCTTCAACAACTTCCAGCACAGCACGACTTACTGGAACATTTCCAGGCACTTAAGGGTCTTTTATATTTATTTGGTCACTTCCAAAAATCTTTTTTTTTTTAACTGCCACAGATATTCAAGTGACAAGCTTCATTTTGGTAATGGTCAGCCTGCTTATGGCAAACGGAAAAGATTTTTTTTTCCTTTTTTTTATTTTAAACTTTGATTAAATAAAAAGGAAAGAGGTGAAAAAGATGCCATAAAATACATAACATTCAGTCAAATATGTAATACTGGGGATTACAAAAAGTAAGTATCATAAAGAAAGTTTTATTAATGAGAAACTACAGTACACAGATCAATCTGGTGCTGCAAAAGGGTATAAATGCAGTCACATCCTGTCTCTGAATACTGACATACATAACTACTGACATTTGTTTTGACATTCTGTCTGCATTTCTAATTCTAAAACAGTCATATTAGTTTGTTGGTCCATATCACAAGCTTGTAAGGTAGACAGTGACCCTATAATTTCCTCGCTAAACTTAAGTCCAGATCCTGAACACCACATGGGCAGGTTCTCACAATTAGTCGCATAAATAGACTCATATTTTTAAGCATTAAATGCTTAACATAGAAATAGTGTTCTTCTAGCTATAAGTACATCTGATATAAAAGTAACAGTTACTTTTCTTTGATCCGCAAAAGAGAAATGGAACTGATCAGGATTTAGATGAGCTTGACCTCTTGAGAATAACCGGGATATAATTTTTCTTTTCAGCAGATTTCACAATGAAATCTCACAAAATAAATATCAGTATTTTGAAATATTCATGTATAAAATAGTAACCAACAATTCATTAAAATCATAACCATTCAACTGGCTCAGCATGGGGTCATTCAATTTTTCTCTGTTTACATGCTTCGTCATCATCAGGTGGATTGCCAGCAGGTCTCTTTTGTTGTGAAGTACTGGCACAGTCTTCACTGAGACATTGTGTTTTAGTTACGCCTTTGACGTCCTGTACAAAGTAAGGCGGTTATGCATATCTATTAATCATGTCAATTAGACCAATCTCAGAAACATGTTTCTCGACCACTTTCGCTTCTTGTAGATCTTGAAGGACATCTGATATTGTTGCTGTGTCACTTTGGTGGCTTTGGAAGGCTTTGTCCATGGCAGACACAAATGTTGCCGAATCAAGGCCGGTTGGCAGAGCAAGGCCGGTTGCCTGCATACCAGCGACATCTAAAAATGTGTCTATCGGCCATGAAAATGATGAAAGCATCAATGACGTAGATTCTGTGTCGGATGAGCTCAGGGTTCCAGACGGGATATTGTGAGATGATGAGGGTGTGTTTTCAGTGTTAGAGAGGGAGAATGTGGTTGATGGCGGGGTGGGTCTGAACAATGTGGGGGTGGGTAAAGACGAAGATGTAGGACTGGTGGGCAAGGATGATGATGATGTAGATGGAGTCGGGGTAGACATAGTGTAGCCTATGTGGCGCAGTAAACGCTTGTAGAATAAAATGATACAGCAAAGATCTTCAGTAGTTGACTGCAATCTCTGACTTCACGAACAAGGCGAAAAGTAACCGACTAGGTTGAACGGGTCAGTATTGCAAAAATATGTCTACTACTAATTTTTTTTTTTTCCTTGCGTCTGATTATTTGGCTGTGATACCCTGTTCAACCAAAACCCATTGAAGGGTTATAAACGGTTATATTGGGGTATATAGGGTGTTATTGTCTTCGCTGGTATCTTGTTCGTAGTCCTGGAGGTGATTGGTCCTGAAAAGGACCACTTGCTGGCTGTCTGGATGCCTCTTTGTGGTGCCGTGTCGCGTTCATGGTGTTTTTTATGTCCTGCTTCACTATCTGGCTTGTTTGGTTTTGTGCGTTTCTACGCTCCTAGTTTCTGTTGCTTTTGTCTTCTTGCTCTCTTGTATCTGTGACAGTGCTTTTTCAATTATCGTTGGTATTAGCTGTTCTAGCTTTTCTTCGATGATTTCTTCTACTGTTTGGTTGTTCGTTTTAGTTTCTCGCGTGCCGTTTGATGATATTTCCTCAATGGCTATTCTTTCTGCTTCTATTCTTTTGAGTATTTTTGTGTTTTCTTCTGTCAGCTTCTTGACATCTGTTTCTACTTGCTGCTGGATTCTTTTTATTTCTTCCATCATGTGTTTTATGTTCTGCATATCTATTGCATCTTCTCCACTGTCGATTGGTTCTTCGGGGGGCCTGCTTGCTTCTGTTTTCGATCTGCAGTTTCATTTTCAATTGTTTGACTTCAGCGGTCAGCTGGTGTAACTGATGTCTGTCAATCGTGCGTTGTTTTTCTGCAACATCCGCAGCCACTCTGTGTTTTGCCTCCTTGAAGGGGATGTTTTTGGAAACCGCTTCCTTCAGGATGCTCTTTGTTTCCTGGAACCTCGGGCAGCCTCGGTATCTAGCCCCGTGGTTTCCGAGGCAGTTTGCACAGGTGCGGTTTGAGTTTACTGCTTTGTAGTTGTGGTCCTCCTTCGCCTTGGGACAGACGTGGTATAGGTGGCCACCTGCACAATATCGACAGACTGGATCTCTCCTGCACGTTTTCTTTGTGTGTGAGAATTGCTGGCAGTTGGAACACTGCATCACCGGAGGGATATATGCCTCTGTCCTCTTTGATGTCTCTTTGAGTGTCAGTCTTTCAGGTCTTGTCGCTCCTTCAATAGTAACTACCACCAGATTGGTATCTTTTCCATTCCATGTCCTTAACCTCTCGACCTGTATGACCTGGGCACCTGTGTTTTCAGACTGTAGGCAACCCTGGACTTCGCTAGCGGACCATTTTGTGTCCACCCCTCTTAGCACCAATTTCTTTGTTGTCTTGCTGGTCTCCATCATTACTTTTATCTGGTGAGGCAGCATGAATTCTTTCGGTCCGGCCTCCAGTTCTGCCATCAGTGAAGTTGTCTTATCCGTGTTGTTGAGCGAAAGCACGACTCCCTTTTCGTGCCTCCGTACCTTAGAGATGCTTCTCCTGCCTGTTATTGTCTCTAGGATGCTGATCACTTTGTCATCTGGTAGGGCCCCGAGTGAGGCCTCACCTCCAGATATCTGAGTGATCTTAACGCTCTTCTCCTGTATCTCAGCTGTGTTGCCTGTCTTGTTTGCCTTTGTTCCCTCTTCCCTTCTTCGGTCCCGGTCAGGACAAGAATCATGCACCTGTTTGCTATCGGAAGGAGCTTTTTCTTGAGCAAGGGCTTTTGAGCAGCTGTCAGCTATTTTTTCACCCGGAGTAGGTCTGGTGGTTTGCATCTTGGGGTTATTGTTGGTTTTTTTCCTCGGCTCTCGACGTCAAGTGGTTGTTTTGTTGACTTTTGCACATCTCTGCCGCTTGGTGATTTTCCGTCACTGGGTTACGGATAGCGTCTTCGATGCCCAGGTCTGGCACGACGGGCGTGGATGTTGGTGGTGACTTTGCAAGTTTGTCCCTTGCCTCCCTCTGGAGCCTCATACTTTATCATCATAGTCTTTGCGAGTCTGTCAAAGGCTTCATCTAATTTTGGGTTCGCATAAATGTCTTTTAATTTGTGGCTGTCACTGGTGTCAGGAACTGTTTCGCTCGGCTTCCCAGGAGGCCCGGCCTCCACACTAGCACTTGGGGCAGCCCTGCTCTCCTCTGTTTCCTTCGAAGCTTTGGGTTGCTCATTGGTCGAAGTATCAGAGGTTGCGTTGTTCGTCTTCTGAGAAGGACTGGCCACGACGCTAGTAGTTGGAGTATTTGTGCTCTCTGGTTGACTCTGTTTGTTCTTTGATGGTTCTTGTTTGATGCTGCTGACAAGTGTTTGAGGGCTTGTATAGACTTTCCTCTTTTTCGCTTGTGGCTTGGTACGAGTCATTTTAGTGAAATCCAACGGCTGTGTTCGCCCTGAAAAGGACGCTCGATTTAATATAGTGCTGTGATGATCATGATCCAAACCACGGAAAGGTCTACTACTAAAATTGTAATCAAAAGATATTAATGAAATTGAAAGGGTTAGGAAATACACCATAGATCAAATAGCTATCGATATCGAGTTTGTTGAATCAAAGTTGTGAGAATTCATGCGTCCATCAAAGTAATTAGCATTTCGGCTTAATGACCCTTGGTCATGAAGTAAAAGTTAGTGAGATGTCAATTGACAATTTCCATGGATCACAACGAGTCCTTAGAGATAATTTGAATTTGAGTTCTATTTATGTCCCTTGGAGGAAACGTTCTGTACTTGGTGGTTTCCCTTGAATATATACCAAAGTCACAGAATAATAGCAAGCCAAGATGAATGTCCATCTGTGCAGTATAATTAATGTAGACAAAGTTGTTAATCCATTGACGTAGTATGTAAACGTCAGTGACAAAGTCATCATGGATCGTATTCACATCAAAGCGTGCAGAATGTTAAATTCACAGGTACTCCATGGGTAAATTTTGATCCACTTGGAAAGTAATTTAGAATGAAATCAGCACTAGTCAGGACATCAGCCAGAGTGTTTTCAGATCCTTTTATGGCACGAATGGTGTATGAATAACGCTGAAAGGCTTAGCGCATACCGTGCTGTTCTTTGGTTAGAAAAATTAGCCTTTTGTAGGTAGGCCAGTACACGTTGATCTGTCTCAATGAAAAATGGTGCACTGGTCAAATACCTCTGTAATTTAGAGACACTCCAAGATAATATGAGGAGTTCCCTCTCCAGGATGGGGTTTTTGGCCTCTGTTGTAGATAACTTAGGGGTAAATTGACAGTAGAGCCTCTACCACTTCTTTATGTACTGCAGTTAAGTCTGTCATTTTATGAGCTCCGTTTCATTTGGTATAAATTCATCTCGTTCTCTCAACATGTAGGCATTTCTGGCCTAACTAGATTTTATTTCTGAAACATTAAAAGGTCACTAGAAGCTGTACTTACAGATAATATGAATTTCCAACATATAAAAATAAAGCTTTCTGCATTACAGAGTTGATAACTTGAGAACTTCAAGACCAGCAGTTGTACGTCCTTACAGACTGGCTTTTCGGGATCAACTAATTTCTGATCTTGAAGATTTCCTTCGCGTCGAGGTGGAGTCGAGGTGCGCGCTTTTTCCAGCCTTCTGGTTGGACAGTCTAATATTTCTTTATTTATTTTATTGGATCTTAAATAACTACCGATGGAGTGTTTCGGCTATTCCGATTTACGTCATCGGTTGCTGAGCAACTCCCGCCAAAAAGCAGCGTTGAGTTGCTATTTAACCTAGTTCCAGTTTCCATCTGATAACCGCGTATCTCAATAAAACCTGGTAACTATTCTTCCTAATCTAACTGATAACAATTAGCACGAATGATGCTATGGTATCAGTAGTAGGCCATCCGGTGACAGGTGCATCCAAAGATGTATCCTCTACTTTTATTCTGATTTCTTCTTTTGTCCCACAGTCATTTTTACTTCCCTTCACATGTTTTATTGAAAACAAAAACTGGTCATGCAGACGCCCAAACTTGTCACCATGGTCCAGTTGTTGTTTGATATCTCGAGGCAGTTCTGTCTGGCTCTCTGAACCTAGTTTGTTCAAGAAGAATGAACTGGTCTGAGCAGTAATATAAAATTTGCCTTCAACAACTTCCAGCACAGCACGACTTACTGGAACATTTCCAGGCACTTAAGGGTCTTTTATATTTATTTGGTCACTTCCAAAAATCTTTTTTTTTTTAACTGCCACAGATATTCAAGTGACAAGCTTCATTTTGGTAATGGTCAGCCTGCTTATGGCAAACGGAAAAGATTTTTTTTTCCTTTTTTTTATTTTAAACTTTGATTAAATAAAAAGGAAAGAGGTGAAAAAGATGCCATAAAATACATAACATTCAGTCAAATATGTAATACTGGGGATTACAAAAAGTAAGTATCATAAAGAAAGTATTATTAATGAGAAACTACAGTACACAGATCAATCTGGTGCTGCAAAAGGGTATAAATGCAGTCACATCCTGTCTCTGAATACTGACATACATAACTACTGACATTTGTTTTGACATTCTGTCTGCATTTCTAATTCTAAAACAGTCATTAGTTTGTTGGTCCATATCACAAGCTTGTAAGGTAGACAGTGACCCTATAATTTCCTCGCTAAACTTAAGTCCAGATCCTGAACACCACATGGGCAGGTTCTCACAATTAGTCGCATAAATAGACTCATATTTTTAAGCATAGAATAGACTCATATTTTTTAAGCATTAAAGAAATAGTGTTCTTCTAGCTATAAGTACATTTGATATAAAAGTAAGTTACTTTTCTTTGATCCGCAAAAGAGAAATGGAACTGATCAGGATTTAGATGAGCTTGACCTCTTGAGAATAACCGGGATATAATTTTTCTTTTCAGCAGATTTCACAATGAAATCTCACAAAATAAATATCAGTATTTTGAAATATTCATGTATAAAATAGTAACCAACAATTCATTAAAATCATAACCATTCAACTGGCTCAGCATGGGGTCATTCAATTTTTCTCTGTTTACAAGCTTCGTCATCATCAGGTGGATTGCCAGCAGGTCTCTTTTGTTGTGAAGTACTGGCACAGTCTTCACTGAGACATTGTGTTTTAGTTACGCCTTTGACGTCCTGTACAAAGTAAGGCGGTTTTGCATATCTATTAATCATGTCAATTAGACCAATCTCAGAAACATGTTTCTCGACCACTTTCGCTTCTTGTAGATCTTGAAGGACATCTGATATTGTTGCTGTGTCACTTCGGTGGCTTTGGAAGGCTTTGTCCATGGCAGACACAAATGTTGCCGAATCAAGGCCGGTTGGCGGAGCAAGGCCGGTTGCCTGCATACCAGCGACATCTAAAAATGTGTCTATCGGCCATGAAAATGATGAAAGCATCAATGACGTAGATTCTGTGTCGGATGAGCTCAGGGTTCCAGACGGGATATTGTGAGATGATGAGGGTGTGTTTTCAGTGTTAGAGAGGGAGAATGTGGTTGATGGCGGGGTGGGTCTGAACAATGTGGGGGTGGGTAAAGACGAAGATGTAGGACTGGTGGGCAAGGATGATGATGATGTAGATGGAGTCGGGGTAGACATAGTGTAGCCTATGTGGCGCAGTAAACGCTTGTAGAATAAAATGATACAGCAAAGATCTTCAGTAGTTGACTGCAATCTCTGACTTCACGCGAACAAGGCGAAAAGTAACCGACTAGGTTGAACGGGTCAGTATTGCAAAAATATGTCTACTACTCTGTGATACCCTGTTCAACCAAAACCCATTGAAGGGTTATAAACGGTTATATTGGGGTATATAGGGTGTTATTGTCTTCGCTGGTATCTTGTTCGTAGTCCTGGAGGTGATTGGTCCTGAAAAGGACCACTTGCTGGCTGTCTGGATGCCTCTTTGTGGTGCCGTGTCGCGTTCATGGTGTTTTTTATGTCCTGCTTCACTATCTGGCTTGTTTGGTTTTGTGCGTTTCTACGCTCCTAGTTTCTGTTGCTTTTGTCTTCTTGCTCTCTTGTATCTGTGACAGTGCTTTTTCAATTATCGTTGGTATTAGCTGTTCTAGCTTTTCTTCGATGATTTCTTCTACTGTTTGGTTGTTCGTTTTAGTTTCTCGCGTGCCGTTTGATGATATTTCCTCAATGGCTATTCTTTCTGCTTCTATTCTTTTGAGTATTTTTGTGTTTTCTTCTGTCAGCTCGGTCAGCTTCTTGACATCTGTTTCTACTTGCTGCTGGATTCTTTTTATTTCTTCCATCATGTGTTTTATGTTCTGCATATCTATTGCATCTTCTCCACTGTCGATTGGTTCTTCGGGGGGCCTGCTTGCTTCTGTTTTCGATCTGCAGTTTCATTTTCAATTGTTTGACTTCAGCGGTCAGCTGGTGTAACTGATGTCTGTCAATCGTGCGTTGTTTTTCTGCAACATCCGCAACCACTCTGTGTTTTGCCTCCTTGAAGGGGATGTTTTTGGAAACCGCTTCCTTCAGGATGCTCTTTGTTTCCTGGAACCTCGGGCAGCCTCGGTATCTAGCCCCGTGGTTTCCGAGGCAGTTTGCACAGGTGCGGTTTGAGTTTACTGCTTTGTAGTTGTGGTCCTCCTTCGCCGTGGGACAGACGTGGTATAGGTGGCCACCTGCACAATATCGACAGACTGGATCTCTCCTGCACGTTTTCTTTGTGTGTGAGAATTGCTGGCAGTTGGAACACTGCATCACCGGAGGGATATATGCCTCTGTCCTCTTTGATGTCTCTTTGAGTGTCAGTCTTTCAGGTCTTGTCTCTCCTTCAATAGTAACTACCACCAGATTGGTATCTTTTCCATTCCATGTCCTTAACCTCTCGACCTGTATGACCTGGGCACCTGTGTTTTCAGACTGTAGGCAACCCTGGACTTCGCTAGCGGACCATTGTGTGTCCACCCCTCTTAGCACCAATTTCTTTGTTGTCTTGCTGGTCTCCATCATTACTTTTATCTGGTGAGGCAGCATGAATTCTTTCGGTCCGGCCTCCAGTTCTGCCATCAGTGAAGTTGTCTTATCCGTGTTGTTGAGCGAAAGCACGACTCCCTTTTCGTGCCTCCGTACCTTAGAGATGCTTCTCCTGCCTGTTATTGTCTCTAGGATGCTGATCACTTTGTCATCTGGTAGGGCCCCGAGTGAGGCCTCACCTCCAGATATCTGAGTGATCTTAACGCTCTTCTCCTGTATCTCAGCTGTGTTGCCTGTCTTGTTTGCCTTTGTTCCCTCTTCCCTTCTTCAGTCCCGGTCAGGACAAGAATCATGCACCTGTTTGCTGTCGGAAGGAGCTTTTTCTTGAGCAAGGGCTTTTGAGCAGCTGTCAGCTATTTTTTCACCCGGAGTAGGTCTGGTGGTTTGCATCTTGGGGTTATTGTTGGTTTTTTTCCTCGGCTCTCGACGTCTGGTGGTTGTTTTGTTGACTTTTACACATCTCTGCCGCTTGGTGATTTTCCGTCACTGGGTTACGGATAGCGTCTTCGATGCCCAGGTCTGGCACGACGGACGTGGATGTTGGTGGTGACTTTGCAAGTTTGTCCCTTGCCTCCCTCTGGAGCCTCATACTTATCATCATAGTCTTTGCGAGTCTGTCAAAGGCTTCATCTAATTTTGGGTTCGCATAAATGTCTTTTAATTTGTGGCTGTCACTGGTGTCAGGAACTGTTTCGCTCGGCTTCCCAGAAGGCCCGGCCTCCACACTAGCACTTGGGGCAGCCCTGCTCTCCTCTGTTTCCTTCGAAGCTTTGGGTTGCTCATCGGTCGAAGTATCAGAGGTTGCGTTGTTGTCTTCTGAGAAGGACTGGCCACGACGCTAGTAGTTGGAGTATTCGTGCTCTCTGGTTGACTCTGTTTGTTCTTTGATGGTTCTTGTTTGATGCTGCTGACAAGTGTTTGAGGGCTTGTATAGACTTTCCTCTTTTTCGCTTGTGGCTTGATACGAGTCATTTTAGTGAAATCCAACGGCCGTGTTCGCCCTGAAAAGGACGCTCGATTTAATATAGTGCTGTGATGATCATGATCCAAACCACGGAAAGGTCTACTACTAAAATTGTAAGCAAAAGATATTAATGAAATTGAAAGGGTTAGGAAATACACCATAGATCAAATAGCTATCGATATCGAGTTTGTTGAATCAAAGTTGTGAGAATTCATGTGTCCATCAAAGTAATTAGCATTTAGGCTTAATGACCCTTGGTCATGAAGTAAAAGTTAGTGAGATGTCAATTGACAATTTCCATGGATCACAACGAGTCCTTAGAGATAATTTGAATTTGAGTTCTATTTATGTCCCTTGGAAACGTTCTGTACTTGGTGGTTTCCCTTGAATCTAGACCAAAGTCACAGAATAATAGCAAGCCAAGATGAATGTCCATCTGTGCAGTATAATTAATGTAGACAAAGTTGTTAATCCATTGACGTAGTATGTAAACGTCGGTGACAAGTCATCATGGATCGTATTCACATCAAAGCGTGCATAATGTTAAATTCACAGGTACTCCATGGGTAAATTTTGATCCACTTGGAAAGTAATTTAGGATGAAATCAGCAGTAGTCAGGACATCAGCCAGAGTGTTTTCAGATCCTTTTATGGCATGAATGGTGTATGAATAACGTGCTGTTCTTTGGTTAGAAAAATTAGCCTTTTGTATGCAGCAATAATAAATTGCAGATTGGATGGCAGGAACGATGGTTCAGAAAGTGTTGGAAATCCATGCTGATGTGCTCATAGATAAGCCAGGTCGTACGAATCTGTTAGAGTACGACATGAAAGTTACCGACCCTACCCCAGTATGCATGAGAACATACCCTATACCCTATGCGAAAGCCCAAGCACTAAGGGAGGAAGTTGATTATCTGTTGAAGGAGAAAATTATCTCGAAGTCAGACTCTCCCTATAGCTCTAGTGTGGTGCTATTAAGGAAGCCTAGTGGTGAACACAGGTTATGCATTGACTACAGGACACTAAATGCTATCAAAGAATCTCAGGTGGACCCATTACCTGACACCAACCAGCTGTTCTCTACACTGAGTAAAGCTAGGTATTTATCGAAGGTAGATCTAAGCAAGGGATACTACCAAATACCAGTGAAACCAGAAGTTAGGAAAATGCTGGCATTTAGTACATCAGACAGACACTACGAGTTTAATGTACTACCCTTTGGGCTGAAAAATGCTCCCAGTATCTTTTCAAGAATGATGAGGAAATTATTGGAACCTCTACAAAATCCCCATATCACCAACTTTATGGATGACATTCTTGTTGCTACAAACACATTTGAAGAGCATATAGTAGCGCTCTCCATGTTGTTTGACAGACTGAGAGCCACTGGATTGACTGCACGTCCAACCAAGTGCTATATCGGTTGTAAGGAGTTGGAATTCTTAGGTCACACTATTTCTACAGGTCATATGTCTCCTGACCCAAAGAATATAGAGAAGTTAAAGAAGGCACCCAGACCTCAAACGAAGAAAGATGTGAGATCATTCGTGTCATTATGTGGGTTCTATCAGAAGTACATACCCCACTTTAACTCTCTGTGTGCACCATTAACTAACTTAACGAAGAAAGGACAGCCTGATAAAATCCAATGGAATGCTGATTGTGAAAAAGCTTACACAGAGCTAAAAGCAAAACTCACCAGCAAACCAATCCTTACGGTACCCGATATCACACAGGAATTTGTATTAAGGACGGACGCTAGCAGTATAGGTATTGGTGCAACTCTCTTGCAGAAATCAAAAGCCCAGCCGGATGAACTTTTACCAGTCACCTACGCCAGTAGGAAGCTGAATGCAGCTGAGTTGAACTACTCGACCATAGAGAAAGAATGTTTGGCTCTAATTTGGTCCATCGACAAATTTTCACCTTATCTGTATGGGACACACTTCATTGTCCAAAGCGATCACCAGCCTTTAACATTTTTGGCTGCATCTAAAAAGTTAAATTCAAGATTGTTAAGGTGGAGTCTGCTTCTGGCGCCTTATTCCTTTACCGTGAATTACATTCCGGGAAGAGACAATGTAGGAGCTGATTTTTTAAGTCGACACCCTATTACTATGGAAGGACAGACGCAAAAGAATTAACTACAGCAGGGGTTTACACTTCAGCTATGACAGGTCACAGCTAGGAAAGGATGGGGCTATGTCGTGGAACGAGTTGTGTAGACCCACTGCTTTGTTAAATCCCTATGTCAAGAGCCCAGCCAATCAATGCTCAGCAAGAAGTTACGCCAGGAAAAACTTAAGCCCTGTTTTTTTTTTGCGGATGTGGCGGCCATCTTGTTCACGCAAGATGGCGGAATAAAACTGAATAAAATTAGGCTGTACGAGGCAAGGTACTAAACCGGAGACAACCAGTCATTTTGCTCCGCCAGGAACCAACCAAAAACTTTTCTTAAGCATTCATCTACCTATATAATCGGGCGAGATTTTATGCAAAAGCACGCAACCCGACACGAAGCCAGAGAGACGACCGACTGAAGAGAGGAGCTGTCAGCTTTGATTTATAGCTTACCTGAGGGCATTGACCTGCAGCCTGCTTCATTGAGTTGAGTCAATACCTGGCCGGTTTAAAAAAAATCTTAGTGGGTTTTATTCGTGTCATCAAACCTGAGGTCGAAGGTCGTGTAAATCCAGCTGCCTGGAACGTCGCAGGAGCACAGTGATTGCACAGGATCAACCTCTTTAGTCCCCCTCAGTCTTGGGTGGGCTAACGAAACGACCTTCAGCGGGTGTTGTGTGCAAGAAATTACGGACCGAACTATTCTAAGTGATGAGTACACATTAGTACCATTTCTGTCAGCATTGTGAGCAAAAGCTAGTGTCAGTGACGAGAAAGTGAATTAGCGTAGCAAGAGACAATAATAAGATTATAGCTGATAAATTATACGTAATTAACAGCACAGCTGATACATGTACTATAATTGAATAACAGCACAGCTGATATAATTTTTGTTCCTATAATTGGAAAACTTGTTGTAATATATTTACATATCTATATAAATATAAATATTTGTAAATCATATGTAAACTTACAAATTCATTACATTCCATTTTTCAACATTCACCCTTC
The DNA here is from genome assembly GCA_024509875.1 of Oreohelix idahoensis. NCBI lineage: Eukaryota > Metazoa > Mollusca > Gastropoda > Stylommatophora > Oreohelicidae > Oreohelix > Oreohelix idahoensis. The sequence goes on along the minus strand of JAMPIV010018224.1, from coordinate 216,544 downwards.
AGCACAAGAGTAGATAGTGTTTATACTAAATAAATAATAAGGAAATTGTATTTGAAGACTTGTCAATTTTATCATTGTTAAGTAAAATCTGTTTCCTTGTCTTTATATCACAGTTAGTTACACAGCGGAGGTGGCAATTTATGTCGGTCTCCTCTCTACTAATTTTACGAGATCAGAACATTCACAGCCGTAACTAAGTTGTGATACCAGTAGTTCTCTCAGACACTGGGACTTCACCATTTTCTGCAGAAATTCTATTTCTGTAATTGTCAGTACTATACCGATCCTAGAGCCAAAATAAAAACCTCACGCCACACTTATGGCAAACGGAAAAGATTTTTTTCTCCTTTTCTGCCATAAAATACATAACATTCTGTCTAATATGTAATACTGGGGATTACAAAAAGTAAGTATCATAAAGAAAGTATTATTAATGAGAAACTACAGTACACAGATCAATCTGGTGCTGCAAAAGGGTATAAATGCAGTCACATCCTGTCTCTGAATACTGACATACATAACTACTGACATTTGTTTTGACATTCTGTCTGCAGTTCTAAAACAGTCATATTAGTTTGTTGGTCCATATCACAAGCTTGTAAGGTAGACAGTGACCCTATAATTTCCTCGCTAAACTTAAGTCCAGATCCTGAACACCACATGGGCAGGTTCTCACAATTAGTCGCATAAATAGACTCGTATTTTTAAACATTAAATGCTTAACATAGAAATAGTGTTCTTCTAGCTATAAGTACATTTGATATAAAAGTAACAGTTACTTTTCTTTGATCCACAAAAGAGAAATGGAACTGATCAGGATTTAGATGAGCTTGACCTCTTGAGAATAACCGGGATATAATTTTTCTTTTCAGCAGATTTCACAATGAAATCTCACAAAATAAATATCAGTATTTTGAAATATTCATGTATAAAATAGTAACCAACAATTCATTAAAATCATAACCATTCAACTGGCTCAGCATGGGGTCATTCAGTTTTTCTCTGTTTACATGCTTCGTCATCATCCAGACTATTTTAACCGGACTTCCTTTTTTCAGCAAAGATGAAAGGACGAAAGTTAAATCTGAAAAGTGAGGGATAAACTTCAACTATAAAAGTTGACAAGACCCAATAGACTCATGACCTGTTTGTTTGTTGTAGGAATCTCAAGATTGAGGATTTTAGAAACAGTGTTGTCATCTGTTTTCAAGAAACCTTGCGAAATTCTATGTCCAAGAAAAGAGATTTCTATGTAGGCAATTTGGATTTTAGAAGTTCTAGCCGTGAGGTGATGTCTGCATAGAGTGTCTAATATAGTTTGAAGACCCAAGATATGGTCTTCCCATGAATGGTGAAAAAGGCAGATATAGTCGATAGAGGTTATGATATCTGAACGATTGGAAAATAGCAACCTCATCATCCTGATATGTTTCTGGAGCATTAACAAGTCCAAAACACATGTAATTCCACTGAAATAGACCTTTAGATGTAGCAAAGGCAGTGTAAGGCTTAAGTCTTTCTGTTAAAGGGATCTGCCAATAGCCTTTTGTAAGGTCGAGTTTAGTAAAACAAGTGGCAGTGGATAGTTTTTCAAGAAGAGTATCGATCACAGGTATGGGTTCTGCATCATTGAGCGTTAAACTGTTAAGGCGATGAAAGTTGATACAGATTCTGATGGATTTGTCTTTTTTTCTTACAATGACTAAAGGAAATGAGTAAGGTGACTGGGATGGTTCTATGATACCCATTTTTAGCATATTATCAATCTCATTATCCACCTGAGCCTGAAAATGGATTGGTGTAGGATCTGGTTTTATACGAATGAGTGTTTGGTCTTGAAGTTGTTTCATGAGCGATGATATCAGTACACCCAGGTATGTCAGTTAATACGTCCTGATAAGATTGTAGTAAAGTAGAGATCTGAATGTGTTGAACAGGTGATAGTTCTGGAGAAATCGTTATGTCTTTCCAAGATTCTGATGCTTGAAGAGGGACAAAAAACAGTGGTAAGGAGACATCAGTAAAAGAAGAGTCTTCCTCATGAATGACAGCAAGAGAAGAATGATCTGGGACCTCAATAGCTTCAAAAACTGGTCAAAGATTTCCAGGTCGAAAAGGAAACTTTTGCAGCATATTGATGTGGAAGGTTTTATGATTTCCCCTGACATCAATAATATAGTCTACGTCAGTTAGTCTAGAGACTACCTTGTATGGCCTACTCCATGCAATTAAAAGGTGATTTTCTTTTGTAGGAAGAAGCACATATGCTTCATCGCCTGGCCTGTCGCAAAATTGGTTTCAATTCATTGCAAACGGTTTCATGGAGTTTTACAAACCATTCGCCGATCGATTGTCACAAGGCGACCGCTTTCAAAATGGCGGTGTATCGGCAAAATGTTGATTAGACAGGGCAATGGGCAATTATAAATAAAAGCATAAGGGAATCATTGAGAAAAGGATTTCACCTTTCAGTCCAGGAAAGGATTGTGTATAACTGTATATAAGAAGAAACGGTAGGAAGTTATCATTTACGGAGATATATGCGTATTACGGCTGCCCACAGTTACGCTGTAAGCCTGTAAACCCACTTCTGTTCTAAATATTATAATCAGCTAATAACAGTTTGGGAAATTACATGGATAGGAATATAGAAATATATCGGCTGTATAAAACAAGATAAGATGGAACAGTATGGATACTATATAAGCCGAGGATGAGAAAGGAGAAGTTTCAGTCAACACACAGATCGGAGAAAACTGCTGTTTCGCCCAGGGATTTCAGCCGAGTCTTAAGCTGTGACATCAGTGCTCTCCGATACGGCTGCCATAGGCTTATAAATATCGTATCGGTAAACTGAAAGGCGACGCACGGAAAGCCGGTTTGAGACAGACTGGAGGCAGAGTTTCGCCACTACCCATATACCATATGAATTGTGAGCGGATCGGCAGAAAATTTTTTTAGTCCAGTATCTGAAGTCTGAGGGTAAGCGAAATTACGATAACTACCGTGTATAATATTTTCTTATATTTGTTTTATTGCATGTTCATATAGACTTCACAAAATATATGCACGTAGAATATTAATTTATATAATGTATTGTGATTTTTAATATGATTTAAACATGTGCTATGTGGATGATTGTTGCTTGTACAAAATTTAATCACAATTAGACCCACAGCTAAATGAAGATAATAACTATCATATTAATTGCTGTATCTCGACGAAGATAAAGGCAGTCCCATGACAGAGATTGTCATAGGCAAATGAAGTGTTAGAAGCTTCATCATGGAAGATATCACTTTTACGAGGTTAGGTGACTAGTTACCTTCCTCGCTGCCTTTTCCTTCCCTAGTTCGAGCGCACAACTGAGTGCCCATTTACAGCTGGTAAACTGGAGTGTTTCACAGCCAGGTTTCAGTTCCAAAACTATGTAGTTGTCCTACTAAAGAAAGCAACCTGATCATTTGGTCAGTCGGGCACTCACTTTATCTATTTGTGTATTAATTTTGAGTAGATGCTAGGAATGGCATCAGTATTTAAATTTGTACCTGATATGGTTGGGAAAGATCAAGTTACAAAATAGTAAAGGATGTACAGGAGCAGAATAAACCAGATGATGGTTATTACTGATATGTTAATCATACTTCTGTATCACTGAAATGATGTCCTTACTTACTATGATTGTATAACTTTGACATCTGATGACTGACTAGTCTGACTTATGTGCTAGTCATTTACAATTAATAAAAATGTTAATACTTCTGTATCACTGAAATGATGTCCTTACTTACTATGATTATATAACGGTGACATCTGATGACTGACTGGTCTGACATCTGTGCTAGTCAGCTACAAGTCTAGCCAGATACTAGCCAAGGCTGATATGATGTTTCAGGTTCCATGAAATAACTCAAACCAGACTGTCCAGTATCAGAAACCTGTGTTGTACATCAGAGGCAATCCCACGAAAGTGCAGGACCCCAAAGAGTGAACTTAACTGGTCATTGGCATCCCTAGTGCTGGGTCTACCAATACTGATATATGCAACGGACAGTCCGTGTCAGCAGTATCAAGAGTCAGATAAGTGTCACTTAGGACACTGACCACCAACATATATGAAAAACAGCAAATAGTTGAAAACAGTAGTAAACCATAAAGAAACTCAGTCAATTGATGACAGTTATTGGTAAATTCAAAGGACTAAGAACAGTGATATAGTGATTGCAGTTTTCAGTAACTTTATTATTCAAGATCTTGAAGTCTAAATAGACAATAATAGTAATTGTGTGAATTAATTTTATATATATTTTAATGCTCTGTTCCAACTAGCAGTAATAGAATATTAGTGTAAATATTAAAATATTTTAACTGTACCTGAGGAATTATTCACTTCTTACAGTTGTGGTCACAGTGAATGTTCATTTTAATTATTTCCTAGAATATAAGAAATCATAAGATAGTCACAGGGAGGAGACACCTTAAATCCTGGTACAACTTCTTACCAACTGGCCAGGGTTTTCACAGTCTGACTATTTCTATGATGTCCATACACCAGTGCTATTTCTAAGACTGGGGTATTACTTGTAAGACCAGGACTCTTTACTGGCATACTATCCTGGTAGCCTATGAGATACCTGGATTCTCACATAGATACATAATTTTAATTAACCTCCCGCTACATGGCCAAAGTATGCGTAGTTTTCTCTTATAATTAATGATTAGTCGAGTTTTCTCTGTTGCTCTCTCAGAAGCATCTACTGCTATCTGGCATGCTTCAATGATTTTATTTCTTGTAAATTTACAACATATTCATAGGATGACTGTACATCCTCTGAGCCCATGAGTAGCTGTTTTAAGATTGACATGGGACCTCTATTCTTTGCCCCGAAAATTAAGTCGAACGGTGAAAACCTGGTTCGTTCAGGATTTCCCGACACGCGAACAACACAGCTGGTAAAATGTTGTCCCAATCCTGTGGACATTTTGATGTAACCTTACCCAACATTTGCTTGAGTTTCTTATTGAATCTTTCTACAGTGCCGTTCCCTTCTGAGTGATATGCACTGCTAAGAAACCTTTCAATTTGAAAATCTCTCATAACCTGTGCCATAACTTCTGATGTTAATTGTTTACCTCTATCTGATAATATTTCCTCTGGAAAACCCAGTCTGCTAAAAATTATCATAAGTGCATCAACCACCTCCCTTGTTGGAATGTTTTTAAGAGGTATCGCCTCTTCCCACAATGTGCACAAGTCAATGCATGTAAGAATAAATCTATGGCCTCTGGCTGATGCGACCGGTATTAGTCCTAAGATATCAACCGCCATCTTAGCAAACTGTCTGTTAGAGATCGAAAGCTTGTATTGGTGCTTTGCGGTATGCTCCCTTGTGAGCTAATTTCTGGCATTTCTCACAAGTTCTACAGAATGTCTTTATATCCTTAGTTACACCAGGCCAGAAAAAATTGGATAGCACTCTCTGTTTAGCACGAGCTTACCCAAATGACCACCTCATTTTACGTCATGGGCATTGTGGTGATATGGGAGAAGGGAGGATAGATAGAAGAAATAAAAGAGTACCAATCTCTTCCATAGTGTCTTTTGGCTCGCTGTAGGTGATAGTCCAACACTTGTAGGAAGAGATGTTTTAGGAGACTGAAATTTTAAACTCTTCTCAGTTAAGTTAAGAAGCAAATCCCATCAATGATCCTGAGAGTAGGTTAGGTCTTCAGCCACACTTCTCCTGAGGTACTGATATGGCTCATGAGACCCCCAGCTGGTAATTAAGACATTGATTAACAGAAACAGTTAACTACCAAGCTACAGAACATTTAGTTAAAAGAAAGAAACAACAGTGACATTCTTTTCAAGGAAAATATAATAGACCGAGCTATATTAATTACAGATAAACGAAAGAAAAACAATATTTATATAAATGGTTATACGTATTCAGTAATGGGTAAAGGGAGATAACAATAGTCTACACAAACGTTATGTTAATTATTAGGGTACCCTTCACGATGGCTGAGGTGTATGTCCTAATTCTAATCACTGACTGGTATGACACAATATCTTTTAATGTTTGGTCCTTTTTTAGAAAGCACTTATCATAATTGTTGCTGCTGCTGTTATGACTTCAAAATGTCACTGCAAGTTGTATCCCCTGGCCAAGTTGCTGGAATAGTTCGTAGCTGTATACTGCAAGGTTTCACTGCACAACTGAGAGTTCACCTGTGTTCGTCACTACCAGGGAGCCGCTTTGTTCCAAAATTGCAGTTTGGCTCCTCAAAGACGGCATATATAAGCAGTTCTTTTGCACTCTGGTCTGACAAATTACACACTAGAAGTTTCTGCAACTGGCTTTTATTTGGGGCTTACAGATGTGAGTAAAGATAGAAATGATATATTCTACATTTATACTTTTAACAGCGGCCTATGACCTCATCCAGGTCGGGAAATTCCGGGCCTACTGGGTCATGGGTGAATGTCCTGCCAGCCGCTGTACATAGCGATGAGTCACAGGGAAATTCCATGCATTACTGGAAAATCCTTGATATTCTGAGTAATTGGGCGGTCCCACCCGGTCACTTGGAGATCCCCGGCTGACTGGGTCACTGGCCTCTCAGGTAAAATACCAAAGCGACACGTAACTGGAAAACCAGGTATCTTGGGTCATTATCGTACCTGGCATTAAAAATCATGAGAGAGAGAGAGAGAGAAAGAAAGACAGAAGAGGTAGGCGAAGAATAAATGGTCGAAAGTTGGCACCATGATTTGTTTTCTTTCAGAAGTCTTTCTTACTTCTTCTTTGATCCTTAGTCACCGACCATCAAAGCAGTCAGTCGCCATCACGCCTGGTGGCGTCTTGTAGGGCAACAACAAATTGATTCCACTTTGCTCGGTTGGTGGCCATCCTTCATACAGTGCCCCAAACTCTGGTTCATTCTTTGCATCTCAGCCTCCATAGTCCGCCAAGTTGTTTTAGGTCGGCCTCTCTTTCATTTTCCTTCAGGGGTTCATAGCATAGCCGTTCTTGTGATGGCATTGGGGTCTCTTCTGAGGACATGGCCAACCCAGCTCCAGTGTCTGACCGCTATGATGGTGTACATGTCCTCTTGCTTGCTCCGAGTAAGCAGATCTTGGTTGGTGATGGTATTTTCAGAAGTAGTATCATTAAAATTTCTAATAAAAATACCATATTTAATGGTGTGTCAGTGGATAGCCTTATTGTTGTACACATCATCTTTACTAGCCACCTTGAAAAAAAATTTTTTTTCTTAATGATTCATCATCATCATGTTGCATAGTAATGAAAGAATCTTTACTGACAAGTGAAACCTGTAAACCCTCACCATCATCATTCATGGATGTAGTCTCATCATTAGTCTGAGCCTGTGCCTGAGCTCCAGTTGTAACTGCATTGGCAGACAATAAATGTTGGTTTTCCCACATTTTAATACCATCTGAGCATTCTTTTAAGCCAGGGAGATTACCCAAAATCAATTCACTTACTGGATCAGGTAACATGCAGGCGTGTACATTACCCATGAAATAAGGTGTATTAATGTAAACCTGGGCAGTTTGGTAATATTAGACTGTATGTGCCCATGAAGGTAACACATTTTACCTTTTTACTTGTGTAACATGATCTATCAACAAGAGTGTAAGACACCCACAGTGGTGCAACCTGTGTTTCTAAGTACAGAAACAAGTCTATGATTGACGAACCCTTTGCAAAATTTCAGTGAACCTCTTCTGTCATGGGAGGCCAGTACTGGTAGAGGGTGCCCACAGATTAATCTAGGAACTTCATCTGTCTGAAAAAGATTGTTACAAACAGAGCTATTTGCTTTATTAGTAGGATCCACACTACATGCATTCGCATGAGATGGGGTGTCAAACAATTGATTACCACCATCTGAATTGTGGGACTGTTCCACAGCCGCATTTGACCTATATGGGTGTTGAGAACCCATATAATTTTGATTTTTTTATGCTGTTATTGCTGTTGAAATTATTATCATAGTAATGTCTCCCTCTGTTAGAATAGGAATTCTGGGTAAATTAAATTGCTGTTGAGACCCACTTTCTTGATTATATAGACCTGAAAGATCCAGTGTTCCGGTCAAAATTCCTTCCCCAGCCTGTAGAGTTGTTATGTGATCCCTGCTTTTGATTTTTCGGGTACATGGTTTTTGCTGAAGCAACCGGCAATGCCTCATTGATGCTCGAGTTGCGTATATTAATTCCGGGGTGTGCGGCCATAAAACGCCGACCTAAAATCTCCATCTCCGCAATAGTTTGTGGATCTCTCTCCTGGGAAGATGTTAAAAATTCTGGACTGACTGAAGAGAAGACTGTCTCTCAGTATTAGGTCCATTAGTTTATCAAAAGTATGTTCAATACGGGCCAATTCAATACATCTATTCAGAGTGAGTTTAATGGAAGCAATGTACTCTGAAAATTCCGGTAATAATGTTTTAAATTTCAGTCTGTACCCATTGACGTCCAATTGAAATTTTTTCAGTAACAACGCCTTTATAGAGTCGTAACTGCTTCTTGAAGCATCATCTAAAGTGTATATTGCAGTAAGGGCATCTCCTGAAAACAATGACATTATCTTACTGGGCCATTCTCATTTGTCAAGTTTATGTTCTTGGCAAATAGTCTCAAATCTATTTAGGAAGTACGAAATATCGTTAGTTGGGGCATGAAATTTAGGTAAGTTTACCTTAAAAGGACAACTATAATCTTTCTTAGTAGTACCCTGCCCTGTGCTTTCAGCCTGTTTATTCTCTTTTTCAAGTTTAAGTTTTTGAAGCTGAATTTCCGCCATTTTCTGTTCATGTTCGAACTGAGCCATTCTCAGTCTTTCATCTTTTTCATCCTGTCTCCTTTCCTCTCTGGTTATTTCTTCTTCTCCTCTCTGGCTATTTCTTCTTCCTTTTTCTTCTCCTTAGCCAAGTGCTCTAAAGCAAATTCTTTCAATGCTTTGCCTTGGAAACCAAGTTTTTCACCCAATGTGACAAAATGTTCTAGAACGACATGTCATATTATCCTGATGTACTCAATCAGTTGTAACAATAAATCCTGATTGCAGTTATATCACCTATTTAAAATTCACCTTACATGTATACTCAATATCAGAACTTAATTAGTCCTCTAATTTCCTAAATGCGACATTATATGTTTTTCAAAGAAGCAGAACAGTACAATACGATTCCGAACAAATGTAGACAATAGATCAAGCCAAATAAAAATAATACTAAGGTAGAACGAAAGATAATGTATAAAAGTCTTAGCAATCAGATCAAAAGGCTTAATCTGCAAGAAAGACAAAACAAAGACGTATTACAATATGAATACATGGAAAATAAGTGGAGAGTCAAATGATGCTAAACACAGTGGTTCCCAAACTTTTTCGGTTCACGGCGCCCTTAATGTACCAGGATTTTTCCACGGCGCCCCAAGTCCGAACATAAGCCTACCTAACAGTTGCAGTGCGCCGTTGGTGGAACAATTATGTCATTGAATAGATAAATCGTTTAGATTTTTGTTCACTGCATGATACTTGCTTTTTATCACAGTGACCGCTGAAAACCCAGCTTCTCACAAATATGACGTCGCAAATGGAATTAAGATTCGCTGAGCTTTACCACTTAGCAGTGGAAATTCATCTTTTACTGATATCCAAAAGTCAGTTCCATGTTGCCAAATTTTCTCTTCAGTGTATTGTCGCAGGACAGCCCAATAAGATTTTCTTCTTCTACAGAAGTAAATTCAGATGGAGCTTTGGCCTTGAATGGGTCTTGAATCCATGCGAACTTGTCGATATTATCTTCTTTAAAGTATTTTTCAAACCAGTAGATAAGCTGTGATAGAGAGATATGTTGCGAGAGAAATCAACTTCATTGGAGATCACAAACTGCTGCAACAAGGGGCAAAAATCTTTGCCACCATCTTCATCCATTTTTCTACTCCATAGCTGTAATTTTTTTCTGAAAGCTAAAACCTTCTCGACCAATTTCAATATGTGCATGTGGCCTCCCTGCAGGGAGAGATTCAACTTTTCAAAGATATCACACAAGTATGCTAGTTTTACCAAAAAGTCTTGTTTCCACAAAGTGTTTGGCATATTCGTATTTTTCCTCTTCAAGAAAAGTGTACATTTCCTGCCGTAATTCAAACGTACAGGATAATACAATGCCACGAGAGAGCCATCGTGAGGGGCAGTAGTGCAACAAAGACATGTATTCGGCTCCCATATCCTCACACCATTTTGTGAAAAACCTTGCTTTCACTGGCCGAGTTTTTATCAAGTTCACCATATTCACCACACATTGTAAGACCAGATTCAGTGGAGGACTCAGATACTTTGATGCAAGTGCTTCTCTGTGAATGATGCAATGGGTCCACAGTGAATCCGGAGCTTTGCTTCGAATAAGCGCCTGCAATCCTCCATAATGGCCGGACATCGCACGACTACCATCAGTACAGACACCAACGCACTTTGTCCACTCCACAAGTCTTGAGCCTATGTACTTGCAGTGATACTTTTACAAAAGAGAAGGTCTTCCACGATGTCATTACCATCTATGAACTGTAGATAGCAAATGTGGGTACTTGTGTCTTTTATCACCCATTCTGAAATTCAATGACTACACTGGCTTCCATACATTTGCCTGCGCGGGGTTAGTCTATTTTGCAATTCGCAAGTAGGGGTGGAAGGATAATTGTGTCTACATTTTCCTTACATTTGCCTGCGTGGGGTTAGTCTATTATGCATTTCGCACATAGGAGTGGCAGGATAATTGTGTCAACATTTGACAAGGATCAGTGAGTAGCAAGGGGACCCCCTCCCCACCCAGCTCTCCCCACCCAGCGGCGAAAACAAATAAAGGATCAGCGCGTAGCGATTTCTTGTCAGGGTACAGTGTTGTTGGTTTTGTGGGCCCTAAACGGGACCGTGGTGCAGCTTTGTGGGTTTCTGGGCCCTAAAAAGGACCGTGGTGCAGTTTTGTGGGTTTTCTGGGCCCTAAAAAAGACTGTGGTGCAGTTTTGTGGGTTTTCTGGGCCCTAAAAAGGACCGTGAGGGGAACAGATCACCAAGGATCGCTGAAGCTATGCACATATCAGGACATACACATGTTCGTTCGTAGCAGCACAATTTAAAGAGGAGGCCAAAATTCTGGGTTCTTGTGCGTTTATTCACCGGTTAAATCAAATTGTGGATATTTATTACCCAAACCGATCACCGTACTCTTTCTTGACTGAAAAAGTGTCATTGTCCTCTCCCCCTTCCCCCGTTGCTTAGAATTTTTTTTAAAACACGCCTGCCGTTCGTAAGGTTGTAGTCACGTAGCACATTCTGCCGTAGGGGAGTGAAGTGTTATAGACTTCGATGTACTGGGTCCCAGCTTTATGAGGTGGGGTGGCCTGTTCCCTTCCTCGCTGCCGTTGCCTTCTCTAACTCAAGATCAGAGGCAGGTACCCTTTTACAGCTGGTTAGACTGATGCGTGACACCTGTTCCCTTTCTCGCTGCCGTTGCTTTCTCTAACTCAGGATCAGTCAGGTACCCTTTTACAGCTGGTTAGACTGATGCGTGACACCTGTTCCCTTTCTCGCTGCCGTTGCTTTCTCTAACTCAGGATCAGAGTCAGGTACCCTTTTACAGCTGGTTAGACTGGTGCGTGACACCTGTTCCCTTCCTCGCTGCCGTTGCCTTCTCTAACTCAGGATCAGAGTCAGGTACCCATTTACAGCTGGTTATGGAGTGTTAGAGACTTCACCATACTAGGTCCAGCATCGAGAGATGGGGTCTACCTAGCTATAAATGGGTACTTAACTTTGAGTTAGGGAAGGAAAAGACAGCGAGGAAGGAAACTGGTCTCCCCACCTCTTGATGCTGGACCTAGTATGGGACCTCAAGACGCAGCAATAGAGACCGCAGTCAGCGACTCATAGCTTGACTGCCTGCGTCAGGACCAGCGAACCAGAGCTGGTCAAGACCGCACTCCACCTCCACGTGGTGGTCCTGGAAACAGTCTGCAGCTGTGCAGGCTGGCTGAGCGAGTGTGGATCGAAATGGGAAGGCAAACCCGGTCCTAAAAAATGCCGTGCAGAAGTCGGATGTGTCGACCGAAAGGTGCAGATATCACAGCTACGTTGTAAACAGACACAACGCAACCACCGTCCTTTTCAGGGCGAACGAAGAAGAAGAAGAAGAAGGACCTAGTATGGTGAAGTCTCTAACACTCCATAACCAGCTGTAAATGGGTACCTGACTCTGATCCTGAGTTAGAGAAGGCAACGGCAGCGAGGAAGGGAACATGTGTCACGCAAGTCAAACCAGCTGTAAAAGGGTGCCTGACTCTGATCTTGAGTTATAGAAGGCAACGGCAGCGATTTCCCTTGTTTCCTTTGTACCGTTAACTTGTAGAACTGATTCAATTCCGTTCTATTGGTTTATAAACTTTTTTTTTTTAATCCGGGGGGGGGGGGGGTTGGGGGCGGATCTGTCGTAAGCGTGTCAACTATGAATGCAAGAGAAACGCTTTTTTTTTTTTAACTTGCCTCCCAAATCACAATGTGAAATCAACATTTTTCAGTCAAGAAAAAGTACGGTTCTCAGTTTTGGTAATAAATTTCCAAAATTTGATTTAACCGGTGAATAAACGCACAAGAACCAAATTCTGTAATGTCTTGCAGGATACTGTCGAATGGGTCTGACTGACGAACTTTATTCCGATGTCGCCACAAAAAGTCACACAAGTAGGAATCTAACATGTGTCTCTATGTTCCGTTTTGACGTTTGTTGCGTTCTTTGGCAGCTTTCCACAATCTCTCTATTCGTTGTGTGTTTGCTCCTGTATTTGGGTCGACAAAATTTGCAGAATGATTCACCATTTCGTGAGTTAAACCTGGCAAATTCTGAATGGTACTATATGCGCGCCATTGATCAGACACAACTGTCGTACCAGGACGAATGTTGGCTATGAAAAAGGGCAATAGTGTAGCCGCTGAGCGGTCCGGCACTGGAACCATGAAACACTTACTTGTTTCACGACAAACGCCACAGAATACCCACTGCTGTGGAAATACACGACCGACGTTATTTTTTCTGCGTGTGAACATACTTTCATCAATCTCAACCGTCGTATATTAGGACCACCAATTACAGCGGAATTAGCAATTAGTGAATTTGCACAAACCTCACGGAGGTTGCTGTTCCATTTTATGACAGCTTTATTGGCAATTCCTAGCTCTGATTTACAGAAAGCAATGCTAGTCATCTCTTTACTCCAACAGTAAATGAACAGAATAATCTCTGTGTGCCAGAACGAACAGGAATGTCCTGCTGACATGTGCGGCATCTCTAACGATCTTGGCGAACTGTGAGAGACAAACTCATGACATGATTGTTAGCACACAGTCGGACGGTGTCCATAATTCCTCGTTCCTGCAAAAACTGCACACAATTCTTTTTGTTGCATGTAAAATCTAACAACTCCAAGAGATTCATCTTCCACGTCCTTGACATGGCGATTGAATGACACGGTATTAGATTTGCTGTGCGAATTTAAGAAAAAGTATAGTGCTTCGTGTGGCTACTAAATTTTAACAATTATAATCTGTGGGTGATAAAAGACACATGTGCCCAAATGTGCATCCTTATTATTGTCCGTTGCCTCATCCAGCTGCAACCAAATCTACATTAGCCGGTAGAATTAGTTGTTCTGCGATAGTATGGGGCTTTTTACACTTCGCGACTCTATACGCAACCTTGTATGATGCTAGCAAAGTATTGCTTGGTATTGACACATGCTGAGAAAAAGTAGCTTTTTTGTTGTTTTAATTCTTTTAACTTTCTGGTAAAATGGTCACGATGTTTACCAACTATGTTTCCATGATTAGTTTCTAAATGGCGTTTTAGCTTACTTGGAAGCATGCACTCCGGTGTCAAAACTTTCATACACAGTACACACTGCAGTCTCTCTTCATCGTTGACATCTGTCGATGTAAAGCCAAAATCCAAATAGCTATCGTCATATTTACGACATTTCCGCTTCTTCACACCCCCGCCACTAGTTTGTGGTGCTTCCTCTTTATTTTCACTCCTACAATGCCTATTAATGTTCAATAAAAACTTGTCCATTTTTAGGAATATAAGAACGACAACTTTTAAAAGTTTACTTGATCACAACATAATTCAGTTGGTTCGATCTTAAATAAATCAAGGCCCCAGAGACAGCTATTTATATACGAACACCAAGTACTGAGAAAGTTCGATAAATAACTAGAACAATCCAGTCACTATATTCACATTGATGCACAGATGAAGGATATAAAAATCGCACTTATCTTTTTGGGAAATTAAAATAATCTCCTTTCCGGACTCAGATCTGATGCGAATGAATGGGGATACCGCTCTGAAGCAACCCACAACAGCGAAAAAACTATTCTTAACTGATCCGTCCTTCCTGCTTCAGTCTGGTAACACGCCATTTTATCTTCTGCTGACAATTCACCGTAGAGACTAATGTCAATAAGTTTTCTCATCAAAACTCTTCAAATAGGATCCTTTGGCCTTGACCCCCAGATTTAAACTCTAGTTGTGGCGTTACTTTATGGTGTGCAGTGTGAGGAATATAATTTACACATTCTATTTTGACCAAGTAATAGGTTCATTCATCCCAATGCTCACAGAGAGTAAAATACACAGTTCAACAACTCCAGTTCTGTTGCACATAGAACAAGTTTAATTCTTTAAATACGTATTCTGCTCCCGAGAAACAGTCAAATGTTATTTAGGATCCATTTAACATCATATGTATGAAAACATGGAAGTCGGCTCAAGTCGGCTGCAGTTTCGTCATCTCATAAATCGACACACAGGACACTATCTTTCATAAATACTTCACTGTTAATATCAGAATATGTCTAATCGCCGACATCAAATGAAATATGGGAGCAGTAACACGTGCAACCTCACACTGCAAAGACACACACTCAAATCCCCTACAGATCATTCTTACCCTACTGCTCACACTTCACCGCCTGCATGCATATCAATCAGAGTCGTCATAACTTCTGCTAGGTGGTAGGTCGGAGTTTAAACATATCGTCTAAGTCGTTTATAGATCTATGTAAGGAAATGCATTACTGTATATAATTTACACGTCACAGCGTGGTCGCCAATGAGGTCTGGTATGTCATATTTCCAAAGGTTCATGAAAAACCATTTCTTGTTGAGGACGTAGCTCACGACCCACTCTAACTCGAAAATGTCATTGGACATTTTCTTCATTAACAGCCATCGGTATTGTTTCCGAGATGACTTGAGGGTCGCGGCGAAGGAGGTGTAGTTTTTATAGTGTTGGAATTTTTTTTTATCCTGTACGCCCGCTAATACTCGAGGCGAAATCTCAGGTTATTATTTATGTCTAACCTGACATTGATTTTACGTGAGTATCCCTTTATTTCTTGTACAGAGACAGGTGTCCCTCGCCATTCAGGCAAATACTCGCCGATTTCGGAGGTACCCATTGCAGCTGGGTCGGCTCAGGAGCCGCCAGTCCCTGGTCGACGACACTCCTTCAAATGGTCTCGCCAGGTCTCGAGTTAATCCAGTCCAAATCCCGGTCGACGAAAAATCCTCAAATGCCGTCGCCCGGGTTTGATCCAGTATCACCCGGTCGCCAGAGCGGTGTTGTAACCACTACGCTAGCGCGGCTAGTGTTGGAATAAAGGCCATCAATGAAAACGCCTACCAAATGTCTGTCTAATTCCGTTTGTGGAATATTTCCGTCCAAGAACCCTTCTTCGGCTAAGTTGAAAAGCCTATCTCCAAACATTTGTACTTGTTTAATTTTGCGCAAAAGTGTCCTCGCATGTTGAGCATCAGTAATATCTGAGTAACGATGGACTAATTCTTTGCAAAGTGAGATAAAGTCTTTGTTGGGATGTGATTTCTCTCGTCTTCTAAGGAAATTTACTTACTTACTTAGTTGTTCCCCTTCTACCGTGAGGTGTAGAGATTTGTAAGAGAGAGCGCCAGACTATTCTATCAGCTGTCTTCTTCCTAGCCTGGTTCCATTCTAGTCCTCGGCCCTACAAAGATTGTCTAATGTTGTTCTCCCAGCGGACTATGGGTCGTCCTGGAGGTCTGAATCCCTGGCTCTTTGTTTCCCATGCTTGTCGTGGTAGCCGATCTTCTCCCATTCTGCAGACATGGCCAAACCATCTTAGTTGGGACTGTTCTATTTGGGTCTGCAGCGGGTGGGATTTTAGGCCTTGACGTATCGTCTGGTTGCGGACCATGTCTCTTCTTGTTACTTCAACCACCTTCCTCAGATACCTCATTTCTGAGGTTTGGATCTGGCTTTTGTGGGTTGTAGTCATTGCCCATGGCTCGCATCCATATGTCAAGACTGGGACATAGGTGGAGCGGTATACAGCCATCTTTGTTTTCTTACCAACCTCTTTCTTGCTGAGGAATCCTCGATTTATGGCCTGATAAAGTCTCCCAGCCGCTGCTTTTCGAGTGGCCAACTCTTCTTTGATGCCCCCCTTTTGGTCTATAATAGCTCCGAGATATTTAAAGTGGTCGACCTGCTCCAGGACCTGTTCTCCCAACTTAATCTGATGTTTTCTTTCTTCTCGTGATATCACCATAGATTTTGTTTTAGAGCTGCTTATGACCATCCCTCTCTTCTCCAGCTCTTCCTTCCAAACGTGCAGGTTGGATTGGAGATGTGTCTCTGATTTAGCAATCAGGACAACATCATCAGCAAATGCTAGCTCTGAAATACAGACCTGTCTCATCTTCCAGTACCCCACTGAATACTTTCTTGTTCTCTCCTTACATGCCTTGATGACATCGTCCATGAGGAGTATGAAAAGACTTCTAAGGAAATTTGTAACTAAACCTTCCTACGAGATCCGTTTCTTATCGACGTCGGATGCGGCGCCAATTAAAGTAGCATACTTGTCCATTTCGACAAGCCAGTTACTTACAGACTGGAATTTTTTCATCAGTTTTGCCAGAATTATTTTTTATCTTTAAGCAGTACCTTTATAAAATCTAAACTTTCTGATTTACTTCCCAACAAAGACACACATATTATACATCACAGTAAAGATAAATGAATGTAGAATTAGAATATGAAGGATTTTTAGTGATATTCTACATATAGTATTCAGTTATGAGTCATGTAGACCACTTTCATGAAAAGACTCATTTTAGTGAATGGAAAATGTAATTACCAACCCATGCATAAAGACAAATATTATCCAGAGAGCTCCAGGGTCTTTTAAAATAACACTAATCCATATATGAATATTATTTACAAGTGTCAGCTTCCTGTGATATTTAGTTAATGTTTTACAGACCATCCAGCGAATCACATAAACATTTTTTTAAATAAAAGAAGATATTCAAGGCAGCACAAATTTTAAGTTAAATCATACATTGTGCTGTTATTACACAACAAAGACACATATTATATACATCACAGTAAAGATAAATGAATGTAGAATTAGAATATGAAGGATTTTAGTGATATTCTACATATTTTATTCAAGTTTGATTAATAACATAGATTAATTTTTAATAAAAACTCATTTTAGTGAATGAAAAATGTACTCACCAACCCATGCATAAAGACTGAAACATTATCCAGAGTGGTCCAGCATCTTTTAGAATAACACTAATCCATATATGAATATTATGTACAAGTGTCAGCTTCCTGTGATATTTTGTTAATGTTTTACAGACCATCCAGCAGACCATACCATCATTATTAAAATAAAAAGAAGATATTCAAGACCGCATGAACTTTTAAATTAAGTCATATATTGTGTTGATATTACACAACAAAGGCATACAAATTATGTTTCATAGTAAAGATTAATGTATTTAGAATTATAATATTGGGCCTTTTAAGTGATATTCTTCATATTATATTCAATTATGAGGAATAATGGAGACTATTTAAAAAAAAAAAACTCATTTTAGTGAATGAAAAATCTACCCACCAACCCATGCATAAAGGCTTAAATATTTTTCAAAGTGCTCCATGGTTTTTTAAAATAACACTAATCCATATTTGAATATTAATTACAAGTTTCAGCTTTCTGTGATATTTTGTTAATGTTTTACAGACTCTACAGCGGACCGTACCATCATTATTAAAATTTGGAACCAAAAAGATCAAATTCAAAGTAAATCCTATATTGTATTGTATTTACATTATTATGCATAAACAATATGTACTAAATTTTATCTTGTTGCTGCGTCATTTGTGAATGCCATAATACCCATGCATTTGATCAGCACGGTCACATCCATTCATACTTTGATTATGGACTGTTATTGGCTTTGGTTTTGTCGTAGTAGTCATTCCTGTATTTGTTTTGGTGGAAAAATGATTACTGGCTTTTTTACTTTCTTATTCCTCCATCCAATACAAAGCAAAGATGAATCTTTAGTTTGCCAGCATTTCCGTTCCATGTGTGGCATGGAAAGTACTTTTATTTCTAATGGAAAGCCAATTCGGTATGACTGGAGGGTGCCAGTATAGTATTGCTTTTGCTGAAGCAAATAGTCAATCAGTGCCCTTGTGATGTAGAACCTGTCTGCAAATATATGATAACCAGTTCCAATTTGCTGCAATAGAGTTCCAAAGACTTTTATTGCCATCCCACTATTGGTGTCTGTGCTTGGGTCATATGAGGTATCCGCTCCGTAAAAAGTAAGTAGGGATAAAACATACCTAGTGGTACTGTCAACAAGACCAAAACTCTTTATATGATACTACTAGGCTTAGTTGCATTAAATTGCTTGTATTTCCATCTCCCTTTAAATCCTACAATCATTTCATTAACCAAAACATTTTCAAAGGGCATAAAGGCATTATTGAAATTTTCAATCAAAGAGTTGATGAATGGCCCCACTTTACTTTTCCCCTCGGCATCAGGCTCGACCACGTGCAACATTGTTTGATAGATAGACACAAATCTACCTCTTTCAAAGTTATTGTGATAAAATGGAACATAAAGGCAATCAGTTTCAGATGAATAATAATCTCTAATAGAAGGTCTGGGATCAATGCCCATAGCATTTATTGTGGCCATAAATTTTAACCACTCATAGTTTGATAGTGCTGTCCAGTTTGAAAATCTTGATCTTTTTAGGGATGGATTATTTTTAAGTACTTTAAGTTTTGCATACTCATTTACAGAATGTACTATTGAATTTGCAATGTCATCAATAAACAATGTTCTATAGCAGTCAAATGGAGTTGATGTCTCACTAAGACCTAAGTCACAGTGTACTCCTGGTGTGCGACCATATTTGGGATGAGATCTAAATACGTTTTGGGTCTCTGTAATACTGATGTTTGGTACTGAAATCCATTCATCACCAATTGTCCCTTGTTGCTGCTTGGTACTAATGCGTTTCCTCTTTTTGTCAATGATTTGATCAAAACTTTGTGTCGTTTTGTAGCACTAGGACCTGGCTGTGACCATGCCCTCTCCTCACTAGAACTAGCTTCTTCATTAACGTCAAATTCGAAATCATAAATGACATCATCTTGTCGTATGGTGTGTACTGGGGCAACTACGACAGTAGTTTTTGCCAGGAATAGTCTATGAGATATTAGGTATAAGGTCTCTAGAAATTGGCTCGTTAAGAAAGAATAAAGACCTATTCGAGATAGGGACAAGTAGACGGGAATGCGAATGCTTTCCACTGGACAGTGTTTCTAATTAATTATGGAAAGAGTTCTGTTTCCCCACGACCTTAGCTTCTGCCCTTAGATCCCGTAAAAGAAAAAGCCCCCAACCTCATCTGAGTAGAGAAATGTTCCTATAGGTGAATATGTAACACCGACAGCACGAGTGATACATTAACAAACTAAATAATGATCAAACGATCGTTGGGTTTATTAATGAAATATCCACACATATAGGGTTAGTAATGGTTAGAACGTGATGATGGTGAAAGACGATTCACGCAAAACACACAGATGAAATAATAAAATTCCAGTTAATTAAGTAGTAGTTAATTAAGAATGAACTGGTGCAAAGCGAAATGATGATGATGTGATATGATACGTGTTACCAAAATGGTGAGTACTCTACACAGTCTATGTGTCTCTAAATGCTTCACATTGATATGACGATTCACATGTATGCATACACTGTCCCAAGTTGTTATACGTTATGTCGAGTGGGTATCTCTAAGCGGAGGACGTTCTGAGGAAAACTGTTGTCGGACTGAGAACGTTGACGAGAGATATATTCCTTCACTGTTTGAGTATATCTCTGTAGTGTTGATCAACAGTTAATAGCTGTCATATGAACAAAAGGTCTGTTGTCTAATCTCCCGAGGGTACTGGCCAGACTGGATATCTTCACGAAATGTTAGTGATATGTAGACTCATAACCTTGCGTATGTAGTCGTGATTCATAAAATATACTTTAGAGTCTGCTTCATAGAATTCGCTTTTGAGTGTGGTGCACTTGGTATAAATATGAGATTCCACTTTTGAGCTCTTGTGCTTGACTTCAGATAATAATGATCTTTCGAGTGATTTGAACTTGTGATAACTCTGTATTGAACTTGTGAGCCAGCAGTATATGGTGACGAAAAATGCTGCGTCCACCTTCTTACTTGTGAGTGAGACAATATTCCTTTTTAATTGAGGAATGAAAGATGTCCTATGGCGAATTCTGCTAGCCAAATGTCCGTTTTTGATAACTTATTTCTGGTTAGACGTCAGACACGTTGCGTGTAGACTCATACTTCTGATGAACTGAAGACACACAAAAGTCTTCGTAAGTTTTTTTTCACATTTAACATCACTGGTTGACTTTCATTCATACTACTGCTCTTTATTGATCTCTCTCTGAGTTTTATTCTAATGATGTTAAATATCTTGTGCATGAGAGACTGTGATGATGATGGTGAAGTATGAACTATTAATTACCTCCTATCATCTTCTAGGAAAATCTTCTGATTTTACTAATCAGTTATGAAAAGAATTAATTGAAACTCTATGTTTTGCACCTTTAGCTGTGAGGTTAAAATAAACAAAGAATAATAAAATGTATTACTAATCTATATAAGATCTACTAACCTTCTTTTCCCTTCGCAAAAATCCTTTAAGAACCCAATTCAACACAGAACTGGATTATTTTCCACTCTGAATAAACACGTGTATTTAGGCTAGGCGTTTTAGGGATTGTATCTCTGCCTCACAATATAAAAACTGAACTCCTTCCTCTAGCAAGCTACGCAGCATTATATTTCTGGAAGTCCAATGTGGGTTTCTTGTACAGCTCCACCCATTTTCGCCAGCATGCTAACATGTCCTCTTTGTGGCGCCGCCTATTGTATTACATGCCGGTTGCTTTAAACAGCATGAGACGTTTTCACCTGGCCAAGCTGGGCGTCCAATGTGGTGACCCGGCTTTTCCCCCTGGCCAAGCTGGGCGTCCAATGTGGTGACTCGGCCGAGCAACAAAGATAACAACAGTCCACAGAAATTGTATAATGCCCAGATGTCTGATTGGGATGACCAGATGTGTATTCACCAGATTTATCACGATGCAATGTGGGCTTCAAACGATAATGTCAGGTATGGGGACTCAATCAAAGGACTTTATTTCCCCCGATGAAAGAACAAATGTGGTTTTCTAGATACCGGTCGCGAGTAATCACAACGATGAAATAGCAAATGTGGGATCGCAAATGTTGGATGAAAAAGCAAATGTCGGAGAAAATACAATACGAAAGATGTAGGAAAAGATAGAGCAATAAGGCCTTTGCGCTCGTTTATCACAATCTTCACTACACTCATCAAACATACACAGCTCCCTAGCCTTTTCTACAGATAAAAAAGACCTACGTTTTGATAAACATGATGTGATTGGTTCACTAGACATTGTCTGTATAAGCAACAATAATCACCTGATCGAAAGCCGACAGATTTACCGTTTTTTCACAGTGAAATTTGCTAGAACAAGCGTGTTTCCGAATCACAACTAAAAGATTGCGCTCTTCTGAATAAAAAAAGTGTAACTTCCGTTATGTTAAAATACCAAATTACGAAAATACGGAAAAAATTTTACGGAACACAAAAGTGACACTATGAGCGTTATATATCGGCTTCTAGGGGGTTTACAGAAGTACGCTATCAGCGTCGTTTCGTCCTGTAAGAAATAATACTTGAAATAACATGGCAGTACAGTCTTTCTTCACCCAATAAACGATTGCCTCGTCCAGCAGACCTGACGGGAACAGGCTAACCTTGAACTTGTTGATGTTATGCAAATAAGTAGTGACGTGTTAATCTTTTCCTTTCTCTCAATCATGCAGTGTCGATAAGTTTTCTCATCAAAAATCTTCAAATAGGATCCTTTGGCCATGACCCCCAGATTTAAACTCTAGCTGTGGTGTTACTTTATGGTGTGCAGTGTGAGGAATAGAATTTACACATTCTATTTTGACCAAGTAATAGGTTCATTCATCCCAACGCTCACAGAAAGTAAAATACACAGTTCAACGACTCCAGTTCTGTTGCACATAGAACTGAAGTTTAATTATGTAAATACGTATTCTGCTCCCAAGAAACAGTCAAATGTTATTTAGGATCCATTTAACATCATATGTATGAGAACATGGTCATCTACCCGTCTCAAGTCGGCTACAGTTTCGTCATCTCATAAATCGACACACACACGACACTATCTTTCATTAATACATCAGACATACTACTATTCTGAGCAGCCATATACAATATCAGAATATGTCTGTAATTGCTGACATCAAATGAAATATGGGAGCAGAAACACATGCGACCTCACACTGCAAAGACACACACTCGAATCCCCTACAGATCATTCTTGCCCTACTGCTCACACTTCACCGTCTGCATGCATATCAACCAGAGTCGTCATATCTTCTGCTAGGTGGTAGGTTGGAGTTTAAACATATCGTCTAAGTCGTTTATAGATCTTCGTAAGGAAATGCATTACTGTATATAATTTACACATCACAGCGTGGTCGCCAATGAGGTCTGGTATGTCATATTTCCATAGGTTCATGAAAAACCATTTCTTGTTGAGGATGTGGTTCACGCCCCACTCTAACTTGAAAATGTCTTCGGACATTTTCTTCATTAACAGCCACCTGTATTGTTTCCGAGATGACTTGTCCTACATGTAGTCCTTCAATAACCCCAGACCTAAAGGTCTTTTTTATTTGGACATGTGCCCTAATATAACCGATTAGGTTGAACGGGACGCGCCTCGCCAAAACGCAAAAGTTTTACATAAAAAAAAACATTTGAGTTGAAGATTCTTATTTTTATGTTGGATCCAATTTCTCTTGATCTCCATATATTTCCCAATGCAATGAAAGCTCCTCTTGCTTTTTGTATTCTTAGTTTGATATCATTGTCTGTCCCTCCAACTTTGTCTATATTGCTGCCAAGATATGTGTACGATTCTACATCTTGTATTGGTGTTTCTTCAAGTTCAACCCTGTTAACATTACCTGCATTTATTCTCATTATTTTTGTCTTTTCCCTGTGTATTTTCAGACCCAATTGCTGTGACCTCTCCTCGAGTGTTTTCAATTTGTACTGCATCTGATTACGGTTATGGGACAGAAGAGCCAAGTCATCAACAAAATCCAGATCATCCAACTGCTTAGTCAGAGTCCACTGGATTCCATTTCTGTTGTGTGTTGTCGATGTTCTCACAACCCAGTCTATTGCTAGTAAGAAAAGAAATGGAGGCAAGAGGCATCCCTGTCGCACTCCTGTTATTATCCCAAACAGTTCTGTAAGCTGTCCTTCATGAAGAACTCTGCACGCCCATTCCGAAGCTATGTTCTGATCCAGTCTGCGCAATGTTTTTCTAATATGTGCATGCTGCAGGTCTAGTGAGTCAGTTGATGTTCCAGCAATATGTTTCCTAAGGTAAAGGAAAAAAGGTAAAGGATCCCGTTACACCCCCACTGAGGCATATTGGGAATATGGTGTTAGGCCCATATTTTCTTGACCATCGGCACACTAGGGGTGACATGGTAAACATCATGCCGGCCGCCTTAACCTTCCCAGAGTTGCTCCGGCACCCAGTTGCTGGGTCGACCCAGGAGCCATTTGCAGCCTTAAAAAATCCCACCTCATCTGGGGATCGAACCATAGACCACTGAGCTAAGAAGCCAGTGCACTAACCACTATGCTACCGCGGCTCCCCTGCCATGTTGTATTATTCACTTATTACCTATTATACAAGGTATGTTAAATTTTTCTTTATAACTCAAATGCATTTATGCATCTGATTGTTGCACGGTCACAATACCTCTTCAAACGACAGTTCATTTTCTTCTGGAATTTCAAGTTCAATAACTTCATCTTCAAAGGGCGATAAAAACAAACTCATCTCTTATAGTTCAAGCTGTTCATCCACAAAACCATTGCTTTCAATGTCATTGTTACCAACCTTGTTATATTGATGTGGTATTGTCAGGCTTATAGTCTGTTGTCGACTTATTTTCTCTTATAATTTGCCAACGCGAATAACGTGAGCCGTTTGGATGGGCCAATGGTGATCAAACGAACACCGTGATAATGATAGAGTCATAAGATAGACCAAATGATAAGTCAAGCAGGCATTGTCGAAAACATATCATTGACGAGGGACTTTATTATATGAAGACGACAGTAACATCACGAGTAGATACAGCGCATCATGGTCAATTGGTTTTCATGCAGAAATAAATACGTAGTTAAGATATGGAATCAACCTCGAACTTGACCGGACTCACTAACCGTCGTCATATCAAGGACGGAAGCTCTGCGGTGCCGAGTTCCATGAAGATCCAATGCGTTACGGTCCAGACAAAGCTCAGCAAGAATCTGGACACACTAGCGACATGCCCATGACAAGACGTGCCGAAGCTCTACCAGATCTTGCCAAGGATAAATAGAGTATCAATCATGATACATGAATGAGCCAGGTTTGACTAAAGCAAATGCTCCACACAGGGAGAATCTATAATATATACTTCATTGAGTTTTCCCACGACATAGGGACTAAGACTTATATCAATATTCGTTAAAGACGTCTGCCTTTAACAAAGGACTCTATGGATGTGCTCAAACATCATTGCTGTTTGGCAACAAATCGATTGCACCAAGTTGCGCTATTTTGTTCAAATATAGTGCACGAAGGCACGCAAATAATTAAGCATATTATTACTTTAGATGCGCTCACATGTGTGTCTACAAAAGACTAGACCTGCATGTGAGGATCTCAAACACTTAACTCCCACGCAAAAAAGGACTTAACAGTTTACACCGACCCCCGGGGGAAAAAAAGTGCAGCCTTTTTTATTATTTTCTAATATTATACCGAACAAAAGAGTGAGGTCGATCAAATTCTATTATATAACAACAGAGATATACAAGACATATTAAGTCATAATAAAGAAACATACAATAGTGGGATGTAAGTGTGTAAAGACCAAATTTAAACAAAGATGAAATATATCAACCATGGACAAAATAGAAACCAATAAGTGGAAAGTGAAATGAGCAGATGAAATTAAATGGAGAATGACCATCAATGAAAAGTGTATTGAAATAAAACAATGATAAAACATGGCAACAAATTAAATTGAAAAGTGGATTGTGTATGAATAAACACAAGTGTGGTAAACCAGAATGGAACAAAAGCAAAACTAATATAAAAACAAGAGAATAAAGCAACATTCCAAAGAGAGTATGATAGGCGAGAGAAAAAATAAGATAAGCTCCTTATTAGTGCTTAATAAGTTACTTATCACTGGTATTAGTAACTAATACCGCGCACAAATAGGTGCTACTGTAGCACAACTACGTGCTGCGTAATGAGAATAAATAATAGTGTCAGGAAAAAACATACTCGCTAAATGTTCACTAACGAAATGTTTCGAAATGAGATGTTCCGTTTAAATAATACTGTCACTTGCTAAAAGTTCAGCAACTAACTGTTGTGTACGAATAAAATGATATTAATGTATCACATGTAAGTTAAAGAAAATAATGTCATTAATCGAACATGCTCTAGGGAAGTAGTTCTTTGTAGCCTTATATCCACGGATAGACGAGCGCACATACATGAATCACAATAACTAACTCCGCACTAGCTGAAAAGTATGATAAGGAACTAGCAAAAGAAGCCATTAAAATAAAGTAAGTTAATGGTTGACAAATAAAATCACTCATAGTCACTATAAAAGTCAAGTTAGTTAATAATGTGCACAAAATAGTTAAATTGTGGCGTATAAGAAAACAACATATCCACTGGTGAAGATAGTGCTCCAAAACGAAAGTATTACGTGGCATCATCGTACCAAGGCAGAAGTACATCAGTGATGATGCGGCAGGGCAATGGCGGCAAAATATTGGAGGTTCAGCGGCCTGGTAGAATCTTGTGGACATCTGGACAGTATATCATATACTGCGGTGTCGGAATCCCTGATGGCTTGCACTGTGAAGTCACATGGCCGCAAGACGAGAGCATAATTTGCAGATCTCAAATTCATCAAGTACGTACTATGAATACCAATAAGAGTAAGCTGGTCTGCTTCAGAGCAACCTGACCTTTGAAGTGAAGATGGGAGTATGACAAAGATGCCCCTTATCAACCACTCTATTTTTAACAGTCATAGACTGAGTGATGCGCCAGACAACAGAGGGCAATCCAAGAGGAATAAGATGGACTACATTTTCTACATTGGAAGATCTGGAATATACAGATGACATTGCAGTGCTAGCACATTCACATCAACACATCTAGGAAAAAACGGATAGACTTAATAAGTATAGCCAGCAGGTGGGCTTGAACATCAACCTAAAGAAGACAGAGGTCATGACGCTCAATGTGAGCAACCCTGAGCCCATATCAGTAAGGAATCAGCAACTGGAACAGACAGATGCCTTCACATACCTAGGATGCATAGTAACACCAGATGGCGGAGCAATCAAAGACATCAACAACAGAATGAACAAAGCAAGAACAGCCTTTTTTAATCTAAACAACATCTGGAAGTCCTCTCAGTACAGCACAAGCACAAAATTAGGATTATATCAGAGCTGTGGGCTTTCTGTGCTTCTCTATGGCGCGGAGAGCTGGAGAGTTACAGAGAAGGAAATGTCAAAATTGTCCTCTTTTCACACAACATGGCTAAGAAAATTTCTCCGAATCGTTTGGCTGAATACCATCACCAACCAAGATCTGCTTACTCTGAGCAAGCAAGAGGACATGCACACCATCATAGCTGGCAGACGCTGGAGCTGGGTTGGCCATGTCCTCAGAAGAGACCCCGATGCCATTACAAAAACAGCTATGCTATGGACCCCTGAAGGAAAACCAAAGAGAGGCCGACCAAGAACAACTTGGTGGAGGACAGTGGAGGCTGAGATGCAAAGAATGAACCAGAGTTGGGGCACTGTACGAAGGATGGCCGCCGACCGAGCAAAGTGGAATCAATTTGTTGTTGCCTACAAGACGCCACCAGGCGTAATGGCCATTGACTGCTTTGACGGTCGGCGGCTAAGGATCAAAGAAGAAGAAGAAGGTCCGCTTCAATGATAACAAGGGTGTCAAGCAAGAAGCGTTGGCACTGTAGTACTGACCAGACAATGGCCAACATAACGAGGTCCATAGAGCAATGTCGACTAGCTTCCGGCAATTGTCGAAAAAATTGGAGTACTTGGAGGAAAGTACCTGCATAATTGTGCCGCAGAGCATCTCCGATACCCATCGAGAAGGTGTCCCTGCGAATAATTAAAAGAACATTTCTGCATGGTAATCGTAGGATATTAGTGGATTAAAATATTAATTTTATCCTACCGAATGTGGCCATGCAAAATTTAGACCACTGTGTCATGATAGGCGAACCTTTCTTCAACAAAGGAGAAAAGGTAGCAGTAAAAATAGCCAAGGCAAAGTAGAAATTATCAATGATATATGGTGACAAAAGTGTCCGCGAAAAATAACAGCGTGAGAAGTCAGTCGGGCAAAGGTCTATGTGCTGCATAAAATACAGGCACAAGAAATAATCTGGGTGTGCGCAATGATGCACAGAGGAGTCGTGAATATACACATGAAACCGACGTCAAAAGGAAAATCTATAAGATAGTAATGACGACTGACTATCTGAGATGTCGTGTAAGACAAAGGGGACTCAGTTGACAAAGGCATATATCTCAAAGGCTGAACTGAAGTCATAGCCTATGTACTGGGCAAATAAAAAAACATGAAATATAAAATATAGATGTAAAAACAGACAGTGGTGAATTTGGACCTGCGTCGAAGTTTATCAGGAAAGCAATAAGTAAGACAAAAATTAGTTAACAAAGAAAATACTGAGCTAACCGGCCAAGTAAAAAAGGTAAAAATACCAATAAGATATTGTGACAGACGAATTTCAGCGTCCCTGAACTGTTAGATGATATGGTAGACCCTGGGATAGCATGAGAGCCCTCATTCATTTATGTTGCAAATTTAATCGCCAACGTGGGTCCCACGTTTGCTAATTAGTATGCACCATAGCAGAGTGGACTCTTTACCACGTTTGCTAATTAATATGTAGACCGTTAGCATGCGAGGAACCAGGAGATTCGCTTGGTATTTAGTTTAGATAAGCCACGCCTTCCGCCTTACCTTAGAGTGATCTAAATCAGCTACCTCCTTCAACTACTTTCTTTCTTACCGCCTTATAGGCGTTGCCAAAGTTCAACGAGGAAAGCGGTTAACGATCAAAAGGCAGTGGTGGTCCCAGAACGGACGAAGCAGTTTCACGCCTTTGTTTAGCAGCACCTCAGTGCGAACCAGAGAAGAGCGCTGAAACCGCGGCGGACGAACAAACACCGGGGGGGGGGGGAATCTAGGAGCTTTGCCCATCGGCAAGTAATGCAGAATTTCTCTGATATCAAATAACTTATGAAATTTCGCGTGTCCCCCTGATCCTTCAATTGTTTAATTATATATTGAGACCACTGAAGAATGCGTTCATCATTTGCGCCAGAGTCTGAAGAAAGTACTAGCTTATAGAACAAGATTTCTCGCGGATATCTTCTATATTGGAGTCTAAAAAAATTCATTTTTGTTTGTGCAGCGGATGATCATATACTTTGCGTCCCAGCAATTATAGAGTCCTCCAGACTCGGTTCTTCTACCTTCAGAGATTTTATAAACATTTTAAATATAATCTTCGTGTTGCGGCCCTGTGCGGTCCCACTCTCTATTTTGTTACATGAGAGGACCAAGAACATTTAAATGATAATCTCAATAATTCTGTAAAGTTAACTGGAGAAGAACAATCGCCAGAAGCTATAATATATATATTTTTAACGCTCTGCTGTGGAAAAGAATATATTCTTCATGTACACTGACCGTCACGTTATTTTCCACTGGATTTAAAACCCCGAAGAGAAAAAACATAACTCACTGATCAGTCTTTGTCATCACTCTGTGTTCATCACGCTATAGAAGTTTTCCACCACCAGCGGGGAAATCCAGGAGACCACTACCGTCTCATAACTATACCTGTGACAGTGCCATCCCATAGAAACTTTAGATAAAATCAAAAGGAACACTAAGGCTTCACCTTCCAGCGATTACGGGAAAATTAGCTGAACGCCAAACCCGATAGTCTAGGGCTGGAAAACGAAGGAAAAGACTCATACATTTGTTGAGTATTTACTAGCTGTTTATGTTATTCTATGGATTGCCAGATTCAACGATTGGTAAGTGTGGAAGTGTGTGATGGCCATCGCTAGCGTGCATGAATGAATGACATTTTTCTTGATAAACTTATAATTTTCTCTACTGGGTAAACCTCCATATACTGTATTCCTTGCAGTGTTCTCTTTAAGTGGGGTTGCTTACCTTTTCTTATTTTCCCCTCCCTTAATCTGCTTAAGTCAAGGGATAACTTGGAGAATACTAGGACTCTGTTCTTACACCCCATACTAAATATTGTAAAACCCCCTATCAAAATAAATTAATCTATCTTTTGGTTAAATTGTCTCTTTCTGGTAACACTTGTCTTTGGGCTGTGTTTTTCTTTTGTCTATACAAGCGGGAAGGGCATATTGGGATACTACTATTCTAAAAACCCAACCCCACCCACCTTGTTATTTGTATTTTTCTGTAATTATGATCTTTTTGACTGTACCATGCTAAATGTTGTGATTTTGGTTTAACTGATAATAAACGCCATAAAACCTTATATTACTGTGTTGGCCGACCCATTACCCCATATCTGTTATATGTAGTTTGTATTCACGTCTGTTTGTTTGTAGCACCAAATTGGTGTGTGTACATGAGTGTTGAGTAACTGGCAAAATTGTTTAGCCAGGAGAGTTTTAGGAGTCTACAGATAAATAAGATTGTCGTAAGATAGGCAAATCGGAGAAGATTACCCGATTTCAGAGACTGTCCTTACTCTTTTCAGCACCCCTGTAAATCAACTATCTATTTCTTAACCCTTACTATCACAGAGCCTTCACTATCATTCTCCACTCAGACAAGACCACTATTTCTAAGACCTATCTCAAATAAAATTACGACAATATATAAATGTACTAACAAATAAGTCCGTACATTCGGCAAAGAAAACGCTAGTCTTAGCACAAAAGCAGTTGCAACCAACATGACTGGATGTAGAAATAGAGAAATGATAATATGCAAGACATAGATGAAATCAAGTACTAAGAAGTATCGGCAATAGTAGAAGAGACAGGTACAAAGCATTCCGAAAAGAATGAAGAAGCACGCACCCACAAACGCAACTATAGCACGTTCCACTAGCTTTGCCCTCAAACAAATGTAATTATCTGATTAACCGTCGAACGTATAAATGCCATTTTTTTGCATACGATGTTATATTGGGTTAGACCTAACAAATATATACTTTATATCTGTGCATCTTGTCCAGTTCCCATAAACGAATGAAATCCTTTGATCTTTGTCGACATACTAATTATTGTGTATCGAGAAAAGAAATTTTACCACTTCAGTCACAGATTCTGTGAATTGATTAGGCATAGGCGTGTCTACTATTATAATAACATGGCCATCACGTTTGCATATGAATACCTGTTGAAGATGATTTCTTAAATGATCTGCATGCGAGATACTCGTGACATTGTTTGTCATTGACATTTAGTGTGCTACCAAACTGGACCTTCATTGATCTAATTATTTCAATAGGTATCACCTCTTTGCGGTTCATAAATATCATAATGGAACGTTGTTCCTCTAATGTGCTTGTAAATAACGGTAATGTCATCTTTAAAGAAATTAAACTTCATCCGAATCATAATCAGATGTCTCTGAGAAATTGATAATCGATCTCGGCTGAATGAAGGACAAACCATCATTCTTCCAATATTCCTCTTCCTCTTGTAACACATGATTCTCACATTTCTTCCAATAATCCCTGGCTATATTGGAGATGGCGGCCTTTGTAAGTATTTCAACATCTTTTAATTTGAACGTTCTATTTTCTGTTGTACCTGTTCCTTAATTTTAGCCCAGACTAATTCTATTGGGTTTAAGTGAGAATGATAAGGAGGCAATCTTAAACATCTGTGACCATGTTCATGGATTGCCTTGTCTATGTGAAATATCTTTGTATGCTGTGTCTTTTTTACAATTCCAAGTAATTCGGGTTCAGGGACATTTCGTTGAATGGAATGTTGTTTTTGGTCAGCCAGATCTTTATTACATCTTTAATACTTGATGAATTAGGAACTTTATCTTCTGGTGCCATAATGTTGTGATATGAAGCATTGTCCATTATCAAACACGACAGTCTATCCAATGAAGGAAGTACATGATTCACAATCCAATTTTGAAATATCTTGTCATTCATCTCTGTATGATAATCCCTATTATCTGTGGATTTTGAAACAAATATGAGTTCAGTATTATTTAGAAGCCCATGATGGCTGCTTCCTGCATGTGCAATTATTAGGCGCTGTCCTTTGCTGCTTGGTACTAGTCTCTTAGTTGTCCTATCAGATGATTGCCATTCTCGTTCATTACTGTGGTGCGCATTGATCCAAGTTTCATCTAAATACACAAAATCATAACAATCTCTTCTCATTTCTCTGACCTCGCGTAAATATTTGCTTCTCATTGCAACTATATGAGGCTTCTCACAAATAAGGTTTCTACCACCAGCATATTTTCTAAAAGTGAATCCCAAACTCCTAATAGTCCTCCATAGCGTAGATTTGGAAATATCAATGTCATTATTCTTTCTAAACCAAATTTTCAATTTCCTTAAAGTCACTGCCTCATTATTGTGAAACATATTGCAAATTTCTCTGAGGATCAATTCTCTGTCAAAATTATCCACCACGCTTGGCCTAATTTTCGTGTGTAAAACACTGGAATTAAAAATTTCAGATGTCGCAATCCAGGGTAGGACAGCTAAGAAATCAAGAAACAAGAGACAAATTTGCGGTCACAGTATCCAACAAATTCCAAGTGCTCCAACAGCTGGAAGATGTAGAGAATACAGAAGACTATTGGCAGCAGGTCAAAACAGTATGGAAGGAGACATGTGAAGAAATACTGGGGAAAAGGGAAAGACAACAAAAAGCATGGATAACAACAGAAACCATCAATAAGATAAAAGACAGAAAAAACAAGAAAGCAGAGTTAAACACAAGCTAAACTAGAAGCTCCAAAGCCAAGGCTCAAGAAGTGTACACAGAAGCAAACAAAGAAGTAAAAAGAAGTATCAAAAGAGACAAGAGGAAGTATATTGAGGAGTTGGCAAGAGAGGCAGAAGATGCTGCAGCCAAAGGAAATATGAGAGAACTGTATAGCAGCACAAAGAAGCTAACAGGGAAATACAAGCAAACAAGTTGCCTCATAAAAGACAAGAATGGGAAACTGCTCAGCAATATACAAGAGCAAATGAAGAGGTGGACAGAATATTTTGGGGACCTTCTCAATAGACCAGCTCCACAAAACCCGCCGGACATCCAGCCAGCAGAAGAAGAGCTACAAATTAACGGTGAAAGACCAACGAAGGAAGAAATAAAGAAAGCCATAAAGCTTCTAAGAGAGGGAAAAGCGTCGGGACCTGATGGCATTCCAGCAGAGGCCATCAAAGCAGATATCGACATGGCTACAGAGATGTTATATAAATTACTTGGTAAAGTCTGGGAAAAGGAAGAGATACCAGCAGAATGGAAGGAAGGATATCTGGTTAAGTTGCCTAAGAAGGGAAATTTACAAGAGTGCACAAATTATAGAGGAATAATGTTACTATCAGTGCCAGGAAAAGTATTAAACAGGATTATCCTTGAGAGATTAAAAGAGTCCATAGACAAGAAACTGAGAGATGAACAAGCAGGTTTTCGACAAAACAGATCATGTACAGACCAGATAGCCACTTTGAGAATAATAGTTGAACAAAGTCTGGAATGGAATTCACCACTATACATCGGATTTGTGGACTACGAAAAGGCATTTGACAGTGTAGACAGAGAATCACTTTGGAAATTGATGAGGCATTATGGAGTTCCCCTGAAGATCATTAATTTAATAAAGAAAACATATGAAGACATGACATGCAGAGTTCTTCACGAAGGACAGCTAACAGAAATGTTTGGGATAAGAACAGGAGTGCGACAGGGATGCCTCTTGTCTCCATTTCTTTTCTTGCTGGCAATAGATTGGGTTATGAGATCATCGACAACACACAACAGAAATGGAATCCAGTGGACTCTGACTAAGCAGTTGGATGATCTGGATTTTGCTGATGACTTGGCTCTTCTGTCCCATAACCGTAATCAGATGCAGGACAAATTGAAAACACTCGATGAGAGGTCACAGCAATTGGGTCTGAAAATACACAGGGAAAAGACAAAAATAATGAGAATAAATGCAGGTAATGATAATAGGGTTGAACTTGAAGAAACACCAATACAAGATGTAGAATCATATACGTATCTTGGCAGTAATATAGACAAAGTTGGAGGGACAGACAGCGATATCAAAATAAGAATACAAAAGGCAAGAGGAGCTTTCATTGCATTGGGAAATATATGGAGATCAAGAGAAATAGGATCCAACACGAAAATAAGAATCTTCAACTCAAATGTGAAGTCAGTCCTATTGTATGGCTCGGAGACATGGAGAACAACAAAGACAACAACCAAAAAGCTACAGACTTTCATAAATGGGTGCTTGCGTAGAATAGAGGGATTAAAATGGTATGACAAGGTTACCAACGTGGAACTGATGACAAGAACTAGACAAGTGCCAGTGGAACAAGAGATGAGAAGAAGACGATGGCGATGGATAGGACACACACTGAGGAAACCTGTTGATAGCATTACAAGGCAGTCCTTGTTCTGGAACCCCCAGGGCAAGAGAGGCAGAGGAAGACCAAGAAGTACATGGAGAAGAGAGTTGGAAACAGAGGTGAAAATGATGAGGAGAACATGGAAAGAACTTGAGATGATGGCACGGGACAGGAGGACTTGGCATGTGTTTGTTGAAGGCCTATGCTCCTTTGGGAGTGGAGGGTTATGAATGAATCCAGGGTGCAATGATCGTTTGCTTATCCCCAAGGCATGAATAATCCTCTTTTGTGGGTTTGAAATAGAATGATATAGTTTTCCTCGAGTAGCTTCATTGCAGAAATACTTAAAAATCCTATTTGTGATTTGCTGTAATGTCATAAATTGTACTCGCAGACTCATTTTTCCTACTCAACCACACAATACTTTTTGTAGACACACCCCTGATTGACAGTGTGTGAGTAACACCCATATAAACTGTTTTATGTTCAAGAAGTGCAATTTCATGCTAAAATCATGCCAATTGTTTGATAAACCAATCGTGCAAATGAGGTCTTATAATTTACTGTAGTCATTTCAAAATGTGTGTGAGTGATATGTGTTGGCAAGTAGACTTTTGATATTATATCGCAAAGAAACGAAAATTGAAACCAATGGCTGCATTTTAGTGAAAAATTTAATTCACAGGGTTTATACCATTTCAAATTCACACACAAAATTTCACTTATATGCATTTTGTAGTTGGGCAAAGCTAGTGAAATGTGTTATATAAAGTGCGTTATGCAGCGTTCTGTACGAGTCGCACATCTAGAGGATGGTGCGCAAAAAGCAAACCATGTTTGAATTTAACAGCTCTGTGAGCGTCAAAATAATTATCGCAGCGGACAAAAGCAAGTTGTTGATGAGAATTTTGAAGTTTGAACATGCGAACAAATTCAACATGTCCGACATGCTGAAAAAATGTCCTAAGTGCATACCAAGTTGTATGCGATGGGATGTTGCGCACCAAAACAGTGCGATTCAGTGAAATATGATCTCGGCCAGATTGCAACTGAGCCCGAGAATCATTTAATTTAACATGTTGTGCGAACTAAGCGGAATTTTTACATACATGTAGCTTCTCGCATGTCGTAAGGGCTGGACAATCGTGGTTATACTTGTGATTATCCGGACGAATATGATTATCAACAACAACTCTCCCCCCCCCCCCCCGTATAATGTCATGATTCTTATTAGTAAATTTTGTGTCACCTTTGACAACATCATCCATGCTCTTAAGAGTAGAAGCACCATGAGCATGCTGTTTACAAATAGGATGCTGAACAGTACCATTAGTCACATCTGAGCATGTCATGATGGACCGCCGGGAAGATCCAGTCAATGCCTCCCCAACATCAGCATTGACTGTCTTTTGAAGACCAAGCTGTGTACAGTGATACCCATCAAAATAAATGGAACCAATCTGAACGACATCGGTCATGCTAAGATCACATTGAACCAACTGGTCTGTACTTTTACGACTCAGATCCTGCAAGTTTGCAATGTGTTTAGCAATCATGTTAGGCTTATCAGGTCCAGATGTAACCTGATTCTGTTGATTATGGGAAACATTTTTCACCGGGAGCATAAGATGATCTGATAAACAGTTTGTCACACTGTTTTTACTGTTACTGGCATGTCGCCATGATTTACTACCAGAAGAGATAAAAACAAACTTATCTCTTATAGTTCAAGCTGTTCATCCACAAAATCATTGCTTTCAATGTCATTTACTAAAACCACAAGATTTTATCTAATTGGAATAAATTCTTTGGGTGACATCTTCAATGAATAGTCTCGTATACCAAATATTAATTAATTCATTGTTCCAAAGAAATTAATTGTAATATTAAATTCTGGATAACTCCAGCTATCAAGATTAATATTAGTTCATTTTTCTCTAGACTTTTCTACACATATTTAACTCACGTAATTTCTTGATGAAGTTACATCTTCCTAGTGCTGAAACTATTGTGGCTCACAAGTAAACTCCCCAGTACATGTCCTCGAAAACTTCTATAAAATGCGCAACATCTGTGGTCGATAAACCTTCGAAAGCCAATAGAAGGATTGTTCTAAGTTTGTCACTGACTCGTTTGATAATAACCTAGGTGTGTACTGAGCAGGGTACCTTACTCTATGAAGATCTTTGAGCAAGTGTTTGAACAACTGTTGTCCAAGAAATCCTAATGTTAACTCTGTGTTAACTGACTTGGTGGCAACCGACTTTAAAGTATTCGTCATGGTCTTATATACTAGTCTATCTGATGTTAAATGATTTGTTGTGATTCAAGGCTATGTTTTTTATGTTCTATTTCATTGGTTAATCTGCTCTATCCGGTATCGATGTCGTTAATACTAAATTTATAATTTTGTATCTGAATATATACATGTTACGAATATAATTTTATGAGTATTTTATTTCCTAAAATAACTTTTTGTTACTAAAAATAGACACGTCAAGTTTGTGCAAAAGCATCTTACGTTATTATCTTATATAGTGCAAATGTTACATTTATGCTTTTATGACGTCGTGCTATAAACCGTGTCTGTGACTTTATTACGTCATGATAGTTAAGCTATTTCGTTTAGAGATTTCTTAGATTCATTTCGCATTATGATGTCATCGATAATTGTACTGTTTGACTATCCGGATTTTCTATTTAAAAAAGATGGGAGGGAAGCACACTGTCACAAATAGGCACTATCGAAGACCTATCAGTCACAGTGACCATCACTCACTCTAGTGGAATTGATACAAACTACAAACTCAGTGACCATACAAATACAGTACTTACAAAACATGAATCAGCTAGCAGCTTGCAAAACTGACTACCTGAGAAAATATTCTCTCTCTCTATAATAACGTAGTCTCCAGGACTCAGTACTAATGGCAAACGCTGTCTCACTAAGAGAGGCCCAAAACCATGGCAAACACTGCAGGCAAAATACATCCTATCTAGCGACTGAAAATATCTCGAGTGACGCTAGTCCACTCTTTGCGCCAAAATTCGAGTTGGTCACATGACCACACTCGATCGTACAATTACACCCTTTCCTCTGAAGGTTTCGTATATGGACCCGAACGATTCACTCATCTTATGATCAAGCCTGCTAAATGCACGGTGAAAATGCGCCGTTACAACTACCTACATTAACGCTGTGGGCTGATAAGATGAACTTAGGTGGTGAAAATCTTTAATTTCTCCTGAACATTTTTGTAAAATGTTGAACTGTTTGGGCTCCAAAATTTTTTAGATAGTTAATTAATAAATGTTTCACCTTCTTTAATATTTTCCACAAAAGATGATGCTGTTTTGCAACGGCTCTTGCAAAGCAAAAGTAATATAATCAAATGTGTGCTTTCAGTTACATTCCTTTTCCTATAAATGTAACAATAATCCATCAAAATTATGTCACTGTATCCTTATTTTTCTGTTTTCTATGCTCCCAACAGTGTGGTAACCACTGTATATTTCAAACTGTCACTTAAAGGCGCCATCTGTACACAATGCTCAGTTCACACGCACAAGTGTGACAGAAAATGCGAAGCAGCACACAATTTCCCATAAATATGAAAGCAGGCCATTTATTTTGACTAACTCTCATAGCTCAGTGACCCTTGCTGACGTCAGCTGTTTAACAAACTGAACTAATTTAGCAAAGTTGAATTTTAATGTGGCAAAATGTTTTAATTACATTATTATATGTTAGTTTTAGAGTTGTAACAAATATTAAACCCTCTATCATGGGAGAGTAATGCCCCAGGTGGAGAACTTGTAATGTATACAGATAGATGATGCACGTGGAGAGGGGTGTACAGTCAAAGCATGTATAGTTTTGATTTCAGGGGTTTCTGCCTGAATTCGGTTGAGGACTTCTTTATCTGTCCAGCTGGTATCAACCCCTCTTATGACCAGCTTCTTGCTTTCTTTGTAGATTTCATCCTGGATTTTGATCTGGTGGGATAGCTGGAATTCTTCTGTGCCAGACTCCAACATAGCCATTAGCAAGTTTGTTTTTTCTGTCTTGTTCAGGGCAAGAATAACTCCCGTTTGGTGGTTTTTTTATTTTGATTATGCATCTTCTGCCCACGATTCTCTCTAGGATACCAATCACCATTTGGGCCCTAGTAACACATGGACAAATATTGCTACATCAGATTGTTATTATTTGTATATATTTTCTGTTGATGTATTTGTATTTTAATTGCCCCTCTACTCCCAATTAAAACCTGACACTGTAAACAGTTACCATAAGCCTGCATTGTGGTGGTATTTTTTTTCCTAGTGTTTTCATGTTCAGGCAACTGCTGGAAGGTCAGATATACTGATCATGCTGAAATATATTTAGTTTGGATGCAATTTTACAAAGTGCCAAATATTTCTACAGATTTGAAGTATTTGCTGATATGGATACATGAATAGTTTTGTAATTTATTTTTATAATACATATGGTGTAATATGCTGTCAAATTTTTTAGTTTCAAAATATGGATTGCTATAGAATTATACATGTATAATTTATGCATGGATTCTGAAAGAGTTTTATGTATCGATGTTACAGAATTATATTTGATAGTTATGTAAGGTATGTGTTGACATGAAACTTATGCATGTTGTAAGGAGTTTTTTAAAATGTAAGTATGGTATAGAATAATATTTATGTGTGCATATATATGTTCAGTTGTGGGAAGTTACAATTGTACTTATTTTACTGTTTCGATCCACTGTTGCTGTGTGTTTTGTGGGTAGCTGAAGTTCTTGAGCCAAGTGTGTCAGAATCGCCCGTATGAAGCCGGGTTATTGTAGGATTTATGAAATGTTGTCTATCCATCTGCCTCTTGCGTTGTCCTCGCCTTAAAGCCAGATTTTTTTGCTCTTGTAGGTGATTTGTGGTAATTGATCAAACTCCATTCTCATGAGATGGCCAGACCACTTTATTTTCTGTGTATTTGATGCAGGATATAGTTCCTACAATTTTTCAGTTGTCATTGTTCATTCTATCTCTCCTTGTAACACTAATGGTTCTTCTTTTATCTCACACAAAGTGAGCTTTCTTTCCTGTGCTCTGGTCACTGATAGCAAAGAGTTAGTAAGGATATACTATTTATCAAATGTTTAGTTTTCAAATGAATGTTTGTGTAGTGGTGACAGTTGGTAAGTCACTACACTGACTTGTATTTTGTTTAGTTTCCATTTGAATGTTTGAGTAGTGGTGACAGTTGGTAAGTCACTACTTACTTACTTAGTCGTTCCCCTTCTACCATGAGGTGTAGGGGTTTGGAAGAGAGAGCGCCAGACTATCCTTCGACTATCTTCCTCCTGGCCTGGTTCCATTCTAGTCCTCGGTCCTTCAAAGAGTGTCTAATGTTGTCCTCCCAGCGGACTCTGGGTCATCCTGGGGGTCTGGATCCCTGGCTCTTTGTTTCCCATGCTTGTCGTGGTAGCCGATCTTCTCCCATTCTGCAGACATGGCCAAACCATCTTAGTTGGGACTTCTACTTGGGTCTGCAGGGGGTGGGATTTTAGGCCTTGACGTATCTTCTGGTTGCAGACCATGTCAAGACTGGAACATAGGTTGAGCGGTATACAGCCATCTTCGTTTTCTTACCAACCTTTCTCTTGCTGAGGAATCCTCGATTTATGGCCTGAAAAAGTCTCCCAGCTGCTGCTTTTCGAGTGGCCAACTCTTCTTTGATGCCTCCCTTTCGGTCTATAATAGCTCCGAGGTATTTAAAGTGGTCAACCTGCTCCAGGACCTGTTCTCCCAGCTTAATCTGATGTCTTCTTTCTTCTCGTGATATCACCATGGATTTTGTTTTAGACCTGCTTATGACCATCCCTCTCTTCTCCAGCTCTTCCTTCCAGACTTGCAGGTTGGATTGAAGATGTGCCTCTGATTTGGTAAGTCACTACACTGACTTTTATTATTTTTCTTCCTTGTTTTAATTTCTCCGTCATATCTTCCATTTTTCTGTGGAAAATGTTTCTTTTCACAGAGGAATTAGAATATACAGGGTGTCGCCAAAAAATGTATGCACACTTTTAATATTTATTAATACAATGTTAATTAAGGTACATCCAAGATTTATAATTCAAATTACAGAGGACAGATGTGTAATTATTTTGAGCTATCGCATGTGTTCAAACTGATAGCCATTCTGGGCCAGACACTGATGACGCTATTCAATAGAATTGCAAACAACATTAAGCAGTTCATTTGAGATTTGTGCGCATTCTCTTTCAATGGTTGCTTTCATCTCATCGATTGTTGCCGATTTTTCTCAGAACGGCTATCAGTTTGAATACATGCTATTCTCTTTAATTTGAATTATAAATCTTGGATGTATCTTAATTGACATTGTATTAATAAATATTCAAATGATTGTTCGATGAAGGCTATGGACCCCTTGATTGTACAATGAAGGCTATGGGCACCTTTGATTGCTTGATGAAGACTATGGACCCCTTGATTGTACAATGAAGGCTATGGGCACCTTTGATTGCTTGATGAAGGCTATGGACCCCTTGATTGTACAATGAAGGCTATGGGCACCTTTGATTGTTTGATGAAGGCTATGGACTCCCTTGATTGTACAATGAAGGCTATGGGCACCTTTGATTGTTCGATGAAGGCTATAGACCCCTTCTTGGGAAAAAGGACATAAAAGCATAATGAAAAAATTTTAATTTTAGGTTATTTACCCTGACCCCCTAGAGTCACTACATGGACCCCCAAAAGGTCTGTGGACCACATGTCAAGAAACCTTGCTTTGAAGCCAGGCTTAGTAAGCCATTACCATGGTGCATTAAGCTTGCCATATAATTGTATCTTCTTTTTTTTTTGTTCTTTCAATGTTTGCATATTTAGCCAGCATATTCAGGAAGGTCATACTGATCATGGAAAAATGTATACAGTTTTGACTTAGTTTTTCAAAGTGCCAAATATGTTTGCAGATTTACAATATTTCCCAGATAAATATTCACAGATAATTTTGTAATTTATTTTTACAAGACATGTTTGTAGCATACTGTAGAAAATATGTTGTTTTAAAAATATGGATTGCTATAGAATTATACATGTATACTGTATGTGTGGATTCTGGAATAAAATGTGTATTATGGACGTTACTGACAGTGCTGGTCTTTGGAGCATTTAGTAGGATTCATGAATACAATTTCAAATCAGTTTTAGAAGTTTTTTACTTACACAACTAAAACAAACATTAACAACTAAAATCAGAATGTTAAACATACAAAGATCTGTCACATGTTGATTTTAATGTAGTCTTTTAAGATACTTACTGTTTGTGCAGTAAAAACTTAAGTAAAAACCTTATTGGAAATTTTTTTTCTTCTAACCCACACTCATCACCTCCATGCTTTGAGTTCCCAGGGTGATTGCTTCACCCTAAGGCCAGACTTTGGTTACGGAATTATATAAAGTTTTGATGTTAGTGTATGTGTGAATTGCATGTTTGTATGGAATGTTTATGTATGAACTTACTTAGTCGTTCTTCTTCTACCCTGGGGTGAAGAGGTTTGCCATAGAGAACATCATACAGTCTTCCTCCTGGTCTGGTTCCAATCTAGTCCTTGGTCCTTCAGGGATTGTCTAATGTTGTCCTCCCAGAGAACTTTGGGTCGTCCTGGAGGTCTGAATCTCTGGCTGTTGGTTTCCAATATTTGTCATGGTAGCTAATCTTTTTCCATTCTGCATACATGGCCAAA
This sequence comes from Oreohelix idahoensis, assembly GCA_024509875.1. NCBI lineage: Eukaryota > Metazoa > Mollusca > Gastropoda > Stylommatophora > Oreohelicidae > Oreohelix > Oreohelix idahoensis. Next base: position 174,380 of record JAMPIV010018224.1, on the reverse strand, counting down.
ACATCATGGGACTATTCTACTAGAGCCTGCAGGGGGTAGGATTTGAGGCCTTGCCATATCGTCTGGCTGCGGACCATGTCTCTTCTTGTTACTTCAACCACCTTCCTCAGATACCTCATTTCTGAGGTTTGGATCTGGCTTTTATGGGTTGTTGTCATTGCCCATGACTCGCATCCATATTTCAAGACTGGGACTTTGGTGATGTGGTTTATAGCCATTTTTGTCCTCTTGCCAATCTCTCTTTTGCTGAGCAATCCTTGATTTATGTATGTACAATATACAGATATATTTGTGTGTAAATACTGCATATTGATAATATTAGTGTGATTGTGTAGATATGAAACTGAAATAATTACAATATTAGCGATACTGTGTAGATGTGAGACTGAAATAGTTACAATATTAGTGTGCAATGCATATTCATGATAGCAATCAATAATAAAAAAATTAATACCGCAAAATGAAGCATCCTTTGAATTGGTCTTTTCTGATTATTTTTTGGTTTTGATGTGCTGTAATTGTATTTTATGCATAGAGATTTATGAATTGTTGTGTGTGCATGCGTGAACAACAATGTATGTCCTGGTGTTCCTTATACAAGTATATAAACCAATAAATTGGTATTGAATCAGTTCTACAAATTAACGGTTCACATGAAACAAGGGACGTTTCGGGTTTTATCCTTCATTAGCCACAGTTACAAACAGGTGACAAGGACAAGAATTATATATAGGTACTACAAAAAACATACGATGATGAGAAACATACACCAAATGAGCAATACAAGCAGATGGAAAAAGTAAACACCCACAGTGATGAGCAAAAAAAGAACAATAATAATACAAGAAAATGGTAAAACCTGAAAGAAATAACGAAACAAGAAAGTAAATAACACTAGTCAACAAATTTTCAAAAGTTATTTGTACCAGAAATTAAATATACCATTTCTTATTGATTTTGACATGCTGATTTCAAATATCATAATGAAATTCACCAATTGGCTCTGGTTTTTAAAAAAATGATGAATTTACATTACAGTAATACAAATAATGTATGCTTGTTTAATTCTCTGGGGCGAACAGCTAGTCTTTCTACTTAAGCATTATAAAAATTGTGGTTACATACTCAATTAATTGATACGAGGGACGTTCAGAAAGTAATGCACCACATCGTTTTTCTCAGGAGCTGTTTATTCAAAAAGCATGAAATTTATACACAATATACATGGATATGTCATGTAAACGTCAGTATTATTCAACATAATCCCCATCAACTTGTACGGCTTTATGCCAGCGCGAAACACGTGCATGTATTCCTAGCCCGTACCAGATTTTGTCTTGATCATGTAGCCATTTCTTCGCTGCATGACTCACTCCTTCATCATCTTCAAACCTTGTCCCACGGAGTGCATCTTTAAGTGGACCAAATAGATGAAAATCAGAGGGTGCCAAATCGGGACTATAGAGTGGATGGGGTAGTACAGTCCAACCCAATTTGGTGATTGCTTCCCATGTTGCCAGACTTGTGTGAGGGCGCGCATTGTCGTGAAGGAGAAGCAGGTCTGCTGGATTCTTGTGCGGCCGAACTCTGCGAAAACGTTGATTGAGTTTTTTTCAATGTCTTAATGTAAGCTTGCGAATTGATTGTCTCTCCTCTTGGCATAACGTCCACAAGAATCACACCTTCAATGTCCCAAAAGACAGTGATCATGACCTTTCCAGCTGAAGGAATTGTCTTGAATTTCTTTCTTCTTGGTGATTGCGGATGATGCCACTCCATTGACTGTCTTTTTGTCTCAATTTCAAAATGATGTGCCCAGGTTTCGTCACCTGTAACGATCTTAGCCAAAAAGTTCTCTCCATCAGCAATGAAACGCTCCAACAATTCAGAAGAAATTGCTTTCCTTTGCAATCGGTGGTCATTTGGGAGACTTCGAGGAACCCATCTTGCGCAAACCTTAGAAAATCCGAGAGTTTTTATAACTGCATTTGCACTACCAATGCAGACTGACAGCTGTAAGGCCAATTGTTGAGTAGTGATTCGCCTATCAGTAAGAATAATGCCCTCAGCGCATTTCAACATTTCTGCGTTGGTGGCTGTGGCAGGACGTCCACAGCGCGGCCGATCAAGCAGCTCCGTATCTCCACTTCCTGATTCTTTGATTCTCTAAACCCAGCGACTGACTGTACTCCGGTCGACTGCAAAACTTCCATACACATCACATAGATGCTTGTGAATATTCACAACAGTTTCCTTCTCTGCAACGAGAAATTCTATCTCAATTCGCTGTTTATAACGCAAGTTGCTAACACGCTCCATTTCAACGGTTTAGGGCAGCAGTATTATTTGGTCGGTTGCGGTGCAATTTGGTGCACACAATTGGCACATGCCATATTTGAAGTGTGCAAAATGTCATGCTTCTATCTCCATTATTAGCTGAGAAAAACGATGTGGTGCATTACTTTCTGAACGCCCCTTGTATTTCAACATAAAATGTTAGAAAAAATAAAAACATTATTTAAAGTTCACATATCATGTTTTAAAAAGGCACATTTGAACCCATTCCGTCATTATTCAGTCGCTGTTCGAGCTCTCTTTGCTTGCTTCTTGTAGTCAATCGATGAGGTGTCTCTTGTCACAGTCCAACAGTAATCAGCAAGCATTGAAGGGCTCCAATTGCCTTGATACCGTGTCTCCATAGCAGCAATGTCCTAGTGAAGTCGTTCACCATGCTCATCACTGACCGCTCCACAGTTTGACGTAAAGAAATCCAGATGAGAATCCAGAAAATGAATTTTCAAAGACATGTTGCAGCCAAGACTCTTATACTTCAGAAGGAGATTTTCTACAATTTCATTGTAATTATCAGATCTGTTGTTTCCAAGAAAATTGTCCACCACTGACTTAAATGCTAGCCATGCTGCTTTTTCCTTGCCATGCAACACGCAAAGAAACTCGTCATCATGAAGAAGTTTTCGAATTTGCGGACCAACAAATACTCCCTCTCTTATTTTAGCTTCACTCAGTCTTGGAAATTTTCTGATGAGGTATTTGAAAGCCTCATCTGTTTTCTCCATTGCCTTGACAAAGTTTTTCATGAGACCCAGCTTAATGTGCAAGGGTGGCAACAAAATCTTGCTGGTGTTGACAAGTGCTGGGTTCTCAACGTTCTTACTGCCAGGCTGCAATGACTGCCTGATTGGTCAATGTCTTCTGATGTAATGGTCACTTCGTGCATGGCTATCCCACTCACAGAGAAAGCAACAGTACTTGGTGTATCCACCCTGTAGTCCAAGCAAAAGAGCGACAACTTTTAAGTCACCGCAAAGTGACCAATGATGATGATCGTAGTTTATACACTTCAAAAGCTGCTTAATGTTTTCATAAGTTTCTTTCATATGAACTGCGTGACCAACTGGAATTGACGGTAACACATTACCATTATTCAACAAAACAGCTTTAAGACTCGTCTTGGATGAATCAATGAAAAGCCTCCACTCTTCCGGTATGTAATTGATTTTGAGGGCTGCCATTAAACCAGAAATGTTGTGGCACGCAGAAAGGTCACCCTCTTTGAAAAAGAATGTAATAAGCGGCTTCTGGCGGTTCCTATACACAGAAATTGTAACATCTTCTGCCAGGAGATTCCGCTGTTGCGGGTTTCAGGCCGAAACGATCATGTATTGATCAAATATTCACACTAAGAACAATTATAGAAGAATCAGTGGAAATGCAATCGCCACTTATTATCACCTTCGTCGATTTTCAAAAAGCCTTTGATAGTCTACACTGCCCATCATTGTGGAAGATTATTATTATTTATTATTATTATTCCTTTGACCGCCGACCGACTAAGCAGTCTTCGGCCATAACACCTTGCGGCGTCATTAGGGCAACAAGAAATCGTCCGTTGTTCCGTCACACCTAAAGGCGTATATTGGTACAACAGACTTTTAATTGTTGTTTCTGTGATCAATGTGACAAGCAAGCGGTAGATCAATCCGCTGTGCCCCGAACTTGCCCTCATGTGTACTCTACTCCTGGCGCTATAAAACCATTTCGCCATGCCTCCCAGACGCCCGTCCAGCCATAATCCATTCGGGACCGAAGGTCCTCGAAAAAGGGCAGTCTGGCACAGGCACAGTTCCCACTCACTGCCTCTACTGCGCTGGGAGGACCCGGCGACCAGGACCACACACAGCCTTGAGAGGACAAAGATCGCTGGCTACCTAATCCATTCATGCGCGTCACTAATTGTGGAAGATACTTACAATCTATGGTTTTCCAACAAAATATGTGAATATAATCAAAGCGCTATATGACAATGCAAGATGTTGTGTTAGAACAAATAAAGGGAATACAGAATGGTTTACAGTAGAAACAGGGGTGAAACAAGGCTGTATTATGTCACCACTACTTTTTGGAATAGCTATTGATTGGGTTATGAGAAACTATACCCACAATGAACAATTAGGTATAAAATGGACAAATGGAAAATTCCTGGGGGACCTGGATTTCGCAGATGATTTAGATTCTTAAGTTCAACACCCAGACAATCCCAAGAAGCAGTAAATAATTTGTGTCATCTCTCGGTTAAAATAGGTCTCCAAATAAATGCCTCTAAAACTAAAGCTATGAACTTTTCTAACGAGACCTTTGATATCATCTTGAACGGGGAAAAACTACAGAAAGTTGAAAGTTTCAATTATTTAGGCAGTAAAATGACTCAGGATGGTGACACAACAAGAGAAATCCATACTAGAATTGCTTTGGCAGCTTGCGCCTTCAATAGATTATCTAACATTTGGAAATTACGATCATTGAATATACATACCAAGCTTCGTCTGTTTAATTCAAATGTTATCTCAGTGTTAACATACGGCTGTGAGAGTTGGAAAATAACAAAATCATTGGAGAACAAGCTGAATACATTCGAGAACAAATGTCTTAGAAAACTCATGAGCATCAGTTGGAAAGAATTCAAGACTAATCGACAAATAAGAGAAGACTCTAGGCAGAAATATGTCTCCGACTATATAAGGAAAAGACGATGGTCATATATTGGTCATGTCCTACGAATGCAAAACAACAGAATACCACTACAGGCGCTCACTTGGGTTCCTGAGGGTAAGAGGAAAAAAGGAAGACCAAAAGAAACACTCAGAAGAACAATAATAAGAGAAGGAAGAACGTTGGGCCTAAATAATGTGCAAGAGCTAAGAGGAGTGGCGTCACAACGAACAACCTGGAGAGCACTTGTTTCTGCCTTATGCGCCGTGTTTGGTGCTTAAAGAATTTATTATTATTATTATAATCTGGAACCCAAAAGCTCCGCCTTGTTCTTCGGTAAATTCAGATCTCTTACTTCTTCTTCTTCCTCGTTCGCCCTGAAAAGGACGGTGGTTGCGTTGTGTCTGTTTGCGCCTAAGCTGTGATATCTGCACCTTTCGGTCGACACATCCGACTTCTGCACGGCATTTTTTAGGGACTGGGTTTGCCTTCCCATTTCGATCCGCACTCGCTCAGCCAGAGATGCACTGCTGCAGACTGTTTCCAGGACCACCACGTGGAGGTGGAGTGCGGTCTTGACCAGCTCTGGTTTGCTGGTCCTGACGCAAGCAGTCAAGCTATGAATCGCTGACTGCGTTCACTATTGCTGCGTCTTTGGGTCCCAGATCTCTTACAAGATCATTCAGTTCACCTTGGGTTATTAAGTGTGGTTTAGTGGATGTAGTTTGCTCAAAATCTGGGTCGCTTGAGGTTGATGGTTCAGGACCACCAATGTCCTCTTCTTCATCAGTGGAAGCAGCTGAAAATGATTCTGGCACTTTGGGAAGTGACGATGGTTAAAATTTCATAGAAGACTTACTTCTATAATATCCACGGAACTTCTACTTGAGTCCGGAGTTCATCATAAATAAAGTGGCGGCCTCCAACGTACATGCCACTGACCAAATTCTTGACTTCTCAACCGAATCACGGGAGCTTGTAAAACACATCTGACTAGGATGGAAGATTCTAACAGAAGTCCCCGGCTAACGGTCTGCATAAATTAGCGCAGCACCTAACGCGTCATCATCACCATGTGACGTAATATCTCTTGCGTTCAGTTAAAATGCATATAAGTGCATAAATACATCATGTTGGCCCCAGATAGGATTGTTAACGCGTATATTAAACTGCTAACAAAACTAAGTGTGGTCAACATGTAAAATACATTATAATCTTCTTTAACAATAACAAGGTTGAACTTGAAGAAACACCACTAAAAGATGTAGAATCTTACACATATCTTGGAAATAATATAGACAAAGTTGGAGGGACAGACAGTGATATCAAAATAAGAATACAAAAAGCAAGAGGAGCTTTCATTGCATTGGGAAACATATGGAGAACAAGAGAAATCAAGTCCAACACGAAAATAAAAATCTTCAACTCAAATGTGAAGTCAGTCCTATTGTATGGCTCTGAGACATGGAGAACAGCAAAAACAACAACCAAAAAGCTACAGACTTTTATAAACGGGTGCTTGAGTAGAATAGAAGGACTGAAATGGTATGACAAAGTCACAAATGTGGAATTGATGACAAGAACCAGACAAGTGCCAGTGGAACAAGAGTTGAGAAGAAGACGCTGGAGATGGATAGGACACACATTGAGGAAACCTGTTGATAGCATTACAAGGCAGTCCTTGTTCTGGAATCCACAGCGAAAGAGAGGCAGATTTAGACCAAAAAACACATGGAGAAGAGAACTGGATACAGAGGTGAAAATTATGAGGAAAACTTGGAAAGAACTTGAGTGGATGGCACGGGACAAGAAGACTTGGCATGTGTTTGTTGAAGGCCTATGCTCCTCGGGGAGCTAAAGGGTATTGATTAGTAGTGAGCGCCATCTGACGAGTGATGCAATTAAGAGCATCAGATAAAACATATTCTGGATAAAGACGTCGGCGAAAGAACTCGAGCATCTCTTGAGCTCACTGATGGAAATCATCGTCATCGTGACATAACCAACGCAAGCGAAGAAGTTGAGAAAAAGGAATGGAATTTTTACAACTAAGAGGGTGCGATGAAGTATAAAGAAGGAAACCATGAGCGTCAGTAGCCTTATAATAGACAGACATTTTAAGACCAGTAGGGCTATTAGTCACAGTGATGTCAAGGAAGTTCACTGAGGCCGTAGAAATTTCAGAAGTGAATTTGATGGCAGGATTGAAATTACCAACATAGTCAATAAATCGACGGAGGTCTACCTCAGACATGTCTGTAATGCCAATACCATCATCAGTATATCGGTGGTAAAACTCAGGTATCGTAACTTTGAAAGACCAAATATTCAAAGTGGCCCATAAACAGGGAAGCGTAACTAGGGCTCATCTTAGTTCCCATAGCGACGCCACTGATTTGGTTGAAGAATTAGCCATTAAACTCAAAAGAGTTGAGAATAAGAACCAACTCAGCAAGGCGAAGAAGCGGACCTGTACTTATAGTAAGATCAGTACGCTGGTCGAGAAAAAATTGGAGTGAAAGAGACCATCAGCATGTGGAATAGAAGTATAAAGGGAACAAACATCTAGGAGGAAAAGACGGTAAGTATGGCCAGACGTGAATCTGATCGAATCAAAGGTAGTGATAGCATGAGTAGTGTCCTTCAAATAAGAAGGCAGACTGGCGACTAAAGGCTGGAAAATACTATCAAGGAATTCAGAAATATATTCAGTGGGACAAGAACAGGCTGAAACAATAGGCCTACCACTGGTAGTACCAGGGTTAACAATTTTATGCACCTTAGGAAGCATGTAAAAGGAAGGCTTACCAAGACTACTATAAAAAATATGGAGAGATAAAGCACCAGAAGGAAGATCATCATGGACAAGGCCACGGATAGTCTTATAAACAGTAAGGTTATTCCGGATTGTTGCATCACCAGAACAAGTGAGTAAAAGGTGGTGTTACCTAGCTGTGAAACCTCAGAAATGAGGTATCTGAGGAAGGTGGTTGAAGTAACAAGAAGAGACATGGTCCGCAACCAGATGATACGTCAAGGCCTAAAATCCCACCCGCTGCAGACCCAAATAGAACAGTCCCAACTAAGATAATTGGCCATGTCTGCAGAATGGGAGAAGATCGGCTACCACGACAAGCATGGGAAACAAAGAGCCAGGGATCCAGACCTCCAGGACGACCCAGAGTCCGCTGGGAGGACAACATTAGACAATCTTTGAAGGACCGAGGACTAGAATGGAACCAGGCCAGGAGGAAGACAGCTGATAGAATAGTCTGGCGCTCTCTCTTCCAAACCTCTACACCTCACGGTAGAAGGGGAACGACTAAGTAAGTTACCTAGCTGTGTAACTCCTTCATGAGTGTATAAGTCCTTACGCCAAACAACCACTGCACCACCTTTGTTTGCCGGCTTGATAACAATATCATCACGTTTTCTAAGGTGTGACAATGCCCGCCATTCAGAAGACGTGAGGTTAGTTCGGCGGAGACGGTGTAGAGTAAACTTGTCAATGTCATGTAAAGTATTGGCAATATATAAATCCAGAGCATGAGAAGCTAATATTGTTCCTTATACAAATCCGCACGTCTTATTATTTATTTAATGAAGTTTGACACAGTTACTCTTAAGGTTCTTTGGTGTAACGCCATGAAGTTATTTATGACCCGATCGTTGTGGTTTTGGCGGGGAAAAAAAATATTGAAAGTATTTTCATTGTTTTTTATGTACACGGCTGTATCAAGGGAAATAACTTCATGTTAGAAATCAAGAGAAATGATCAAAATGAAAAAAAAAATATTTATTTTTGCAAGGAACTATGCCAATTTTGGTTATTTTACGTTATTTAAAATTTTTAATTACACTCTTACACCTTAAGAGAGAAAAAAAAATTTTTTTTTTTTTTTAAATTTTCTCTTAAGGTGTAAAGAGTGTAATTAAAAATTTCATTTTTTTCTCTTTCATTAATGTACTAATTAAATGATATTAAGCTAGTCTAAGATGGAAAGAACTAAGATTAAATTATTGGAGTAAAGTAGCACAAGAAGTGACCCACCCAGCACATAAAGCATTTGTCAAAAACCAACCAAGTGAGTAAAAATATTACCACCCTGGATCAATTAAAAGATCTAAAACATAGAAGATAAGGAAGCAAAATGTCTGGCCGTCTACACTGATGGATCCAAGGGTGATAGTGGGCAACTAGGTGCCGGAGTTGTAATACCACAATGGGGAATAAAAAAGAGCTACAGTGTAACTGAAGGGGCTTTGATTTTTACCGCAGAGATGGTAGCAATTCTTAAAAGTTTATAAATAATCGAAGATAACCCACCAGAAGCTGTTACGATATTTACAGACTCGCTATCATCACTACAAGCACTAGAACACCCAGGTAAATGTAGCCGGCCAGACATAAAGGAAGAAATTCTAGCAATTAATACATCACTAGGGAACAGAGGCTAGTGTGGGTTCCAGCACACATAGGTATTGCTGGTAACGAGTTGGCAGATCAGAACGCCAAGAATGGAAGAATAAGTAAAAACAATATAAGAGCAGGACTGGGAAGGTCGGAGATCAAGAGCCAAGTGAAGATAACTATAAACGAGGAATGGAAGACAACATGGAAGAAAAGTAGAAAAGGCAGACACGCGTTCAAACTGCTGAAAGAACCAACGAGGACGTGCCAGGTCAGAGAAGAATTAAAGATACCATCGAACAAAAAACTGTGGCGTTTCCGTCTCTGTGCAGCATACTTTATGATAGAAGAACCACACTGCCAAGAATGTCAGAAAGAGAATGACATAGACCACTACCTGATCCACTGTCTAAAGTATGAACAACAAAGGCTTGAATTAAAAACTTACTATAGAAATCACAATATAGACTTGACAGGTGATAAGGTTTTAAGTATAGATGCCCCAAGAGATGCCCAATCAATACTTAAAAGATATATATATATAAAACAAAGGAAAACATATAAGGTTAGTAACAAAAAAAACAAAAACACACAAATTAAAAACAAAAACAACTTACTAACTACTCATAGGACAAGGAAAGACAACAAGGTATTAAATAAAAAAAACAACAGCTCAAAAAGAACAAATACTAATACAAAATAAAACCAAGTGTAAAGGACAATAGTTATCAAGAAACAATACAAAAGAGAAAAAAAAATGGACAAATACTAATATAAATTAAAATCAGCAACTGCTAAAGACAATAGCTATTTAAATTGAATACAAAATTTAAAAAAATAAAATGACACTAAATACCCCAATTATAACCAAATTTCAGGTTGAACAGGGTAGACCAAGATGGAACGAGAAGAGGCAAAAACGGTCAGCTGTTAAGTGCCCGCTCTCCACCCATCACCCATCAAAACAACAACAACAATATATATATATATATATATATATATATATATATATATATATATATATATATATATATATATATATATATATATATATATATATATATATATATGAGACTGAAATAGTTACAATATTAGTGTGATTGTGTAGATATGAGACGGAAATAGTTACAGTATTAGTATGATTGTGTAGATGTGAGACAGAAATAGTTGCAATATTAGCATGATTGTGTAGATGTGAGACTGAAATAGTTACAGTATTAGTGTGTGTAGCGAGAGGTTTATATAGATGTAGTGCAGTGTTTCTCAACGGGGGTGGTACCACCCCACCGCCCCCTTGGGGGCGTTTTCAGGATGTCTGGGGGGCGTTCTGATAGGTTGCAACGATTGGGGGGGTCGCTACTTCCATTCAGGGGGCGTTGCGTACATTTTTACAAGAATCAATATGAAACAATTACATAAGATATTCCCCTTCGCATAGCTTGTAACACGATAGTTTTTATTTGCCCTTCGTCCCATGGTATGTTTCAAGGATTCCAAATGCAAAATTTTAGTACCTGTGATGTTACCATTGTCAGGAGACAGTAGATGGAGATTTATGTCCCTTCAACACTCGAAACATTCGTTAGCCTCTCGACACACCCAAGCTAACCTTCTCTCTCCACTCTCGACACATATTTTCTTCTGGAAACACATTTTTGTTGGAAAAAAAAAAATTACTTTTTCCCAATGTCATGTTTATTAACAAAATTAAGTGGAACCTGTTAGTCAACATTTACAAGAAGAATTAATTGAGCTACAAAATGACTTCGAGGCAAAAGCACAATTCAGGCACACACATTACGAAAAAAAATTGATCCAGCAGAGGCTTGCATATCCCGTTCTTTGGCGTGAAACTAAATTGCTAATTACAGCATTCCCAACGTCGTATTTGGTGGAGAAGGGGTTCAGTGCAGTAGTGTTGCTGCTACAAAAGCAACGAAACCGACTGCAGATTTGTAACAGAGGAGATTTGAAGCTTCTTTTAACAAACTTAGAACCAAATATTACAAAACTGGCTGAGTCACACCAAGCGCAAGGATCTCATTAAGCTTCATTAATAAGTGAAATTTTATATAATTATACCATTATTATCAACTAATTTTTCCAATTTTTTCACGTTTAAAGTGGTTACATAAGGAGAGGCTTAAATATTCAGATTTGAAGATATAAATGCAGTCATTGAGGCGTTATTAAAATGATATGATTATGATAGTTATATCATTTGCTCCGCCAATTTGTAATTCAAGGATAATGAACTTGTGGCGTGTATAATTCCGTACTTAAACACATATTTAATATAACTATGCTTTTATAACTGCCATCACTGGTATCAATACCTAGTCGAAGTATGGCGGCTTGCGTACCCTGATTACCCCCAGAGCTACGCCAGTGGGAGTTTTACTCCTGGAAGGTTCTACCAAGCTGGACAGGTTTGCGTGGGCAGGGGTCAGACTAAAGCAGACACCCTGGTCCTCCAGGTTGGGGGTTTTAGCATAGGGCTGACACCCCTGTCTATGTTAAAAAAAATGAAGTTACGGAAACAACAACAAATAAACAAACTTTGCTGCGGGATGGACATCCGGAGTCTGAGGCTCGTATGACTGTCAGTGGTGAAAGCCGAAAGGAAGCCACTGACATGAAAATGGACATCCTGACCGCAAAACATGATACTAGAATAGGATTTTGGAATGTCAGGACAATGAACGAGATGGGTCAACTAAAATAGGTCACAGCAGAAATGAGAAACTATAGGTTACACATTCTAGGGATAAGCGAGAGCAGATGGACAGGGGCAGGAAAAGTTAAAACAGCAACAGGAGAAACAGTACTTTACTCTGGAAGAGAGGATGGACAGCACAATGAAGGCGTAGCCATTATCCTACAGAAAGGAATAGAAAGGACATTACTGGAATGGAAACCCATAAACAACAGACTGATAAGATTACGATTTAGAGGGAGATTCACCAATACTACAATAATACAATGCTACGCACCAATGAATGATAGCGATGAAGAGGTCAAGGATAAATTCTTTCAACAACTGCAGAAAGAAATGGAAGACACACCAAGAAATGATCTTATTATAGTAATGGGAGACCTCAATGCGAAAGTTGGTACACACAATACATATAACGAAAGAGTAATGGGGAAATGCGGCAGCGGAACAGTAAACGAAAATGGGTATAAATTAATAAGTTTCTGTAGCATTAACAACCTGGTTATTGGAGGAACGCTTTTCCCACATAAAGAAATTCACAAATTAACATGGGAATCACCAAATGGTCGGGACAGAAACCAGATAGACCACATCATGGTTAACGGTAGATGGAGACATGCATTACAAGATGTAAACGTAAGAAGAGGTGCAGATGTGGGAAGTGATCACCATTTAATAGTAGCAAAACTGAAAGTGACACTAAGAATGGCTGGACCAACTGTAACTACACAGAAAAGGTTTGACATCAGCAAATTGAAGGACCCCCCTTACCAGAAAAGCTTTTGCGGCTGACAAAGAAACGATATCAATTTGCCAAAAGTCAGGAAAAGACATTGACTGATGATATAGACCAGAAATTCAACACCATTTCAACAATATATAAGGAAAGCAGCAAATCATGCTTGGGATTCCAGAAAAGGAAGAAGCAAGACTGGATAGCACCAGAAACATTGAACACCATAACGATGAGAAAGGAAATGAAAAGAAAGAAAACAGAAGCGAAGTCCCCCAGGTTAAAGCAACTATATAGCGAACAGTACAGTCAGCTGGACAAGGAAGTTAAACTCCGAACCGAGCCAACAAAAGGAATTTCCTAGACAATCTTGCAAGACAGGCAGAAGAGGCAGCACTGAGAAATGAACAAAGCACAGTATACAAAATAACTAAAATCATCAGCGGAAAACGAGGTGCAAACAATATTACATTAGTAAGAGATAAGCAAGGAAATCTCATCACGACAGCAGAGGGACAGGAAACAAGATGGACAGAGCATATCAGAGAAACTCTGAACAGGGGAACCACCAGAGATACAATTGAATGTTCTTGAGGCTGAAAACGATCTAGATGTTAATACAGACATTCCACGAAAAGAAGAAATCATCACAGCAATTCCAAGTGCAAAGTGTCAATCATAAAAAGCCTGTATGCCAACTTTACGTGTAGTGTTGGGCAGAGCAGCCTAACCTTTGAGGTGAAGACAGGAGTATGACAGGGATGCCCCTTATCAACCACTCTATTTTTAACAGTCATAGACTGGGTGATGCGCCAGACAACAGAGGGCAGTCCAAGAGGAATAAGATGGACTACATTTTCTACATTGGAAGATCTGGAATATGCAGATGACATTGCACTACTAACACATTCACATCAACACATCCAGGAAAAAACGGATAGACTTAATAATTATAGTATTTATAGCCAGCAGGTGGGCTTGAACATCAATTTAAAGAAGTCAGAGGTCATAACGCTCAATGTGAGCAACCCTGAGCCCATATTAGTAAGGAATCAGCAACTGGTACAGACAGACACCTTCACATACCTAGGATGCATAGTAACACCAGACAGCGGGGCAAGCAAAGACATCAACAACAGAATGAACAATGCAAGAACAGCCTTTTTTGGCCTAAACAACATCTGGAAGTCCTCTCAATACAGCACAAGCACAAAATTAAGATTATATCAGAGCTGTGTGCTCCTCTTTTCACACAACATGCCTAAGGAAAATTCACAGAATCTTTTGGCCGAATACCATCACCAACCAAGATCTGCTTACTCGGAGCAAGCAAGAGGACATGCACACCATCATAGCTGGCAGACGCTGGAGCTGGGTTGGCCATGTCCTCAGAAGAGATCCCGATGCTATCACAAGAACAGCTATGCTTTGGACCCCTGAAGGAAAACGAAAGAGAGGACTGTGGAGGCTGAGATGCCAAGAATAAACCAGAGTTGGGGCACTGTACGAAGGATGGCCACCGACCGAGCAAAGTGGAATAAATTTGTTGTTGCTCTGCAAGACGCCACTAGGCGTGATGGCCACTGACTGCTTTGACGGTTCTTCAAAGAAGAAGGAGAATGCTTTTATCACTTTGCTTTCTCTTTTTCTTTATATTAAAAGAAAAGATAACTCATTAACTGCATTGCTTTTTTAAAAGTATGGTGGAATATATGTATATGTGTGTGTGTGTGTGTGTGTTTGTGTATACACGATAAAGAGCAAGGGGGTGTTAAAAAGGGGGGGGGGGGGGGCTGGGCTTTTTAAAATATTAGTTGTCAAAAGGGGGCGTTGCTACTATCAGGGTTGAGAAACACTGATGTAGTGTGATTAATATTGTAACTATTGCAGTCTCATATCTACACAATCACACTAGCATTGTAACTATTTCAGTCTCATATCTGCACAATCGCACTAACATTGTATCTATTGCAGTCTCATATCTACACAATCACACTAACATTGTAACTATTTCAGTCTCATATCTGCACAATCGCACTAACATTGTATCTATTGCAGTCTCATATCTACACAATCACACTAATATTGTAACTATTTCAGTCTCATATCTACACAATCACACTAACATTGTATCTATTGCAGTCTCATATCTACACAATCACACTAATATTGTAACTATTTCAGTCTCATATCTACACAATCACACTAACATTGTATCTATTGCAGTCTCATATCTACACAATCACACTAATATTGTAACTATTTCCATCTCATATCTTCACAATCACACTAATATTGTAACTATTTCCATCTCATATCTACACAATCACACTAATATTGTAACTATTTCCGTCTCATATCTACACAACCACACTAATATATGATGGAAAAAGTTACAATATTACTAATTAGTGTGATTGTGTAGATATGAGATGGAAATAGTTACTGTAATTCAACTCTGAATAAAAGTAATTAATAACTCAAGTGGCTTAGAGTTCAATTAATTTATTTACACTATGTACTATTGTGATTTGGGTGAATGTTGAGGCAATGGTGATTATGGTAGAGTATGTACATTCCAATCTATTTGTAAGAATATACTTAAAAAAAAGGATCCACTTTGGATCTTATTAAATAACAAGTTTCTTTACACTCTATCCTGTCCACCAGGAATGTTCACCGTCCTTCTGTATTTATTTTAATAGAGAAAAATTAAAGTTTATCTGTCTCTCCTATCTGTTCAGCTCAAGTTCATCATTTAAAACATTCTGTTGACAGTAGAAGCATGTCTCACACTGGGTACTAGCTTCATGAAACTTATCTCAGGTCCAAGTCAGTTGCACTTTACTAACACACTGATAGTCTGTTCTGCAAACTCCCAAACAGTAAGGGGAATGACAGTAATAGGCTCCTTCTATCTCTGAGCTTCCCAGACTTTTTTCCCCAGACTTTACCAAGTAATTTTTGACTATGCAGGGCAGACCTCTTCACTAAAAGTGTAATTCTGGGGGTTCCAGAACAAGGACTGCCTTGTAATGCTATCAACAGGTTTCCTCAGTGTGTGTCCTGTCCATCGCCATTGTCTTCTTCTCATCTCTTGTTCCACTAGCACTTGTCTAGTTCTTGTCCTCAGTTCCACGTTGGTAACCTTGTCATACTCAAAAGAGACAAGATGAAATATATTGATGATTTGGCAAGGGAAGCAGAGGAGGCTGCAGCCAAAGGAAATATGAGGGACCTGTACAACAACACAAAGAAGCTAACAGGGAAATATAAGCAAGCAAATGGCCTCATAAAAGATAAGAATGGAAAATTGCTTAGTAATATACAAGAACAAATAAAGAGATGGACAGAACATTTTGAGGAACTTCTCAACACACCATCTCCAACTAATCCCCCAGACATCCAGCCAGCAGAAGAGGAGCTATAAATCGGCTGTGAACGACCAAGTAGAGAAGAAATAAAGAAAGCCATAAAGCTTCTGAAAGATGGAAAAGCAGCTGGTCCAGATTGCATTCCAGCAGAGGCCATCAAAACAGATATTGATACCTCTACAGAGATATTATACAAACTACTTGGCAAAGTCTGGGAGAGAGGAAATACCAGCATAATGGAAGGAAGGTTATCTGGTCAAGTTGCCTAAGAAGGTAAATTTACAAGAGTGCAAAAATTATAGAGGAATAATGTTACTATCAGTGCCAGGAAAAGTATTAAACAGAAACATCCTTGAGAGATTAAAAGAGTCCATAGACAAGCAACTGAGAGATGAACAAGCAGGTTTTCGACAAAATAGATCCTGTACAGACCAGATAGCCACATTGAGAATAATAGCTGAACAAAGTCTGGAATGGAATTCACCACTATACATCGGATTCGTGGACTATGAAAAGGCATTTGACAGTGTAGACAGAGAATCGCTTTGAAAATTGATGAGGCATTATGGAGTTCCCATGAAGATCATTAACTTAATAAAGAAGACATATGAAGACATGATATGCAAAGTTCTTCATGAAGGACAACTTACAGAACCGTTTAGGATTAGAACGGGAGTGAGACAAGGATGCCTTTTGTCTCCATTTCTTTTCTTACTAGCAATAGATTGTGTTATGAAAACATCGACATCACACAACAAAATGGAATCCAGTGGAATCTGACTAAACAGCTTGATGATCTGGATTTTGCAGATGATTTGGCTCTTCTGTCCCATAACCATAATCAGATGCAAGAGAAAATGAAAATTTTCGATGAGAGGTCACAACAAGTGGGTCGAAAATACACAGGGAAAAGACAAAGATTATGAGAATAAATGCAAGAAATGATAACAAGGTTGAACTTGAAGAAACACCACTAAAAAAATGTAGAATCTTGGAAGTAATATAGACAAAGTTGGAGGGACAGACAGTGATATCAAAATAAGAATACAAAAAGCAAGAGGAGCTTTCATTGTATTGGGAAACATGGAGAACAAGAGAAATCAAGTCCAACACAAAAATAAGAATCTTCCACTCAAATGTCAAGTCAGTACTATTGTATGGCTCTGAGACATGGAGAACAACAAATACAACAACCAAAAAGCTACAGACTTTCATAAATGGGTGCTTGTGTAGAATAGAAGGATTGAAATGGCATGACATTGTTACCAACGTGGAACTGAGGACAAGAACGAGGCAAGTGCCAGTGGAACAAGAGATGAGAAGAAGGCGATGGATAGGATACCCACTGAGGAAACCTGTTGATAGCATTACAGGGCAGTCCTTGTTCTGGAACCCCCAGGGCAAGAGAGGCAGAGGTAGACCAAGAAGCACATGGAGAAGAGAGCTGGAAACAGAGATGAAAATGATGAGGAGAACCTGGAAAGAACTTGAGATGATGGCACGTGACAGAAGGTCTTGGCAGGTGTATGGTGAAGGCCTATGCTCCTTTGGGAGTGGAGGGATATGAATAAGCTTTAGTTAGGCATATATTTACTGTGTGGTCTTGTTCCTAAAATAATGTGTTAGCATAAGCTTTAGTTAGGCATATATTTACTGTGTGGTTTTGTTCTTAAAATAATGTGTTAGCATAAGCTTTAGTTGGGCATATATTTACTGTGTGGTCTTGTTCCTACAATAATGTGTTAGCATAAGCTTTAGTTGGGCATATATTTACTGTGTGGTCTTGTTCCTACAATAATGTGTTAGCATGAGCTTTAGTTGGGCATATATTTACTGTGTGGTCTTGTTCCTACAATAATGTGTTAGCATAAGAGAGATGATGGCATGTGACAGGAGGACTTGGCATGTGTTTGTTGAAGGCATTCCTTTGGGAGTGGAGGGGAATGAATGAATGAATGAATAAGAATACTTGGCCCCCATGTAAAATTCCATGGGGTCTCTGATGGTACAAAGAAAGAATAGAACAACTGCTTCCTCAGGGAATATCGTACAAGATTACTAATGAGGTTGTGCTTGGGGTTATCTACCTTATCATGTAAAACTATCTGATACGGAAACTACCACACCAGTGCACATGAATGCTTTGATGCAAGGGGACCAGCTGCCAATGATGGCTGCACGCTGCATTAACTCTTTGACTCCGGAACAACGCTCAGAGCGTTGGTCAGATATGACACCTGTGCCAAAACAACGCTCTGAGCGTTGTTTTTAGTCTATCATGAATTAAAATTATGGCACATGGTGAAAAATAATTGCGGAGTCAAAGATTTAAGGGCCTAAAGTTGAATGACGATACTTGTGATAAGCTTACTTGAACCTATGTGTCTTGTGATCAAATGGTCAGTATAGAACAGTCAACAACAGCAAGCATTGCAGTGCCAACAACAACAGCACAATTTATTTCCAAAGAAACTTAAACCAAAGAAGCACTAGTAAATCAGTTTACGCTACTGTTTATTATTTATTTACAAAATATAACATGCTGTAAAAGATGAGATCATGGAAACTGATGTCTTGGTCTATATAAAACAAGCATACACACATCACACAGTATCACAATGAAGTATCCCAACATAAATCAGGTTTTGTCCATTTTTTGAGGCTCCGAAATATAGAAATAAACAGAAGAAAGAGTGTTCTTCAGGCTTTTTACATTTATTGGGCCATGAGGGGAGAAAACACTAGAGTCTAATATTAGGATAAAAATTGTATGAATGTTAGAAGACTTTATGACTTTATATCACGTAGCATCAAATTAGCTATAAGAATTAGCAGCCCAATAAGAACGTTTCAGTAGGTAAAAAGGGTGTTAGACAGGGATGTGTGCTGTCACTGGATCAGGAATATCACTTGGTGGACATACAGTTATATAAACAACTTGAGATACTCTCATGGCATAATCTTAATAGCAGAAAGTGAAAAGGAGCTGCAGGGAATAATTGATACAATTGTGACAGAAAGTGAAAATAAAGGCCTTGGCCTTAATAGGAAAAAGAATAGAAGTAGTGGTCATCTCCAAGAAAATGACTCCGCCAGAATTCACTATCAAAGTAAATGGAACAGTTTTAAAACAAGTCAATAGACTCATATGCAGACACATTAATAACAATGGATGGAAGATGCATGTCAGAAGTGAGAAGAATAGCTCAGGCAAAAGAACAATAATAATAATAATAACCCCTTCAGTCATACATATGTTGTGACTATGGGAATGCGCCCCTGAGGTGATAGCCATCAGCTGCTTTGTTTCTGATGTTCCTTTCGACATTTTCTTTTCTCTTCTGCTTGTTGTGAGAGCTTCTTTTCACCAAATCTGAGGTGGTGCCACAGAGAGCATTGCCATATGGTGAGATCGGCAGCTTCATCCTCCCAGGCTGCAGGATTTATGTCCAGTGCTCTCATGTTTTTCTTGCACACATTTTTGAACCTTAGCTGAGGTCGCCCAACTGTTCTTTTGCCATCTGCCGTTGTCCGTAGAAGATATCTTTTGGGATGAGACCATATTCCATGTGGTGGACATCGCCAAGACAGCGTAGAATGTGCTAAGCAGTGTATACAATGCGTTGAAGGTCTGAACGTGACAATACCTCAACGTTAGTCACTTTGTTCTTCCACGAAATACAGAGGATGTGGTGTAGACACCGTAGATGGAAGGTATTGAGCCTTCTTTCTTGCTTAGCATATAGATTGTCCATCTCTCGCTGCCATATAGAAGTGGGCTGGTGACGCAGGCATTATATGCAGCAGCTTTTGTTTTCGTTATGAGTTTGAAGTTTTCCCAAACACGCGTTGTGAGGCGGGCAAAGGTGGCTGCCGCTTTGCGAATGCGGCTGTCAATTTCTGTGTCCAGAGAGATTTTGCCATTGATGCACACCAGGTATGTGAATTGGTGCACCACTGCCAATTCATAGTTATAAATAGTGATAACTGGTGCAACATCCACATCCTGACCCAACACATTTGTTTTCTTTAGACTTATTGTGAGGCCAAAGTCCTTGCATGCTTGGGTGGAGTAATTCATCAAGCTCTAAAGCTCCTGTTGAATATGAGTGATGACTGCACCGTCATCAGCAAATAACAAGTCTCTTAAAATGACTTGTTCTTACCTTCACTCTTGCAAGGTTAAATAGTCGGCTATCTGACCTTGTGTGGAGGCATATTCCTTCAGTTGCATCCCTGAATTCACGTTTTAAGAACAAGGCAAAGAAGGTCCTGAAGAGGGCCGGGGCCAGGACGCAGCCTTGATTAATGCCACTGCGCATGTCTGTGGGTTGTGATGTGCTTCCAGCATATTGGACTGTTGTCTTTATGGAATTACTTTATCATTTCCAGCAGTTTAGTGCAGCTGCCTATTTTGAAGAGGATTTTGCAGAGTCCATCCCTGCAAACCAGGTCAAATGCCTTTGTAAGATCTATAAAGGCGATATATAAAGATCTTTTCTGCTCTCTTGATTTTTCCTGAAGCTGGCGGAGAGAAAAGACCATGTCTATTGTTGATCTACCAGCTTGGAATCCACACTGTGACTGGATATAAGCGCTCAGCTAACCTATGTAGTCGCATTAAGATGACTCTAGCGAAAACGTTACCAACAATACTAAGAAGAGAGATGCCTCTGTAGTTATTGCAATAACTTCTGTCTCCGTTATTTATACAGTATATAGTGTTACAATCTTGGCATCTCACATGTCTTGAGGGATAGTTGCCTCTTCCCAGCACTGGCACAGCACCCTAAGCAGGGGATGTAATAGTGTGCTCTTACAGCATTTGATTAAATTGGGAGGAATCCCATTGCTGCCTGATGCTTTGCCAGAGGCCAAGCTGAGTTCTTCCAGTATTGGTTCAGCATCCAGCTCCTCAATAGTTGGCAAGTATTTAACAGCATCAAGGGCTGCAGGCATGACGGTATTTTCTGTAGGGTAAAGCTCAGAGTAGTGCTCCACCCATCTCTCCATTTGTTTACCCTTATTGGTTAGTTTCTCCCCCCTTAGTTTTTTTGGGGGACAAGGGCTTTCTATATACTGTCGTACGTTTGTCTAGTGTTGCCTGTTTGTGCTGCGGTTTGGATGCTCTCGCTGATCAGGAGCCAATACTCATTTGCACTACGTCGAGCAGTTTGTTGGACTTTGTTTCTCGTAGCCTTCAGGATCTGTAGGGTTCTAGCACTCGGTGAACTTTTGTATTCAATCGCAGCACTGCACTTAGCTTCAATGATAGGTGTCATGACATCTGATGAAGCATCAAACCAGTCATTTGACTTCACTGTCTTCTTACCAAAGGTAGCAAGCGAAGCACTATGAATGATATTCCGCAGGTGCTCACAGTTCTCTGTAACAGTATCACCATGCTGTGGACTACTGCGTGCTTTCTTGAGGGTCATGGTAAACTGAGCGATCATGACAGGGTCTGACATCTTGTTGATATACCAGCGCATGGTTTCCCTTCATATCTGACACGATGGAGTTTTCTTGGCTGTGCTCCGAGTTATCAGCAAACCAAGGAAAGATCTGTATCACAGTTTGCACTATGGTACGAGCATATGGAGAGCACAGACTTGAAGTGGTCTCCTGAAAAGAATCAGATCTAGATGTTCCAGTGCTTGGATCGTGGGTGTCTCCATGACACCTTGTGCTGAGGTTTTGTCTGAAAGTAGGTGTTGGTCATGCAGAAGTCATGATGGGCACCCAACTCCAAGAGCTGTTGTCCATTTTGATTCATCTTGCCAATACCAAACCTGCCCAGACATGAAGGCCATGACACATTATCGGCACCCACTCTAGCATTGAAGTCACCAAGGAGAACAAGTTGGTGTGCTTTTGATGACTATTGCTAGATTCTCGTAGAACCAGTCTTTAGCTCCCGAGGCAGAGTACAGAGTAGGAGTATTCACACAGGCAAGGGTGATGGGATCTGCACTAGTTTGCAGTCGAAGCTTTAACAGGCGTTTTGATCCATTCTCACCTGGTCCAACCAATTTAGTTTGCGATTTTGTTACCGCAAAATCTACACCGTGTTCTCTAGTTTTATTAAGGTCTTTCCTTTGCCAATAAAATGTATAGTCTTTCTCGCTCACCATTCCAGAGCCTGCCAGGCATGTTTCCTAAAGTGCAGTTATATCCACCCGAAGTTGTTTACGTTTGTTGTTGATTATGGCCATTTTCCTGACACTGTTTATATCCTGCAGGTTTTCAGATGGTCCAGTCAGCATAGTCAGGACGTCCCAACATCCCAATCTGATTGTTTGTGTTATTTCTTCTTGTGATTATTGCTTGGTGCAAAATGTTCAGTCCACAGTTCAGGTTTGACCCTAATCCCCATGCACCCATTTGGGAAAGTGGACAGTGGCAGGACACCTAATTGGCTGGGGGCTGCCCAGCTTGAAGTGGGCTTTAGCTGTCCAGTGAGATCCTAGAACCTTTCCCACTGTCAGAAGTAGCCCCTAGCGCCAAGCCCTACGCCGATTGGGCAAGATGCTTATAACCAGTAACTATTTCCTGTGTTGTGCCAACACCATAGGATGAAGCTGGAGTGTCCTCTGCAGGGCGTGAGCTTGGGCACAAGTTGTATGGAGATCAAGCTGTTGCCCATGCAGCATGTTCCCCCTCTTCATGCAGCCAGTAAATCCAAAAGAATGGGAGTAACCAGTACAATTTGGTAGCCACGCCGCAGGAGTGGCCAGAATAACGTAGAATCAACATTAGACTGCATTAGGGACTCCGACTCAAATATCCTCAAGGTTTACTCCCGAAGCCTTTCCCATAAATGGATATTCCCGCAAGACAGTGGTAGTTTGAATTCAGAGCTTTAACTTCTAGATAGGCTACAAACCAAGGATCATGAGCCCTATGTGCCTGAAGCTTCTGGTTTTAAGGCACCAGTGACTCGCATTCGCCCCTTGTTCTGTCAGTGGAAACAGTTCCGCCGGGCTCAAATTGAGCCACACATTAAACCCGGGAGCTGGGCTTTGGTTGTCAGAAGCTGTTTGAAGCGTGTGCCTTGGAAGCTTTTACCTGCAGTAAGAGCTTATCCTCATTGCTATGACAACCTTTGGAACCTCCAGGCAAAAGCAGCATTCTTAAAAATGAATTTTATTCAAGAATTCTTTGTCAATGGAAGTATGAAAGAGTTCTTCAGTGTTACATAAAACCAGTCCTTACATATGGAAGTGAGTCATGGACATATAGTAAACAAGAAAAAACGCTAGAGGCCACAGAGAAGTGGTTTTAAAGAAGAATATTAAAAATACCACGGACAGATAACGAGTAATGAGGATGCCTTGAAAAAAAGGCCAACACACAAAGGAAGCTTATTCCTCGGGTTAGAAGGAAGCAACTTTGGGCACGGTATGAGAAGAAAGCTGGAATTTATCATGACAACAGGAAAGATTAAAGGCAAGAGGAAGACAAAGAGAGAAAATACTGGAGAGTTTGACATCATGGCATGGAAAGAAGTCATCAACAGAATTGATAAATGGTACTGGGGCTAGGAAGTTGTGGAGAGACATAATCCCCTACACCACCCGGCATGAAGAAGAACGTTAAATTGTTTCGAGAAATCAGACATCATGTTAGGATGTTTTAGAACAGGTCACCAAAGTGAGGCACCTGTTAAGAACATTGTAACTTGTAACTCTACATTGTGTAATAGAAGAGAAGTTTAACCATTGATAACATAAGAAATCTCTCAAAATGAATTACTTCAGTTAAATTAATTCTTTTTGAGATAGACAGACAACCTGAATTTGAGGGGAGGTTTTTGGCTAAACATTATCTTGTCTTTCATCATTATTGCCTGTTAGTTCCCTAAGGAGCAGAAGCCTTCAATCAGTTCATGCCAAGTTCTTCTGTCCTGTTTCATTCATGCAAGTTCTTTAAATGTCCTCCATTTTATGTCTCCAGTTCTCTTCTCCATATGTTTTTTGGGTCTCCAGTTCTCTTCTCCATATGTTTTTTGGGTCTCCAGTCCTCTTCATATGTTAGTGGGTCTCCCTAAGCTTCTTTTACCTAAGGGATTCCAGATTACTGCCTGGTAATGCTATCAGCTGGTCTCCTCAATAGGGTGGTTCCTGTGGCAATTTGTTTGACATGATGAGGTTGCTAGCCCAATGTACAACCTTGTATTAGTTGCCTTGTATGACATGCCCAAGGGTCCAGTAGGCCTATTCTTTGTCTCTTCAGACACCGACGGGGCATATTCTTAATACTCTACTATCATAATTTAAAATAGTAGAAATTACTTGTTTGGGAGGTCGGCTACCACGACAAGTATGGGAAACTAAGAGCCAGGGATCCAGACCTCCAGGGCGACCCAGAGTCCGCTGGGATGACAAATTAAACTATCTCTGAAGGGCCGAGGAATAGGATGGAACCAGGCCAGGAGGAAGACAGCCTGTAGGATAGTAAGGCGTTCTCTCTTCCAAACCTCTACACCTCATGGTAAAAGAGGGAATGATTAAGTAAGTAAAAATTGCTTGTTCTATGTGCATCTTGAAACACCAGTATGAACATACTTAATGAATGTAATAGACATCTTTCTTTATTTCCCCTGTGGCAAGTTTGTCTTTTTTCTTCTGAGGAATGTCTCTTTCAACCACAGACAAGTCCTTCAGTTATATCAGAGTGCTTTTGCCAATCAAAATAGAAAAAAAAGACAGAACTTTAAAACTAGTAAAAAGACTACTAATGACTGTCAGCTACCTTGATGAAGCCTTTATAAGGGCTAGTCCCAAACAGGATTTCTAGCACACTACTGGAACAGATGAGATTGTTGTTGATAGGAACTGCTAAAGGTGACCCGGTATTTTCAGTGTAGCTTTTTATGTCACCTTATGATAATTCCATATGGCATAAGAGCTTTACAATATTTGTTTCGCATCTTACAATTGTTCTTATAAGTGTTATGTCATCAATCAATTCAATCAATATCCTATAGGCCTTCAAATTGTGCATGACAAAAACATCTTGTGTAGTGTTGATGGCTGGGAGAATATGTGGACTACCTTCCCTCCCTGGCTGAGTTTGCATAAACATATGAATCACATTCTCTTCCTGGTTGAATTTATGTAAATATGTGAACCACATTCTCTCCATGGTTGAATTTATATAATTATATGAACCACATTCTCTCCATGGTTGAATTTATGTAAATATGTGAGGTACATTCTCTCCGTGGTTGAATTTATGTGAATGTGTCAACAACGATCTCTCCTAGGTTGAATTTATGCAAATATGTGAGCCACATATGAAGGAATGGTTGAATTTATGTAAATATGTAAACTACATTCTCTCCATGGTTGAATTTATATAAATATGTGAACTACATTCTCTCCTAGGTTGAATTTATGTAAATATGTGAACCACATTCTCTCCATGACTGAATTTATGTAAATATGTGAACCACATTCTCTCCATTGCTGAATTTATAAATATGTGAACTACATTCTCTCCATGGCTGAATTTATGTGACTGTGTCATCCATGTTCTCTCCTAGGTTGAATTTTATGTAAATATGTGAACCACATTCTCTCCATAGCTGAATTTAGTAAATATATGAACCACATTCTCTATGGACCACATTCTTTCTGTTACTGAATTTGTATGAATACATGGACCACATTCTTTCTGTTACTGAATTTTTTTGAATACATGGACCACATTCTCTCCCTGCATGAATGTATATGAGTACATCATATTTTTTTTTGCTCTTACTGAATTTATATGAATACGATGGCCTCATTCTCTCCATGGCTGAATTTATATGAATACATTTTTAAAAAACGACATCCTCTCCGTAGCTGAGTTTATTTGGACCACATTATCTCCCTGGCTCTTTCATTCCTGGAAAGAACCCTTGTTTTAACAAATATTTTCTGGTTTTATTAATATGTTTTTTCGTTGTTTACCTTTTCATTATGGCCATAATTTCAAGTCGTGTATATGTTGTAAAATGTATTTTTCCAGAGCAGATTGTCAGGCTTTGTATCACAGATTCTTAAATAGTTGACATGGCAACATCATCACCAGCCATCTCCAACAATGAAAGTCAGCTGCAATGGATCTCCAACGTCTTCTCTCTTTTGCGTTTTAATAGTGCACTCTGACCTGTCCATCTTGTCTTCGCACTTATAGCACTGTCGTTCTCTGGCACGTTTGCCTTCAACTCTTTCTTTCTATTATGGTCTTCCATCTTTATGACCAACATATTTTAGCTGTCAAATTTTGATCTATTTTATTAGTTCTCTTTACATTCCTGGGTTTTCTAGGACCACCTACACGTGTGCCTTCAACTCTTCCTTCTATTAGTGTCTTCCAAAAGGCGTTAGGTCTTTTTACATGGCCAAAATATTCAAGCTGTCTGATTATGATCTCCATTCTCTTTATATTCCTAGGTTTACTAGGACCTCTTATATTTGATATGTATATATGCATGTGTATATATATATATATATATATATATATATATATATATATATATATATATATATATATATATATATATATATGTATTCATATATGTACACATGCTAGAGAAGTGGTTACAAACGCATCCAGCAGTTTATATTTAACTGACACTGACTCCGCTGACTCATCTACATGGTTATAAACCTACATCCAGTTTGACTTAACAACTACATGTTTTAAAATCTATTACATGACGTCTGTTGCCTGTCTGTTTCCTCTGTTCCAGTTAATCGCTCACACTCTGAGTTCTATATCACTCGGGGACTTCCCCGGCCGTGAATTCCTAGACCTAAATGGCCTCTGACCATTGACAGGTGACACTGGGGCAATCTGGTCAAGTACGTCTTTTGTCATGATAGGTTTGTGACCTAGGAGGTTGAGTATGGCGTCAACTGTTGTGCACAGCTCATGCTCAAAGTTCTGCATACGCCTGAGGATGAACATAAAATATCTTAGCTTTAAAACAAACAACAACATAATTATTTTTTATCAGTATTATGTATTGCGAGCGTCTAATTGGCAGAGTTGTTAGAACAGTGGCACCTCGCTGCAAAGCTGCTGGACTCAAAACACGGTGGCGGCACGCTCCAATCTACCCAGCTGTAAATGGGTACCTGAATGACCGTGAGATAGGGAAGGCAAAGGCAGCGAGGAAGGGAAATGGTCACCCCCACCTCTCTCGATGCTGGACATAGTATAGTGAAGTCTCTAACACTTCCCTCACCTACTGCATTTTCTGATCTGGGACTACCTTACCTTACGTAATACAAACACTCAGCTATAGACTTTCATAAATGGGGGCTTGCCTAGTGTAGAAGGACTGAAGTGTTATGGCAGGTCACTAATGTGGAACTGATGACAAGAACCAGACAAGTTGAATGAGAGATGACAAGAACCAGACAAGTTGAATGAGAGATGACAAGAACCTGACAAGTTGAATGACAGATGACAAGAACCAGACAACTTGAATGAGAAATGACAAGAACCAGACAAGTTGAATGAGAGATGACAAGTTGAACGAGAGATGACAAGAACCAGACAAGTTGAACGAGAGATGACAAGAACGAGACAAGTTGAACGAGAGATGACAAGAACCAGACAAGTTGAATGAGAGATGACAAGAACCAGGCAAGTTGAATGAGATGAGAAGAACCAGACAAGCTGAATGAGAGATGACAAGAACCAGACAAGCTGAATGAGAGATGACAAGAACCAGACAAGCTGAATGAGAGATGACAAGAACCAGACAAGCTGAATGACAGATGACAAGAACCAGACAAGCTGAATGAGAAATGACAAGAACCAGACAAGCTGAATGACAGATGACAAGAACCAGACAAGTTGAATGAGAGATGACAAGAACCAGACAAGTTGAATGAGAGATGACAAGAACCAGACAAGTTGAATGAGAGATGACAAGAACCAGACAAGTTGAATGAGAGATGACAAGAACCAGACAAGCTGAATGAGAGATGACAAGAACCAGACAAGCTGAATGAGAGATGACAAGAACCAGACAAGTTGAATGAGAGATGACAAGAAGAAGCTGTGGACGAATAGGACACGCATTGAAGAAGCCTGTTGATAGCATTACACAGCAATCTTTCATTTGGAATCTCCAGGATAAGATAGGTATAGGGAGACCAAAGAACACACGGAGATGAGAACTGGAGACAGACTTGGACAGACTTTGAACTGATGGCACGGGGTAAGAAGAGTTGGTATAACTTTGTTGAAGGCGTATGCTCCTTGGGGCTAATGATGATGACCGGGTAATGGTTAGGAAACCTAATCTGGAATTGACGAGAAGAGCCAGACACGTGGAACAGGAGATGAGACGACACTGGCGATTGATGGGGCACACAGAGAAAAACCGGTTCATAGCATTACAAGGATGTCCTTGTTATGGAATCCCCCAGGTTAAAAGAGGTAGAAGAAGACAACAACAAAAAAACACATGGAAAGAAGACATGAACATATCTGAGGGGATGGCATAAAGTTGTTGAAGGCTTATGCAGATAGAGGAATAAATGGGATGCAGAGCATCCAAGCCACCTAAAAAAAATGATGCATATTACCAGCTCACCAGAAGAGAACAAGTGGTAATCTTCAGATTTGGGATACCATCTATTCAGCAAGCTAAAGGTATGAACTACCGATGAGTGGAAATGGGGCACTGGTAAAATGACTGCTGAACATCTGCTTCAAAGACGCCCAACATATGAGGAACAGAGAAAGTACCATATGGCCGTCACCGGGACTTTACCTGGAAATGCTCTATGGAGATACAAATACTATAGCCTCAGACTGGCCACTGCTTTCTTTGAAAATGTTCAGGTAAATGCCTGAGAGTGTACGGAGAAGAAGGAGATGGTTAAACACGCAGAAGACAGCTTGAGATAAATAGCGGGGATAAGGTAGACAAGGAAGGACCTTTGACGGATGGCGCAGGACATGGCTTGGCGTGAATTAGTTGAAGTCCCATACTCCCCGTGGGGTTGAAGAATAAAGATGAATGAACTAGTGTGACAGAAATGATTGTTGTAAGAGCAGTAGCGAAAACTGCATTTGACAGAAAATCTAATGAAAATTGTAAATATAGTTGAGCGTTGATTATCCGAACTAACTGGGACCAAGGTTGGTTTGGTTAATTAAAGAGTTCGGATAATCTAACATACATGAGAATTCCCAGTTTATACGAAACAAAATATAATTAGGCCTGCAGATAAGGTCGCGGGAGACTATCCTGAGTTCTCACAGTAACTAAAGCCAAAATTTGATTTTGTAACTCATGTAATGGCAAATTAAAACTACTTCTATGCAATACTGAACATATTTTCGAACAAATAATCTGAAAAGAATGCATTGAGTGACAGGAGTAATACTTTAGCATAATAATTAGTGCACTAAATGTAGATACTGTCATAATTTTTTTTAGGGCGGCGCTGGTTCGGATAATTGACGTTCTACTGTACCGTATAGGAAAAGCGTCCGATTGGTTAAGCAGTTAGAGTGCTTGCTTCTCACGGCAAAGTTGCTGGGTTCTGGGATCAAATCCTGGTAGCGTAACACTCCAGTATACCCAGCTATAAACAAGTACCTGACTCGTGTGAGTTAGGGAAGACAGCGAGGAAGGGTACAGATCACCTTACTTAGTTTGTCATAGTATACTCAAAATAAAAAGAAGAGTATTATACCTCGTAGAGTCTCTAACACTTCACTCCAATACCACTGTATCTGCTATCGGGTCTATCTTTACCTTTTTTTTTTAAAAGATATGGAAAAAAAAGGGGGGGGGGGGCAGGGCCGTATTATCAAGTAGACTGAAGCCTAGTGGCCCGGAGCTGTTAGGACCCGTGCGTAAGTTATAACCTCTACACCTCACGATAGAAGGGAAACGACTAAGTAAGCATAAGTTATAAAAATAAAAAATGCATAGATTTTTCAATAAAATGCGTTTATTATGTTCACCTTAATAATAGTTAAAATAATACTAATAAACATTAATAAAAAATAATTACTAATTAAGAGAGGCAAGCAATGTTAACAAACTAACATACCCCAGTCTATTAATAATACTAGTAATTTTTTTTAAGCCCTCTAGCATGGTGATGATATATACTAGTAATATAGCATACTAGTAGTATAGCACACTACTATTATTTTATTTTTAAAATAAAGTTTTGCCTCGTAGTATAGCATACTAGCAGTATAGCATACTAGTAGTATATATCATCACCATGCTAAGAGGGCTTAAAACAAATTAAAATTATTGCCTATTATGTGAACTTGGGCCCAAACACTAAAAAGCCTAGAGGCCCTTCTTGTCTAAATCCAGCCCTGGGGAAAAACCATTGTAGTACTGATACAATTTTCTGATGCAGCCAACATCAGGTTGACTGAAGGCAACTGTTCAGTGTTGTTACTTCCAGACTTACTCGTGTAAAGTCACCAGTCTGTTGTCGATGTCGGATTGATAATAAGATCTTTCTTGCTGAACCTCATAGTTTTGCGCTGCTGAAGGCCGCAAGTCTTGCACGGGAATTATTGATGGCTTTGTTGCGAAAGTGTCTGCAATGACTTTTTGTTGAGATGGTCTGGCTCCTGTGAAAGTTGATAACGGGTCGCATAAGTTTTAGTTGGTTGTATGGCTTATATAGGTCACTTAATAGCACAGGTGGGAATGTAGAGAGAAACAGCCGCAGACACAGAGCTGAGTAGCATGTCTTCAGGCTAGAGCTTCATGGTTGTTAGTAATGTTCACATTGGCCAGGAAGTAGCTTTCAGTCAAAAGTCAAGAGTAGGATAAAGTTGAAGACAGACCAGGAGGAAGAGGAGAACAAGAAGAATTGCAAAGAGGAGGAAAAGACGAAGATGTAGAAGAGAAAGATAACTGCAAGAATACAAAGAAGAGGAATAGGAGAAAATGAGGGAGGTAGTTGAGAGCAAACAGAATTACAAAGAGGAGGAATAGGAGAATATGAAGGAGGAAGAATATGAGGAGAAAAATTACAAAAAGGAGGGAAAGACGAAGATGAAAAAGAGAAAGCAAACAGCCAGAAATACAAAGAGGAGGAGTAGGAGAATATGAGGGAGGAAGAATTACAAAGAGGAGGATAAGAGAAAAACAAAAAGAAATACAAAGAGGAGAAGGAGAACATGACTATGTGTGGTGAAGTGGGAAGTTATAAATACTTATAGGGAACTTAGTGTACTGACTGAGATCAGCTGTGAAGGTATCTATATCTATTAAGAGTAGTGTATTATAGATAACCTTACTTGCTACCACATATCTATATATCTCAGTCAGAATTATTCTCGAATAGTGTGATGCTACGTTATGTGTCTAGGGTATGAGTATGGTGAAGTGTAAGTCACAACAACAGACAGATAAACAATTTAATTTAATCCACTACTCTTGACAACACTGTGACACTCACATACATATAACACTCTACAAAGATATCTTAAAAGAGTCACTGATGAACTTTCAAATAACAATATGTATTCATTACTGGCATGAATGAATATGTGTCCTGATTCAACTACAAGGGAACCAGGAATCACAATCAATTTAAATTACAAGTTATGTACAGAATGTATTTAATATGAATATTGTAGTGACATATATTAGTACAAATGTTCTATGTGTGTCAGTTGTGTAGTAGTAAAATGAGGTAATACTGGTTTTGTTTTGTTCAAGCTCTGTTGGTATTGGTCATCATGACTTCAATAGTTTGTCTTTAGGGACTATTATTGGAGATGTTCACAGTTCCTGATTTTAAGACAAGTAAATTCCCCTCTGAATGGTATTTTTATAAAGTTATTTCAAGATGAGGGGACATAATGTTGAGCTCAGCTGGCCAACTCTGCTTATCTTGAGTGATGGCGGCAGGAGAGGACTCCTCTGCTCGAATTCTCTTCTGGGCTCTGGAGACACCTCACTGATAGCTAAAAGGACCAAGGAGTATGCTGTCCGACACTGGATTCAGCAAATCTCTGACCAGATGCTGCTCAGTACCATCAAGACCACTGTCCCACAATTTCATGGAAATAAACACAGATACGTTGATTAGCAATGAATTCTGGCACAAACTGGCACAAATTCCGTTCTGCCTATGTTCCAGGCTTTTATTTTAGCAAAAATGTGAGCTGGCTTCAACGTACTGTCGCTTTATCAAGCTTATTTGAATTAGTGGTCTCGAACTAACGCTCCCAAGTGTGTATATCAGCGAGACTGGCCAATGAGCCACGTTTCGACAAGTGTTTGAAAAAATGTTATCTTTTCCCGTCTCCCCTAACAACCAAGATAGTATTTATAGCCCGACCAATCGTGGTTAGGCTTTCATTTGTTGCGCTCCAATCAATTTGAAGTTTACATTGTAGGCTATTTCTGTAACGTAAATTTTTTCAAACACGTTAAAAAAAAAATCTTATGAGCAGAAATGATTTTATGCTGTCAGGCACCCCCAATATTTTATTTTGGGTATAATTTATTAATTCCTGGACTATTTGCGTAACGTTTTACATATTATTTGTCAGCAAACCCTAAGGAACCCAAAAATACTAATTTAAAGGAGCTACGTGGCTGCGTTCAAAATATGCAATTTCTTCTATCTCCTGTTTAGAAGATGTGCTGTCTGGGTACTGTTATGTGTTCAAACGTAAACCCATATAATGTTGTCTTTTCTAATAAGAGTCTGTTATGATTTATAAACCTAACTCTGGGAAAGGGTAGTGTATTTTATCACTGTCCGTCTGAAAAAAAATTAGTGCATGTAGACTTACACGCGTGATGGTAGTAATTGTGTATCGCGCGAAGCGGGTTTAGTGTTCGGCTTTCTGCCTCTCCCTTCTCTTTTTATCCCTTTAGTCCATCTGTTCGTTCGTTTTGGTAACGCAGTATAATTAATGTTAGGGTTAATTTAGGTCATTACGCAGTACGTCTCAATGCTTTTCCAAGAAATACAGCACACGTTTCATTGAAGAAGGCGGGTAATAATACAGTAAGCTTTACTATCAACGTGAAAGCGTTACAATTTGCAGACGAAGCAGAAAACAAGGGGGATTTCGAGTACATTCTTTGTGATAGCACTGTCATTTTACCATTGCTCTTTTCTTTATTATATGTATTTATTAGGCTTTATATTTAATTGATAATTTATATATGTGGATTAGAATATTCCATGACACCTCCCCTCTTAAAACAGACATTATATGTCAGTCCTTTATTCTATATACACATAGAGAAATTTATTATTATTTCTGGGGTTTACGGTGATTCTCATCACACGGATGGCGGCTTAAAAAATCCGCTCCCAGATTGGTTTTTCCAGATATATATTGAATGCTAAAATTATATGGAGCCAGAAGCAAAGACCATCGGAGTAACCTAGAGTTCTCATGCTTAGCCTGTGCTAAAAACGATAAAGGTTTGTGGTCAGTTTGCAACTTAAATGCCTTCCCATATAGATAAATATTGAATTTCTTTATTGCCCATATTACTGCAAGACATTCTTTTTCGCTAGTTGAGTAGTTGATTTCAGCTTTATTCAACTTTCTGCTAGCATATGCCACTGGGCTTAATTCCCCATCCAATGCCTCTGATTTCTGTAGTAAAGTTGCACCTAGCCCAATATTACTTGCATCCGTCCTTACTATGAATTCTTGACTTAAGTCAGGTAATTTCAAAATGGGTTTACTTGTGAGCTTTTCCTTCAATTCTTGGTAAGTCATTTCACATTGTGGTGTCCATGTAATGCGATCTGGAAGTCCTTTACGTGTCAATTCAGTTAACGGTGCACATATGGAATTAAAGTTCTTGATATACTTCTGGTAGAAACCACATAATGAGACAAAGGATCTCACGTCCTTCTTGGTTTGTGGTCTCGGGGCTTTCTGTAGTTTCTCTAAATTCTTTGGGTCAGGGGTCATGTTTCCCTGATAAACTGTGTGTCCCAAAAATTCCAATTCTTTACATCCAACGCAACATTTGGTTGGTCGGGCTGTTAAATTTGCCTCCCTAAGTCGATCAAACAGCATGTTCAGAGAGTCAATGTGTTCCTCAAATGTTTCTGTTGCTATAAGGATATCATCCATAAAATTTGTTATACAGGGATTATTCAGAGGATCCAATAATTTTCTCATCATTCTAGAGAAGACACTAGGCGCATTCTTCAATCCAAATGGCAATCTATTAAACTCATAGTGTCCTTCTGAGGTACTAAAAGCTAGGTATGGTCTAACCTCAGGCTTTACTGGAATCTGATAGTATCCTTTACTCAGATCCACTTTTGAGAAATATTTAGCTTTATTTAGTCTGGCAAACAGCTGATTTGTATCCGGCAATGGATCCACCTGTCCTTCTGTAATAGCATTCAGTCTCCTGTAATCTATACAGAGTCTATGTTCTCCAGAGGGCTTCCTTAAAAGTACAACACCGGAACTATACGAAGACTCACTGTGCGAAATAATTCCTTCCTTCAACAGATAGTCTATCTCTTCCTTCAAAGCTTTTTCCTTAGCAAACGGAATCGAATATGGTTTCATACAGACAGGTGTGGAGTCTATTAATTTCATATCATATTCCAATAGGTTTGTATGCCCTGGTCGGTCTGTTAACACCTCTACATGATTATTTAGAACCTGTTGCACTCTCTCTTTCTGAGTTTTCGTTAAATGTGTACTGATTTTCACCTGTGCTGCTGTCTCACAGGGGTGTAATGGATATTCAAATGATGAAAGTGGTTCCTTTTTCATCTCCATGGCGATGGACAAGGTCAACAAGTGTGTCTCTTCCTGATGTTCTCTTTCCAAATATTTCTTCAGGAGATTCACATGATAGATTTTTTCTTTCCCCTTCTTATCTATCTTATAATTTGTTCTAGACACCTTCTCTAGAACTGTATATGGACCCTGCCATCCAATTTGTAACTTATTCTGACTCCCGGGCAAAAGAAGCAGTACCTTCTCTCCCACAGCCAAATTTCTGTCTTTCGCCTTCCTGTTATAATAGGCAGCATGTTTCTTCCTGGCTTGTTTCAAATTTTCATTGGCAAGTTTCCAGCCAGTTTTCAACCGAGTGGTCAGCTCATTCACATATTGGTATGAAGATGTAATGTTTTCCTCTGCCTTTTCATCAGTCCACGTTCTTAACAAAGCTACATATGGACCTTTAATTGTGTGGACCTATTTGTCCATGCACCGGTATGGTCTCTTCCACTTGAAGCTTTATAGTGATGATTTTTCCTCCCAGAATTATCATTCACAAAACGACCGCTACCAATTTTTCTTTTGGGGCTGTCTCCCCTCTTAAAATTCTTGATGAGAGATTTCCTCCCTACATCCTCTTCCTCCAGTTTGTTTAAGTCCGATTGAGGGATTTTCGGCTTATCCTGGGGTAAGACATCTTTTTGCACTCTCCGCATAGTGGCCATTGTAAAACAGTTAAGTGAAGCTTGTCCGTGAAAAGGGGCTTCCCATTCCATTTGGTCCACTTTATCAAATCTATATTTCTTTCTATTATCAGGCCTAATTTTGCCCCGTGGCGTGTCCAGGTCCTGATCCATGTTCCCACTTGTGGGTGTTCCCTCATGTGCTATACTACACCTTTCTACAAAATTCTCAATGTCCCATCTTGCTTTGGGCCAATAATAATTGTGAGCCACCTTTTGAATGATGGTACCTATTTTCTCATGGTCCCCATCTGGTTTCACATGTAGGCTCCTTATTAAGTCTGTCCTATATCTTTTTGGAAGAACCAGCTGTCCGTGACCATTGGATCTAGCTCCAGTCTTCCTATACATCAACTTGTTTTTCATGTAAAAATCTCCCTTGCCTGGAGTTGTATGACAAGTTGACAATTTTCTGAAACAAGGCTTGAGTGTTTTATCCCCAGCCTGTGCCTTCCTCATCTCTTCTGGAGTGGTATCTAACATAATATCCTCCTCCTGTCTTGAGGTCGACCTGACCTGAAGGGTTGCCATATACACAGGTTTCCTTCTACAATGGTCAGTGTCATGATTGTCCATCTGACAATTCTTACACCACCTTTTTCCTTGGTTGAAAGATTTTCTTTCATCATATTTCCTTTCATCGAATTGTGGGAATTTATTTTTATTGTCATACCGTGGCCTATCAAATTGGTGCTTACCTTTATTTTGATCCTTAGGATCAAATTTATTAAAGTTCTGTGGTGCCCTAAAGTTGTCCACCTGTTTCTTTTTATTACCTGTTACCTCTGCTTGAGCTGCTTGATACCTTTCAGCAACATTTAGCAACTCACCCAGCCTCTCTGCACCTTGTTCCATGAGAAACTTTCTCAGGTCTGGAGCCATGGACTCTCTTAGTTGCTCTATAAGGACCATTTCCTTAAGATCTTGGGTTTTCCCCAGAGAAGTCCATTTCTCCAAGTATGTCTCTATTCGTGCAGAGAACTGGTGATAGGTTTCACCTGACAGTAGTTTAGCATTCCTAAATTTTTTCCTGTAAAACTCTGCATTCTTTTCATACCTTAACAAAAGAGCCTGCTTTAGCATGTCATAATTTTCCTGATCACCTCTGCTCATTTTTGCAAAAACTTCATAAGCTGCCCCACGAAGTCCCTGAGATAACTTTAAGCTCCACCTTTCTCTCTCCAACCCATACGTGGTAGCTAATAGTTCGTACCTATTTATATAGCTCTCAATATCATCGTCTTTCTCAACAAAATGATCTAAATGAAAATTCATAGCTGAGATTGAGGCTCCCTGAGTAACCGTAGCATCAGAGGCAAAGGGACTGGCACCATTTTCAGGAGCATGGCCTTGAAACTCAAACTCCCTTAGTCGTAACTCATGTTCCCTTTGTAATCTCTTCTCCTCCTTTTTCTGCTTCCCTCTCTGCAGCTAATCTCTTCTCTTCTCTTTCTGCAGCTAATTTCTTCTCTTCTCTTTCTGCAGCTTGTCTTCTTTCCTCGGCTTCCAATGCTTTAGCCTCTTTGTCAGCCTCAATCTGCAACCTCTTAGTCTCAGCCTCAGCTTGCAACCTCTTAGTCTCAGCCTCAGCTTCAAATTGTAACTTCTTAATTTCCCTTTCAGCCTCTAACCTTCTTTCGGCTTCTTTTTCTAATCTTCTTTCTTCGCGTTCAATAAATTTGTCACATTCCGTTGTGACATAGGCAACCATAACTTGCCCATCTAATCCTAACTCTTTTGCAGTCTGAACCGCAGCAGATCGAAATTTGGCCAGGTCCGCCATTGTCTATTATGTAAATTTATACAATGTCTAACCAACAATTCAATCTCTAATGGACAACACAGGCACCGTGAGCTCAACCTTATTTAACTCCACCCAAGGATACCTTTTAATTCTTATATTCCCTGAAGTGAATTACCCCCCAATATTTTTAATAGTGAAAGATTCAAAATCCCAAGAGCGAGACCCCAATATATGTGGTGAAGTGGGAAGTTATAAATACTTATAGGGAACTTAGTGTACTGACTGAGATCAGCTGTGAAGGTATCTATATCTATTAAGAGTAGTGTATTATAGATAACCTTACTTGCTACCACATATCTATATATCTCAGTCAGAATTATTCTGGAATAGTGTGATGCTACGTTATGTGTCTAGGGTATGTGTATGATGAAGTGTAAGTCACAACAACAGACAGATAAAACAATTTAATTTAATCCACTACTCTTGACAACACTGTGACACTCACATACATATAACACTCTACAAAGATATCTTAAAAGAGTCACTGATGAACTTTCAAATAACAATATGTATTCATTACTGGCATGAATGAATATGTGTCCTGATTCAACTACAAGGGAACCAGGAATCACAATCAATTTAAATTACAAGTTATGTACAGAATGTATTTAATATGAATATTGTAGTGACATATATTAGTACAAATGTTCTATGTGTGTCAGTTGTGTAGTAGTAAAATGAGGTAATACTGGTTTTGTTTTGTTCAAGCTCTGTTGGTATTGGTCAT
Source organism: Oreohelix idahoensis (assembly GCA_024509875.1). Classification (NCBI taxonomy): domain Eukaryota; kingdom Metazoa; phylum Mollusca; class Gastropoda; order Stylommatophora; family Oreohelicidae; genus Oreohelix; species Oreohelix idahoensis. Next base: position 136,133 of record JAMPIV010018224.1, on the reverse strand, counting down.
CATGACTTCAATAGTTTGTCTTTAGGGACTATTATTGGAGATGTTCACAGTTCCTGATTTTAAGACAAGTAAATTCCCCTCTGAATGGTATTTTTATAAAGTTATTTCAAGATGAGGGGACATAATGTTGAGCTCAGCTGGCCAACTCTGCTTATCTTGAGTGATGGCGGCAGGAGAGGACTCCTCTGCTCGAATTCTCTTCTGGGCTCTGGAGACACCTCACTGATAGCTAAAAGGACCAAGGAGTATGCTGTCCGACACTGGATTCAGCAAATCTCTGACCAGATGCTGCTCAGTACCATCAAGACCACTGTCCCACAATTTCATGGAAATAAACACAGATACGTTGATTAGCAATGAATTCTGGCACAAACTGGCACAAATTCCGTTCTGCCTATGTTCCAGGCTTTTATTTTAGCAAAAATGTGAGCTGGCTTCAACGTACTGTCGCTTTATCAAGCTTATTTGAATTAGTGGTCTCGAACTAACGCTCCCAAGTGTGTATATCAGCGAGACTGGCCAATGAGCCACGTTTCGACAAGTGTTTGAAAAAATGTTATCTTTTCCCGTCTCCCCTAACAACCAAGATAGTATTTATAGCCCGACCAATCGTGGTTAGGCTTTCATTTGTTGCGCTCCAATCAATTTGAAGTTTACATTGTAGGCTATTTCTGTAACGTAAATTTTTTCAAACACGTTAAAAAAAAATCTTATGAGCAGAAATGATTTTATGCTGTCAGGCACCCCCAATATTTTATTTTGGGTATAATTTATTAATTCCTGGACTATTTGCGTAACGTTTTACATATTATTTGTCAGCAAACCCTAAGGAACCCAAAAATACTAATTTAAAGGAGCTACGTGGCTGCGTTCAAAATATGCAATTTCTTCTATCTCCTGTTTAGAAGATGTGCTGTCTGGGTACTGTTATGTGTTCAAACGTAAACCCATATAATGTTGTCTTTTCTAATAAGAGTCTGTTATGATTTATAAACCTAACTCTGGGAAAGGGTAGTGTATTTTATCACTGTCCGTCTGAAAAAAAATTAGTGCATGTAGACTTACACGCGTGATGGTAGTAATTGTGTATCGCGCGAAGCGGGTTTAGTGTTCGGCTTTCTGCCTCTCCCTTCTCTTTTTATCCCTTTAGTCCATCTGTTCGTTCGTTTTGGTAACGCAGTATAATTAATGTTAGGGTTAATTTAGGTCATTACGCAGTACGTCTCAATGCTTTTCCAAGAAATACAGCACACGTTTCATTGAAGAAGGCGGGTAATAATACAGTAAGCTTTACTATCAACGTGAAAGCGTTACAATTTGCAGACGAAGCAGAAAACAAGGGGGATTTCGAGTACATTCTTTGTGATAGCACTGTCATTTTACCATTGCTCTTTTCTTTATTATATGTATTTATTAGGCTTTATATTTAATTGATAATTTATATATGTGGATTAGAATATTCCATGACACTATGGAGGAGAGAGATAAGAAAAACAAGAATTACCAATAGGAGGAATAGATGAGGATGAGGGAGGAGAATAAAAAGAATTACAATGAGAAGGACTAGGAGAAGATGGATAAGGAGAAAGAGGAGATGAAGGAGAAAGAGGAGATTAAACAGAAATGCACAGAGTAGGATTAGAAGAATATGGAGAAAGAAAATGAAAAACAATAATAAAGAGAAGATGATAATGAATGAATTTGTTTGTCTTAAGTCACATTAAAAAAAAAATTGTGTACATTTATAAATCTTATGATGAAGGAAATAACCAAATTTTTATCAGATGTGACCACAATTGATTACATCAACTCTTCTAAAGCATGATATATTATTGTAACGATAAATAATACAATAAAGACAGAAAGATGAAATGAAGTAAGGCAGTTGGTGAACAAAACAGCGTACTGACAAATAATCATTGCTACAATGATTCGAAATATGAACAGCATACTGAACATTAATGATCGCTAAAATGATTAGAAATGTGATAGCAAACCTGAGCATAAATGATCGCTACAATGACCAGGAATATGAAGAAAACAGTAGTCTTAGCATACATGATCGCTACATTGGTTAGAGATTGTCATGGAATATTCTAATCCACATATATAAATTATCAATTAAATATAAAGCCTAATAAATACATATAATAAAGAAAAGAGCAATGGTAAAATGACAGTGCTATCACAAAGAATGTACTCGAAATCCCCCTTGTTTTCTGCTTCGTCTGCAAATTGTAACGCTTTCACGTTGATAGTAAAGCTTACTGTATTATTACCCGCCTTCTTCAATGAAACGTGTGCTGTATTTCTTGGAAAAGCATTGAGACGTACTGCGTAATGACCTAAATTAACCCTAACATTAATTATACTGCGTTACCAAAACGAACGAACAGATGGACTAAAGGGATAAAAAGAGAAGGGAGAGGCAGAAAGCCGAACACTAAACCCGCTTCGCGCGATACACAATTACTACCATCACGCGTGTAAGTCTACATGCACTAATTTTTTTTCAGACGGACAGTGATAAAATACACTACCCTTTCCCAGAGTTAGGTTTATAAATCATAACAGACTCTTATTAGAAAAGACAACATTATATGGGTTTACGTTTGAACACATAACAGTACCCAGACAGCACATCTTCTAAACAGGAGATAGAAGAAATTGCATATTTTGAACGCAGCCACGTAGCTCCTTTAAATTAGTATTTTTGGGTTCCTTAGGGTTTGCTGACAAATAATATGTAAAACGTTACGCAAATAGTCCAGGAATTAATAAATTATACCCAAAATAAAATATTGGGGGTGCCTGACAGCATAAAATCATTTCTGCTCATAAAATTTTTTTTATTACGTGTTTGAAAAAACCTTACGTTACATAAATAGCCTACCATGTAAACTCCAAATTGATTGGAGCGCAACAAATGAAAGCCTAACCACGATTGGTCGGGCTATAAATACTATCTTGGTTGTTAGGGGAGACGGGAAAAGATAACATTTTTTCAAACACTTGTCGAAACGTGGCTCATTGGCCAGTCTCTCTGATATACACACTTGGGAGCGTTAGTTCGAGACCACTAATTCAAATAAGCTTGATAAAGCGACAGTACGTTGAAGCCAGCTCACATTTTTGCTAAAATAAAAGCCTGGAACATAGGCAGAACGGAATTTGTGCCAGTTTGTGCCAGAATTCATTGCTAATCAACGTATCTGTGTTTATTTCCATGAAATTGTGGTAAGCTTGAACCATTCAGTATCTTTTAATGAAAAATTGAATGTGAATTGTTGATTTATGCCTGTATATATATGTGTAGTTCAGTGGCAAACGTGAGGTAAAGCCTATAATGCTCCAGCCTGAACAGAGGGTGTCGGAGAGAAGTAAAACGGCATGGAATGGCCAAATAGTACACTGACACCTGGATGATGGACTAGAAAGAAATAATGCTGGAAGTGCAGAGGCGTAGTAACCATTAAGAAGGGTAATACTGGAATAAAGTATTTCAAATGAAGCTGACTGTTGGCCTAACGCTCTGAACGCAATGTTTGTGCTGTATTGTGATCAGTGTAAAAGAGAATATAAATTAGTTATGAAGTAGAAGGTACATCCTTCTTGATTTCAGGGACAGTGGTCTTGATGGTACTGAGCAGCATCTGGTCAGAGATTTGCTGAATCCAGTGTCGGACAGCATACTCCTTGGTCCTTTTAGCTATCAGTGAGGTGTCTCCAGAGCCCAGAAGAGAATTCGAGCAGAGGAGTCCTCTCCTGCCGCCATCACTCAAGATAAGCAGAGTTGGCCAGCTGAGCTCAACATTATGTCCCCTCATCTTGAAATAACTTTATAAAAATACCATTCAGAGGGGAATTTACTTATCTTAAAATCAGGAACTGTGAACATCTCCAATACTGGTCCCTAAAGACAAACTATTGAAGTCATGATGACAAATACCAACAGAGCTTGAACAAAACAAAACCAGTATTACCTCATTTTACTACTACACAACTGACACACATAGAACATTTGTACTAATATATGTCACTACAATATTCATATTAAATACATTCTGTACATAACTTGTAATTTAAATTGATTGTGATTCCTGGTTCCCTTGTAGTTGAATCAGGACACATATTCATTCATGCCAGTAATGAATACATATTGTTATTTGAAAGTTCATCAGTGACTCTTTTAAGATATCTTTGTAGAGTGTTATATGTATGTGAGTGTCACAGTGTTGTCAAGAGTAGTGGATTAAATTAAATTGTTTATCTGTCTGTTGTTGTGACTTACACTTCACCATACTCATACCCTAGACACATAACGTAGCATCACACTATTCCAGAATAGTTCTGACTGAGATATATAGATATGTGGTAGCAAGTAAGGTTATCTATAATACACTACTCTTAATAGATATAGATACCTTCACAGCTGATCTCAGTCAGTACACTAAGTTCCCTATAAGTATTTATAACATCCCACTTCACCACATATATTGGGGTCTCGCTCTTGGGATTTTGAATCTTTAACTATTAAAAATATTGGGGGGTAATTCACTTCAGGGAATATAAGAATTAAAAGGTATCCTTGGGTGGAGTTAAATAAGGTTGAGCTCACGGTGCCTGTGTTGTCCATTAGAGATTGAATTGTTGGTTAGACATTGTATAAATTTACATAATAGACAATGGCGGACCTGGCCAAATTTCGATCTGCTGCGGTTCAGACTGCAAAAGAGTTAGGATTAGATGGGCAAGTTATGGTTGCGTATGTCACAACGGAATGTGACAAATTTATTGAACGCGAAGAAAGAAGATTAGAAAAAGAAGCCGAAAGAAGGTTAGAGAGGCTGAAAGGGAAATTAAGAAGTTACAATTTGAAGCTGAGGCTGAGACTAAGAGGTTGCAGATTGAGGCTGAGGCTAAGAAATTGGAAGCAGAAAGAGAAGACAAAAGATTAGCAGCAGAAGAGAAGAAATTAGCTGCAGAAAGGGAAGCCGAGGAAAGAAGACAAGCTGCAGAAGAAAGAAGATTGACTGCAGAGAGGGAAGCAGAAAAGGAGGAGAAAAGATTACAAAGGGAACATGAATTACGACTAAGGGAGTTTGAGTTTCAAGGCCATGCTCCTGAAAATGGTGCCAGTCCCTTTGCCTCTGATGCTACGGTTACTCAAGGAGCCTCAATCTCAGCTATGAATTTTCATTTAGATCATTTTGTTGAGAAAGACGATGATATTGAGAGCTATATAAATAGGTACGAACTATTAGCTACCACGTATGGGTTAGAGAGAGAAAGGTGGAGCTTAAAGTTATCTCAGGGACTTCGTGGGGCAGCTTATGAAGTTTTTGCAAAAATGAGCAGAGGTGATCAGGAAAATTATGACATGCTAAAGCAGGCTCTTTTGTTAAGGTATGAAAAGAATGCAGAGTTTTACAGGAAAAAATTTAGGAATGCTAAACTACTGTCAGGTGAAACCTATCACCAGTTCTCTGCACGAATAGAGACATACTTGGAGAAATGGACTTCTCTGGGGAAAACCCAAGATCTTAAGGAAATGGTCCTTATAGAGCAACTAAGAGAGTCCATGGCTCCAGACCTGAGAAAGTTTCTCATGGAACAAGGTGCAGAGAGGCTGGGTGAGTTGCTAAATGTTGCTGAAAGGTATCAAGCAGCTCAAGCAGAGGTAACAGGTAATAAAAAGAAACAGGTGGACAACTTTAGGGCACCACAGAACTTTAATAAATTTGATCCTAAGGATCAAAATAAAGGTAAGCACCAATTTGATAGGCCACGGTATGACAATAAAAATAAATTCCCACAATTCGATGAAAGGAAATATGATGAAAGAAAATCTTTCAACCAAGGAAAAAGGTGGTGTAAAAATTGTCAGATGGACAATCATGACACTGACCATTGCAGAAGGAAACCTGTGTATATGGCAACCCTTCAGGTCAGGTCGACCTCAAGACAGGAGGAGGATATTATGTTAGATACCACTCCAGAAGAGATGAGGAAGGCACAGGCTGGGGATAAAACACTCAAGCCTTGTTTCAGAAAATTGTCAACTTGTCATACAACTCCAGGCAAGGGAGATTTTTACATGAAAAACAAGTTGATGTATAGGAAGACTGGAGCTAGATCCAAAGGTCAGGGACAGCTGGTACTTCCTAAAAGATATAGGGCAGACTTAATAAGGAGCCACATGTGAAACCAGATGGGGACCATGAGAAGATAGGTACCATCATTCAAAAGGTGGCTCACAATTATTATTGGCCCAAAGCAAGATGGGACATTGAAAATTTTGTAGAAAGGTGTAGCATAGCACATGAGGGAACACCCACAAGTGGGAACATGGATCAGGACCTGGACACGCCACGGGGCAAAATTAGGCCTGATAATAAAAAGGAAAATAGATTTGATAAAGTGGACCAAATGGAATGGGAAGCCCCTTTTCACGGACAAGCTTCACTTAACTGTTTTACAATGGCCACTATGCGGAGAGTGCAAAAAGATGTCTTACCCCAGGATAAGCCGACAATCCCTCAATCGGACTTAAACAAACTGGAGGAAGAAGATGTAGAGAGGAAATCTCTCATCAAGAATTTTAAGTGGGGAGAAAGCCCCAAAAGAAAAATTGGTAGCGGTCGTTTTGTGAATGATAATTCTGGGAGGAAAAATCATCACTATAAAGCTTCGAGTGGAAGAGACCATACCGGTGCATGGACAAATAGGTCCACACAATTAAAGGTCCATAGGTAGCTTTGTTAAGAACGTGGACTGATGAAAAGGCAGAGGAAAACATTACATCTTCATACCAGTATGTGAATGAGCTGACCACTCGGTTAAAAACTGGCTGGAAACTTGCCAATGAAAATTTGAAACAAGCCAGGAAGAAACATGCTGCCTATTATAACAGGAAGGCGAAAGACAGAAATTTGGCTGTGGGAGAGAAGGTACTGCTTCTTTTGCCCGGGAGTCAGAATAAGTTACAAATTGGATGGCAGGGTCCATATACAGTTCTAGAGAAGGTGTCTAGAACAAATTATAAGATAGATAAGAAGGGGAAAGAAAAAATCTATCATGTGAATCTCCTGAAGAAATATTTGGAAAGAGAACATCAGGAAGAGACACACTTGTTGACCTTGTCCATCGCCATGGAGATGAAAAAGGAACCACTTTCATCATTTGAATATCCATTACACCCCTGTGAGACAGCAGCACAGGTGAAAATCAGTACACATTTAACGAAAACTCAGAAAGAGAGAGTGCAACAGGTTCTAAAGAATCATGCAGAGGTGTTAACAGACCGACCAGGGCATACAAACCTATTGGAATATGATATGAAATTAATAGACTCCACACCTGTCTGTATGAAACCATATTCGATTCCGTTTGCTAAGGAAAAAGCTTTGAAGGAAGAGATAGACTATCTGTTGAAGGAAGGAATTATTTCGCACAGTGAGTCTTCGTATAGTTCCGGTGTTGTACTTTTAAGGAAGCCCTCTGGAGAACATAGACTCTGTATAGATTACAGGAGACTGAATGCTATTACAGAAGGACAGGTGGATCCATTGCCGGATACAAATCAGCTGTTTGCCAGGCTAAATAAAGCTAAATATTTCTCAAAAGTGGATCTGAGTAAAGGATACTATCAGATTCCAGTAAAGCCTGAGGTTAGACCATACCTAGCTTTTAGTACCTCAGAAGGACACTATGAGTTTAATAGATTGCCATTTGGATTGAAGAATGCGCCTAGTGTCTTCTCTAGAATGATGAGAAAATTATTGGATCCTCTGAATAATCCCTGTATAACAAATTTTATGGATGATATCCTTATAGCAACAGAAACATTTGAGGAACACATTGACTCTCTGAACATGCTGTTTGATCGACTTAGGGAGGCAAATTTAACAGCCCGACCAACCAAATGTTGCGTTGGATGTAAAGAATTGGAATTTTTGGGACACACAGTTTATCAGGGAAACATGACCCCTGACCCAAAGAATTTAGAGAAACTACAGAAAGCCCCGAGACCACAAACCAAGAAGGACGTGAGATCCTTTGTCTCATTATGTGGTTTCTACCAGAAGTATATCAAGAACTTTAATTCCATATGTGCACCGTTAACTGAATTGACACGTAAAGGACTTCCAGATCGCATTACATGGACACCACAATGTGAAATGACTTACCAAGAATTGAAGGAAAAGCTCACAAGTAAACCCATTTTGAAATTACCTGACTTAAGTCAAGAATTCATAGTAAGGACGGATGCAAGTAATATTGGGCTAGGTGCAACTTTACTACAGAAATCAGATGCATTGGATGGGGAATTAAGCCCAGTGGCATATGCTAGCAGAAAGTTGAATAAAGCTGAAATCAACTACTCAACTAGCGAAAAAGAATGTCTTGCAGTAATATGGGCAATAAAGAAATTCAATATTTATCTATATGGGAAGGCATTTAAGTTGCAAACTGACCACAAACCTTTATCGTTTTTAGCACAGGCTAAGCATGAGAACTCTAGGTTACTCCGATGGTCTTTGCTTCTGGCTCCATATAATTTTAGCATTGAATATATATCTGGAAAAACCAATCTGGGAGCGGATTTTTTAAGCCGCCATCCGTGTGATGAGAATCACCGTAAACCCCAGAAATAATAATAAATTTCTCTATGTGTATATAGAATAAAGGACTGACATATAATGTCTGTTTTAAGAGGGGAGGTGTCATGGAATATTCTAATCCACATATATAAATTATCAATTAAATATAAAGCCTAATAAATACATATAATAAAGAAAAGAGCAATGGTAAAATGACAGTGCTATCACAAAGAATGTACTCGAAATCCCCCTTGTTTTCTGCTTCGTCTGCAAATTGTAACGCTTTCACGTTGATAGTAAAGCTTACTGTATTATTACCCGCCTTCTTCAATGAAACGTGTGCTGTATTTCTTGGAAAAGCATTGAGACGTACTGCGTAATGACCTAAATTAACCCTAACATTAATTATACTGCGTTACCAAAACGAACGAACAGATGGACTAAAGGGATAAAAAGAGAAGGGAGAGGCAGAAAGCCGAACACTAAACCCGCTTCGCGCGATACACAATTACTACCATCACGCGTGTAAGTCTACATGCACTAATTTTTTTTCAGACGGACAGTGATAAAATACACTACCCTTTCCCAGAGTTAGGTTTATAAATCATAACAGACTCTTATTAGAAAAGACAACATTATATGGGTTTACGTTTGAACACATAACAGTACCCAGACAGCACATCTTCTAAACAGGAGATAGAAGAAATTGCATATTTTGAACGCAGCCACGTAGCTCCTTTAAATTAGTATTTTTGGGTTCCTTAGGGTTTGCTGACAAATAATATGTAAAACGTTACGCAAATAGTCCAGGAATTAATAAATTATACCCAAAATAAAATATTGGGGGTGCCTGACAGCATAAAATCATTTCTGCTCATAAAATTTTTTTTTTAACGTGTTTGAAAAAACCTTACGTTACATAAATAGCCTACCATGTAAACTCCAAATTGATTGGAGCGCAACAAATGAAAGCCTAACCACGATTGGTCGGGCTATAAATACTATCTTGGTTGTTAGGGGAGACGGGAAAAGATAACATTTTTTCAAACACTTGTCGAAACGTGGCTCATTGGCCAGTCTCTCTGATATACACACTTGGGAGCGTTAGTTCGAGACCACTAATTCAAATAAGCTTGATAAAGCGACAGTACGTTGAAGCCAGCTCACATTTTTGCTAAAATAAAAGCCTGGAACATAGGCAGAACGGAATTTGTGCCAGTTTGTGCCAGAATTCATTGCTAATCAACGTATCTGTGTTTATTTCCATGAAATTGTGGTAAGCTTGAACCATTCAGTATCTTTTAATGAAAAATTGAATGTGAATTGTTGATTTATGCCTGTATATATATGTGTAGTTCAGTGGCAAACGTGAGGTAAAGCCTATAATGCTCCAGCCTGAACAGAGGGTGTCGGAGAGAAGTAAAACGGCATGGAATGGCCAAATAGTACACTGACACCTGGATGATGGACTAGAAAGAAATAATGCTGGAAGTGCAGAGGCGTAGTAACCATTAAGAAGGGTAATACTGGAATAAAGTATTTCAAATGAAGCTGACTGTTGGCCTAACGCTCTGAACGCAATGTTTGTGCTGTATTGTGATCAGTGTAAAAGAGAATATAAATTAGTTATGAAGTAGAAGGTACATCCTTCTTGATTTCAGGGACAGTGGTCTTGATGGTACTGAGCAGCATCTGGTCAGAGATTTGCTGAATCCAGTGTCGGACAGCATACTCCTTGGTCCTTTTAGCTATCAGTGAGGTGTCTCCAGAGCCCAGAAGAGAATTCGAGCAGAGGAGTCCTCTCCTGCCGCCATCACTCAAGATAAGCAGAGTTGGCCAGCTGAGCTCAACATTATGTCCCCTCATCTTGAAATAACTTTATAAAAATACCATTCAGAGGGGAATTTACTTATCTTAAAATCAGGAACTGTGAACATCTCCAATACTGGTCCCTAAAGACAAACTATTGAAGTCATGATGACAAATACCAACAGAGCTTGAACAAAACAAAACCAGTATTACCTCATTTTACTACTACACAACTGACACACATAGAACATTTGTACTAATATATGTGCGAACTGAGCATAAATGATCGGTACAATGACCAGGAATATGAAGAAAACAGTAGTCTTAGCATACATGATCGCTACATTGGTTAGAGATGTAACTAGCGAACTGAGCATAAATGATCGCTACAATGACCAGGAATATGAAGAAAACAGTAGTCTTAGCATACATGATCGCTACATTGGTTAGAGATGTAACTAGCGAACTGAGCATAAATGATCGCTACAATGACCAGGAATATGAAGAAAACAGTAGTCTTAGCATACATGATCGCTACATTGGTTAGAGATGTAACTAGCGAACTGAGCATAAATGATCGCTACAATGACCAGGAGTATGAAGAAAACAATAGTCTGAGCATAAATGATCGCTACAATGGTTAGAGATGTAACTAGCGAACTAAGCATAAATGATTGCTACAGTCTAAGAAAGCAGCAATCTGAGTTGGAATGGTAACTACGATAACGAGAATAATAAAATAACACATTGAGATAGGGTTTCTCAGGGTTTGTCCTCTTTTTTTTAATCTTACGATTGAGCGTCCGGGCGGCTTTTTGTTTATTTCAAAATTGCAATTAGTCCGGCGTTTCTTTCTTTGGAGAATGAACATTACGTATATCTTATGCAAGTGTATTCTTTAAGGAGAATTCATCAAGTATAATACTGAACGAATTGTAAAATGAATCTAGTTCAGATGTTGAAGTTTGTAGCATCCCTACAAGAGGCTGACAGACTGGCAAAGGAAGGTGGAAAGTTACCTCAGCCTGATACAAGCATAACTTTCGAAGAGGCTAAGAGTTTTATCACGACCAGATACAGAAACAAATTGGACGCAGAGCATCCAGGACACACATACGATACATATTACCAGCTCAGCAGAAGAGAACAAGTGATGATCTTCAGACTCCGCACATGCCACAACAGATTTGGATATCATCTATTCAGCAAGCTAAAGATATGAACTACCGATGAGTGTAAATGTGGCACTAATAAAATGACCGTTGAACATCTGCTTCAAAGATGCCCAACGTACGCGGAACAGATAAAGCACATATAACCGTCACCAAGACCATTCGTGGAAAAGCTCTACGGAGATTCAAACAGCCTCAAAATGACTACTACTGTCTTTGAAAACATTCGTGGACGTCTGAGAGTGTACGAAGAAAAAGAAGAAAAGAAAGTACTGAACTATTAAAGCTGATAATGTTCTAAAAATAATAATTTTCTCAGTACTGATTAATGAATTAAACGTTTATTTTTCATGTTAAAATGATTTTAAAAACATATTTTTTAAAAGATATTTTGTGTCTATTTTCCCCCCTACCATTTAAGAAACTAGGTCTAGTCCTCACAATCATGCCTTAATAATATATTGAAATTAATAAGTCTTCCTCTTTAGGTCCTATTTTTAAAAATAATCTCGGAACGTCTTTTTTTTACGTCAAAAAATGCCTTCTTATTGTGAAGAACGATATGGTCACAGTACACCCGAGCTGTGACACTTGCTACAGAGTTTGAAACAATATCAAAAGTTCCCTGATTGAGTTAAGAATATAAAGACTCGCCATTAGAATCACTTCTGTTCCCTGTGGAGTATAAACCCTCCACAAACTCACACAAAGACCTCCTGTCCTGTGTCATACGCCGAAGACATATCTATATCTTCTTTATTCCCTTGACCCCTGTTTCAATCTGCTTTCTCCGTGTCTTCTTATGGTTCTCTATTTCTTTTACGTCGGGGATTCCAGAACATGGACTGTCCTGTATTGCTTTCAGCTAGTGTCCACGAAGTATGTCCAATCCTGTGATAATGTCTTTTCCAAATTTCTTATTCCAATTGTATTTGTTTGGATCTTTTCAAACGGCGGCTCCGCTATCGCTTTTTTTTTTTTTTACTGCGCAAGCAACCACATATGACAGTGTTGGTCATCGTTTCTGCTACGATCCATGACTCAGAGCCACACAACAGAAGGAAAAGAAGATGAAGATGGAGAAAGACGAGGAAGAGAACAATAAAAAGGTAAAAAAAACTTCTGCAATTCCAAGAATCATAATTTTCCTTATGGCGAATGGAGCCATCATTGCAGCTGGTTCCTTCTTGCAGTTTGGAATCTCGCACTAAAGCATTAATTTGCTCTTGCTGTGATGTTTCCGGTAGCTATTTTTCAGGATGAGGATGCCAGCCCACACACAAGCTCACGTCAATCATACTGAGGAAGCAGCAGTCTTATTCCTTCTTCTTCTCATCAACCCCCCCCACTTTTCCCTCCGGGAACCACATGGGGCAATAAACAAGATATGTATAGACATTTTAAACAAAGAATGGGGGCCGCGCTAGTGTAGTGGTTACCACACTGCGCTGGCGATCGGGACATCCCAGGTTCAAGCCCGGGCGAGAACATTTGAAGAAGTATCGACCGGGACTTGGACTGGAATAATTCGAGCCCTGGCGAAGACATTTGTAGAAGTGTCGTCGACCAGGGACTGGAATAACCTGAACGGCTCCTGAGCTCTAATGGGTACCTCCGAAGACGGCAAGTATCTGCCTGAATGGCGAGACGACACCTGTCAGCGTACAGGGAAGAGCGATACTCACGTAAAGTCAGTATCAGGTTAGACATACTAACCGGAGATTTCGCCTCGAGTAATACTAGTAATAGCGGGCGTACGATAAACCATATTTACATGAAAGAAACAATTTAAGTACTATATTTTAATGCAAGTAACAATTTTAGTACTATATTTTAACAGTAGAATGGGGGAAAATAGTACTATATTTTAATGAAAGCACCAATTGTAGAACTATATTTAAATGAAAGTAACAATTTTAGTACGATATTTTAATGAAAGTAACAAATTTTGTGTGAGCTATTTTAATGAAAGTAACAATTTATGCGACAATGACTGGAAGGCACTTTCTACAATCAGGAAATATTTGGCTCACGAGGCAGATCCGACCTTTGGCACTTCCTTCGTTCTTTCTCCCAATAAAGAAACACACAGTGAGTACTATTGTGATATGGTGATGGCACCCTTTTCATGGCTGTCACACGGAGCGAACCGCCCCTCCTCTCGTACACCCTTAGTACGCCACTGGTTACAATGAATCCTAAAGGTAACATGCTTCCATGAGCTGCAATTGCAGCGACAGTTACAGTTGAAAATGAAAAAAAAAAACCGGACAGACAACTAAATATGATCAAAAGTTAGATCAACTTACGTGGAAGAGATTGTAATGATGATGTGGTAGCAGCAGCAGTGGCGGTGATGGCGGCAAGTAATGGTGTTGTCGTTGTTGTGGTCGTTGTCATAAGCAATCTGCTTCTTTCCATGTCCTTTTCTCTATCCGTTGTCTTATCTGAAGCCTTCTTACCCTTTCCTGCTACGCTTGCTAAAAACTGGGACACAGCGTCTGTGGTTAATATAAAGAAATTGTGTATGTTTGATCAAACAAAATCATTTATACTGACGCAATTCTGGCTAGTATAAACTGGGACACAACATCTGTGGTTATAAAGAAATAGTCTATGTTTGATTAGACACATTATTTATGCTGACGCAATTCTTGCTATAAAGTAGGACAAATTGTTTGTGAGAATAATAATAATAGCCCCTTCAGTGATAACTGACTATGGGAATGCGCCCCTGGGGTGTCAGCCCTCAGATGCTGTTTTTTATTTCCTGGTGTTCCATTCGACGTTTTCTTTCCTGTTCTGCTTGTTATCAACGCATCTTTTCGCCCAATCTGAGGTGGCGCTGTAGACAGCAAAGACACTTGATGCGATCGGCAGCTTCATCCTTTCAGGTTGCTGAATTTATGTCCAGTGCCCTCATGTCTCTCTTGCACACATCTTTGAACCTCAGCTGCGGTCGCCCAACTGTTCTTTTGCCATCTGCCAGTTGTCCGTAGAAGATATCTTTCGGGGTGCCACCATCTTATATGTGGCGGACATGGCCAAACCAGCGTAGTCTGCGCTGTCTAAGCAGTGTATACATGCTCTGAAGGCCAGCGCGTGACAGCACCACGACATTTGTCACTTTGTCCTTCCACGAAATACCAATTATAAAGAGACAGTATATGTTTGACGAGAAAATGATTTATTTTTAAATTACTATAGACTGGAACACGTTTTTTTTTTTTTCATAAATGATGAGGGAAAACTGCAATAAGACGTGGTAGAGTGTGCGTTTATTTAAAATAAAATCAGAAAAAGGTAATGCGTCTTACTAAGACAAAGATGTTCTTTATTTTCTCACGTCTCTTACTTAGCTCTCGCCGTCTTTCATTTCCCTGAAGAAGAACTTGTGGCCGCAACGTAAGCAATTTGTCTTTCTTTCTGTCATAAACACACCCTTTATTATACATGAATAATGAATCCTTGATCAGTGGATTAAAACAAACAAAAGTAATACTGATGCGTGATGCCATATGATGATGGATGGTATCCGCATGTCTGGTTTTGTGTAGTGTGCAGATGTGTTCAGTCAAAACAATGTTCATACAAAAATAACAGGGCAATCCACATAGGACGTCAGTAAACTCACGACGTATAAAGTCAATGATTCTTGAAACAGCCGTTGACGTTTTTCTTCATTATTTATTGTGGACGCCACAGTGACAAAATGGTTACGCGAATATGTAGACACATCAAACAGTCATTATCACAGCAACATTCAATACAGCAATAGACGGTAGACAGCATTACAATGATGGGTCAGATGCATGTTATATTTCATAGTGCTGTAAATGTAGTCAGGTGAAAAACTCCATCCTTTTCTATAACAGCCAGGAGATAACCAGATGTATGAGATCAGTTCACTCTCCTTAATCTGACTTCAGCAAGACAGACACGTCTGCCGAAGTATAAATAATGTCCTCAAAAATATCCTCTAGATAACAAAGGTTTTTCAAACCTAGTTCAGGTAACCAAGTAGCAAGTAATAGTCCTTGGGACCTGCATCAACCGATGCAGCACAATACAGCGACATGTGAGCTAGGAAAACATCTCGTGACGACGACTTTCGAAGACAGGCTATGAACCAGAAATCGTTCACGACCAAAAATCGATAGAGTTAATGAAAAAGTCAATTTACCTTGCTTTCATGAAATACACAGAAATATCACGCCTCCCGACATGTGGGAAACACTAGAGGTATTATCTCGAATAAACGAAATATCCATTAAGAGGACTACACATCCCTGACAGAACAAAAAATAGCGGAGATCCCCTCTTCAACGAGGCATCTCTTTCGCCATTCCAAATCGCTCACTCCACTAGTGGTGGGCGGAAACCGATCGACCAAGAAGCAAGACAAGTCATGCGCAGTCCAGCGCAAAATGACCACAGCTCAAACTTAACTGCATTCGATACCAACGCGAGAAGACAAATGCTTACCGAGAAAAGTGACTATAAATTTCAAGCAGTTGTTGCCCTTGCGTTATAAAATAGATATTGAAATAAAAACGATGTTGCGAGAATTTATCACGCAACATATCACCACCTCCTCCCGATAAAAAAAAATGTGGAACATATTTTTTTTTTTAAATATCAAAGAGCATGCGATAAGCGGCTCAAAACGCACGAATTATGCGCTGATAATTAATTAAATTGCCTAACATGAGGCTAAATATAGAGTGTCTGGTGAGGATATACCTCAACAGAAAAATAAATATGTCTCAAAAAATATTCACATCGGGGAGGTGTCACCAACACACATCACGTTAGCATGTAAACACAATATACGTATGCAAGTTACCATAATCATCATTAAACAGCATACTCTAATATTGTCTTTAAAAATGGATGTACAAATCTGATAGGAAAATTTAAATAGTACATTCTTTGACATGTAATGACATAAGTACATAGTAAAGTTAAACTACATGACGATCCAGGACATATGCTCTGGTATTCCGAGGGTAAGTACACAATCTAGAACTCGTCATGCTTGATACTAGTAAGGTAAGTCCTCAGCTCAACAATGACATTCTGAGAAAGTACAAGCAATATAATGCTAATTAATAACTAATATGCTTCATAAGGTATAATACATTATTAATAATTGTGGCTGTTTAGTAAACTAACGGCCCTTATATTAACTACTCAGTCCTCCTCTATCATCTTAAAAAACGAACAGAAGAAGATGACAACAAAGCACGATAGTGTGTACATATAAAGTGAGTACAGATGTGCTAATCTATTGTAGTAATATAGGTGTGTTATGACTCTGTAATATATAGGAATATAGGACAGAAGTATTAGTTAGAGTCATGTGGGCATCTAGACAAAATGTCAGCCATCACATTATCCGCACCACGGATAGCTCGTACCGTGAAGTGAAAAGGTTGAAGAGCTATAGCATATCGAGTGGATCTCGAACTCTTCAAATTCTTAGTCTGAATAGCTGTAAGAGCTTTCTGATCAGTCTCTAGAATGAAATGTGCGCCCAGGAGGAATCTTTGTAGTTTTAGAATTGACCAAACCATCGCTAACAACTCACGGTCTAAAACCGAGTAGTTCCTCTCTGCCGCATTTAGTTTTCTAGAAATGTACATAACAGGATGCAGAGTATTTGCATATTCTTGCATCAGTGCTGCTCCAATCCCAGTGGATGAAGCATCACTCCGAAGAACAAAAGTCCTATCAAGAGTAGGTAATCTTAAGATGGGAGGAGAAGAAAATATATTCTTGATTTGGTCTAATGAAGATTGGCATTCTTCAGACCAACGGACCAGATTAGGCGAACCTTTCTTCAACAATGTTGAGAGAGGTGCCATGATCGAAGATAAATTTGGAATAAATCTCCCATAAAATTGAATTAAACCTAAGAGACTCCTAACTTGTTTCTTCGTTTTTAGGAACAGAGATGTTCAGTATTTTGGAAGTATTGTGGTCTTCTGTCTTCAAGAGACCATGACCAACACGATGACCCAGGAAAGAGATTTCACCAAAACCAACAAAAGCTTTAGAAGGTTTCGCTGTCAAATTATTCTCACGTAGAGTGGACAGTAAGTCATATAACCCTAAATAGTGATCTTCCCAGGTATCACTGAAGAGACAGATGTCATCTAAGTATGCGATGACATCCGAACGATGTGACAGAATTCGACGCATCATGCGAACGAAAGTTGCAGGGGCGTTCATGAGACCAAAAGGCATAACATTCCATTGAAATAGACCCCTAGGTGTAGAAAAAGCAGTAAGAGGTTTGGCATGCTCTGCTAAAGGCACTTGCCAATAACCTTTAGACAAGTCAAGTTTAGTGAAGAATCTAGAATTAGAAAGTCTAATCAGTAGATCTTCTAACAAAGGCATCGGTTCAGCATCGAACTTTGTGACCTGATTCAATTTGCGATAATCAACACAAATTCGTATGTTCTTATCCTTCTTCCGGACAATAACCATGGAAGAAGAATATGGTGAAGTCGATGGTTCAATTATATTTAATTGAATCATTTCATCCAATTCCTTTTCCACTTGCGACTGAAAGTGTATAGGAATAGGATACGGCCTAACCCTAATTGGATTATTGTCGGTAAGAATTATGTCATGTTCTATGACATCTGTGTGTCCAGGAATGTCAGTGAGAACATCCTGAAATGTTTGTAACATCGACGAGACTTGTCGATGTTCGTCACCAGAAAGATTAGGAGAAACCGAAACGTTTTTCCAAGATTCCGTAGAATGTAATGGAACCACTGGAAGGGGAAGGTTGACATCAGAGAAGGTAGCTTCCTCATCCTGTATGACAGACAGGGATGAATAATGACCGTGAGGTGCAGGAGCATCATCCGTTGCCTGGAAAATAGGCAGCAAATAGTCCGGACGTTCGTGAAATTCCGAAAGCATGTTTATGTGGAAAGTTTTATGCTTTCCATCAATATCTACCACATAGTCAACATCGGAAATCCGAGAGACTATTGCATACGGACCTTTCCATGCAATAAGAAGTCTATTTTCCCTACTGGGGAGTAGGACGAATGCTTTGTCACCTGGACAAAGTTGTCGTAGACATCTATTCTTGTTAGCAAACTGTCTTGCTTTCTCTTTAGCAATTTCTGATGAAGCAGTTGCTAGCTTACATGCCTCAATGATCTTTTGTCTAAGAGCAATGACATACTCATATGAGGATTGAGTTTCATCGCTAATATCATCGGCAGTGATGAGATCGTGTAATAAAGACATAGGGCCGCGCGGACGCGCGCCAAAGACAAGTTCGAAGGGAGAAAATCCTGTGTGTTCATTAGGGACTTCTCTATAGGCAAAGAGAGCCGCGGGTAAAACCCTGTCCCAATCTTGAGGATGATCTTCAGTTATCTTACCAAGCAAAGTCTTGAGCGTTCTATTCAGACGCTCAACTAACCCATTAGACATAGGATGGTAGATACTACTGAGAGATCGTTCAATATGTAAGGTAGACATTACCTGTGACATAGTGTCAGATATGAGTTGAGTGCCATGGTCTGATAATATTTCTCTGGGGAACCCCAAGCGAGAAAATATCAACCAAAGAGCATCTGCGATATCTGTAGTAGATATGCTCTTAAGAGGAATAGCCTCTGGCCAACGTGTGCACATATCGACACATGTAAGGATAAACTGATGTCCTCTGGCCGACTTGACCTTAAAAGGGCCAATAATATCTATGGCCATTTTCTGGAACGGCCGAATAGGAATGTCAGCAGCCTGGATAGGCGCAGCATGTCGTGGTCCTCTAGATTTGACCTCCTGACATACCTTGCATGATCGGCAGTAAATACGAATGTCCTTATTGACAAAAGGCCAAAAGAAAGCCGCAAGGACTCTCGACTTCGTACGGGAAAAACCCATATGTCCAGCACATTGCGAGTCATGAGCATGTTGTAATATTTGCACTCTCATGCTCTTGGGAACAAGAATTTGCGAATGTGCCGACGTAGTCGAATCTTGTACCATACGTACAAGTACGCCGTTTCTCATTGCAATCCAAGATTTTCTATTTGTATCCTGATTCGGATCACCTTTCTTCGCAAGAACGAAGAATTTTTTTAAAGAAGGATCTTCTTCTTGCAATTTTATGAAAGAGTCACGAGTGATTACTAAGTGACTATCTTGGCTATCAACTTCATTATCACTATTCAGTGATGTTTCGGGTGTTTGTAGAGCTTGTGCTCTTGTAACTACTGCATTTGTAGCTTGCATGTTATTATCTTCCCAAGAGGCAATCTGCTGTGGGGTACACTCCCTAACTCCGTGAATACGACCAATAATAAGGTCCGCAATAGGATTAGGTAAGAGACAAGCATGCACATCTCCAGTAAAGAAAGGAGTGGCAATGCGAATTACAGCAGTAGGATATTTTTCTAGAGTGCCGCCAAATGTGACACATTTAATAACCCTTCCTGTAGCACAAGATGGATCTACAAGCGATTGTCTAACACCAATAGTGGTGCATCCGGAATCGAAAAGTAGTGAGACCGGAGTATCATTAACAAGACCCTTATGTAGAATTAAAGAACCCCTCCCGTCATGCGCAACAGCAGCAGGAAGAGCGGGAAGTGGGTGACCACAACTCAAAGTAGTTATGGTACCCGGTTCGAATAAAGTACTGCATTGGGGGCATTTGTTTGCTCTCTCAAAGTCAAAAGCAGAACCAGTGACAGCGTCAAAGTTTTTATTATCAACAACATGATTACAGGCTCCCTCAGTTTCCTGTTGTACAGCATTAGCCTGCTGATATCTCTTTTTTTTGTGTTGAGATCTACCCCGACTATTATTACCTCTGAAGTTATCAGAGTTATTATTATCTCTGCAGTTATTATTGTCTCTATTGTAATTGTTATCCTGGTTCGAATTCCAGTTTCCACGATTACTATCATGTTCACATTGATGCGAACATCTATTTGTTTGGTTCTGAGGTCTTCGGCAGGAATAACCTCTATTACCATATCCTCTTTTGAAATGCCTATAATTATTAGGGTGATAGTAACGACCACTATCAGGTTGTCTCCAATTCTTCGAAGAAGAATCACCATGAAATTGGTTTCCATGATTTTGACAGAAATTACCGCTACTCTTTCTATCAAAATTTTGTTGGAATCTACGAGCAAAGTTTTGACCATACGGAGCTGCCGAAGCAACTGGTAAACCTTCTTTCACCTTAGAGTTACCCATGGTTATGTGTGGGTGTGCAGTTACGTATTGGCAACAGAAATCTTCCATTTCTTTTATTGTTTTAGGTTTACGTTCATGAAGGAAAGCAAGGAAAGACCCATTGACAGACGACATGACTTTGTCTCTAAGTATTAAGTCCATAAGTCCTTCATAAGTTTTTTCCGTCTTAGATAGTTCAACCCATCGTGAGAAAGTAATGCGTATTCTTGCAATAAACTCGGAGAATTCAACTCCATTTTCAGGTAACATGTTTTTAAATTGTAGACGATAGCCGTCTTCGTTAAGCTGATATTTCTTTAACAAAGCGGCCCTGACAACCTCATAATTGTTCTTGTCAGGTTCATCCACCATATTTAATATACTTAGAGCTTTACCTGTCAGTATCCCTGATAACTGATAAACATATTTTGCTTTGTCTATGTTATGAGCTGTACATGCTTGTTCAAATCTGTCCAGATAGAACATTATGTCATCACTGGAAGGACTAAAAGTTGGTAACTTAATCTTAAAAGTATCATTATTAGCCTTACCAGAAGATGAACCCTTGTTTGAATCATTACCATTACTCATGTTCATCAATTTCAATTTTTCCAACTCTAAAGCTAAGACCTTTTCTTCATGTTCCATTTTTGCTTTCTCTTTCCTCTCATCAGATTCTCTCTGTAATCTTCTCTCCTCAGCCTGAGCCTCTATTTGAAGTCTTTCAGCTTCTTTCTCAAGTCTTATATTCTCAGCTTCTTTTTCAAGTCTTTTATTCTCAGCCTCTTTTTCAAGTCTTTTATTTTCAGCCTCTTTTTCAAGTCTTTTATTTTCAGCCTCTAGCTGGAGTTTTCTTTCCTCAGCTTCTGATTCCCTTTTTTGTTTTTCCATTTCCATTTGGAATCTTTTTTCATCCACCTGCATCTGCAGTTTCTTTTGTTCAGCTTCCATATGCAGTTTCTTTTGTTCAGCTTCCATTGCTTTATCATATCGAGCAGTTGCAAATTCTTCTAACTTATCACCAGTCTTCCCAAGCAATTTACCCTGCTCAATAAAGTGCTCAAATGTAGACATGTTGTCTAACATATGCGTCCAAAACCTGAAATAATTAACTAATTTATTTCAAACCTAAGTGTAACAAGTCTTAATTAAGCACTTGTATATTCACATCACCTTATATTATCCCAGTCTCTGTGGGAAACAAGTCTCCAATCAAAGAACTTGTATATGAAATATCACCAATCAATTCTTGATCATAAGTGCACTTCTCATTCAATAGTGCACAACACTATTCATCATTCATTTATCATCAGTGTAGTAGTAACAGTGCATTAGCATAGCCCATTAACTAATTACTATAACTGTAAACAATGACTATGTAAACACATGCAGAATGTAAACATTGAAAATGTAAACAATGCAAACAATGTAAACAATAACAATGTAAACAATAACAAAGATCAGCAACAATACAAAAACGTTCGCAGAAATCAACTAAAAATAAAGCAGAAATTAATGAAATATCACAAAAAATGTGACGATATCTACGATAGAATTAAAACAAAATACATGACACCACAGTGTATAAACAAAAATGTTGTATGAAACTAAATTATAGACAAGAGTAGGCTAACAAATACAAACAAATCAAAACAAAACTAAAGAATGCGAAATAATAACGAAAACAATATTAAAACATGTCATCACAGCTAACATAAATAGCAACAGAAGTCGCTTAGCAAATTCCAGTATCGGAAGTTTGCTTACCCTACAGAAAACGCTCACAATAGACGACCTCTATGACGTGGCATAATCTAACGGAGACACCACCCAACCGAGAACCCGCTGAAATATAAACATATAAATATACAAATAACATATAGACATATAACATATAGAATGAGATGATACACAGAAGACTCAGCAGAAGTATAAGGGCACAGTTTACATACAAACAGGCCACTTAACTTATAGGCTTCCAATCGTAGAACAGCAGAAAAAACGGATGTCAATCAACGTCCTAAAGAGCGAAGCTCCAACGATGATGGCACATCTGAACTGCTTCCACTGCTAACACGATGGTACAAGAGCTTCTGAAATACTGTGTGTTGAGTTGTTTCGGCACTTGACCTTCTAATCCAAAAGTAAGTTGATGGAAATCGGTACTTGGCCTTCTTCAGAAAACAACCCGTTTCAACCGGCACTTGACCTTCTCAACAAACGACAGCACTGGAACCTTGACAGCAGCAACTTCTTGACTTGCGTAAAAGATAACAGCAGTCCGAGTTATCCGGCAACATGTAACAACGCCGGGTACTGTCAAATTCTTGTTTCCGTCAAAAAGTTGAAATTTTGACTTTTACCGGGCAACGCCGAGTACTTTGAAAATTTTGAAGATGTTGACTGTATTGAAGAATGTTAATTTCTTGAAGGATGCTGATGAATTCTTGTTGAAAATGAAGTGGGTTTGCTGGTACCAGATCAACCCAGCTTATGGCCACCAAATGATGCGTGATGCCATATGATGATGGATGGTATCCGCATGTCTGGTTTTGTGTAGTGTGCAGATGTGTTCAGTCAAAACAATGTTCATACAAAAATAACAGGGCAATCCACATAGGACGTCAGTAAACTCACGACGTATAAAGTCAATGATTCTTGAAACAGCCGTTGACGTTTTTCTTCATTATTTATTGTGGACGCCACAGTGACAAAATGGTTACGCGAATATGTAGACACATCAAACAGTCATTATCACAGCAACATTCAATACAGCAATAGACGGTAGACAGCATTACAATGATGAGTCAGATGCATGTTATATTTCATAGTGCTGTAAATGTAGTCAGGTGAAAAACTCCATCCTTTTCTATAACAGCCAGGAGATAACCAGATGTATGAGATCAGTTCACTCTCCTTAATCTGACTTCAGCAAGACAGACACGTCTGCCGAAGTATAAATAATGTCCTCAAAAATATCCTCTAGATAACAAAGGTTTTTCAAACCTAGTTCAGGTAACCAAGTAGCAAGTAATAGTCCTTGGGACCTGCATCAACCGATGCAGCACAATACAGCGACATGTGAGCTAGGAAAACATCTCGTGACGACGACTTTCGAAGACAGGCTATGAACCAGAAATCGTTCACGACCAAAAATCGATAGAGTTAATGAAAAAGTCAATTTACCTTGCTTTCATGAAATACACAGAAATATCACGCCTCCCGACATGTGGGAAACACTAGAGGTATTATCTCGAATAAACGAAATATCCATTAAGAGGACTACACATCCCTGACAGAACAAAAAATAGCGGAGATCCCCTCTTCAACGAGGCATCTCTTTCGCCATTCCAAATCGCTCACTCCACTAGTGGTGGGCGGAAACCGATCGACCAAGAAGCAAGACAAGTCATGCGCAGTCCAGCGCAAAATGACCACAGCTCAAACTTAACTGCATTCGATACCAACGCGAGAAGACAAATGCTTACCGAGAAAAGTGACTATAAATTTCAAGCAGTTGTTGCCCTTGCGTTATAAAATAGATATTGAAATAAAACGATGTTGCGAGAATTTAGCCGCAACGTAAGCAATTTGTCTTTCTTTCTGTCATAAACACACCCTTTATTATACATGAATAATGAATCCTTGATCAGTGGATTAAAACAAACAAAAGTAATACTTCTTACTAAGGACGCGTATGTTACCAAGGCCAGAAAGGGGAGCAATGAATAGTAACACTGTATCTACCATGCATGTCGCAAAATGCAACTGAGGACGGTTGGGCATAGAGCCATTTACCCCCCCCCCCCCCCGTCCTGTAGAAACTTTAAATTTAAAAAAAGTTTCAATAATTAAAGTGGACAAGTCAATAAAAGAAATAATTTAATTCACTCATCCAAGACAGGAAAGATTTGAGAAACACATGGAAAGACTTTGAGCGGATGTCACGGGACATGAGGATTTGGCATGTGTTTGTTGAAGACCTATGCTCCTTGGAGAGCTGAAGGCTAATGATGATGACATTTTACAAGGACAAAGGCATAAACGCCTCAGTTGCAGCCACAAGGCCTTCTCGTCAGGGACAGACAAAGACAGAAGGGAAAGAAAGCGAACGCCAAGTAAGAGACATGAAAAAAAAATTTAGAATAATACAATCCGTTCATCTTTGATCAGACAAAGGATTTATCTTTGCTAAAGCAATTCTGGCTATACATTGGGACATAGTGTCTGTGATCATAAAGACATAGTTTATGTTTGATCAGACCTAAAATGTGTGCTCAAACAATTCTTGGATCCTTAACCCCTGACTGACAAAGCAATCAGTGGCCATCACGCTTAGTGGCGTCTTGTGGGGCAGCAACAAACGATATCCACTTAGCTCAGTCGGTGGCCATCCTTCGTGCAGTGCCCCCAACTCTGGTTTATGCTTTGCATCTAGGTCTGACCATTTCTAGGGGAGATAAGGGGAGGAAACAATTCTGCGTCCTTTCAAGATACATAGCCAAGGTAGGCCTACATTAAGAGTGCCCATTCCCGGCCACCAAACTGCCTGCTGGTTATACCATGGTCTCTTCAGTTTTCTGGACATGTGACCAAAGGTTCACAGTGAAAGGATCGTCACGTCCTAAGTGTCTGTGCTATTACCATGGGTTCTGGTCATCAAGATGCAGATATTACTCGGTACCACATCTCGTGCTTCTTCCTCCGAGACCAGATCAATGAACATTTTAAATGGAGCGAAATAACAGCTTCCAAATGCATGCAGATACTACTGTGTCGTGAGAAATTCTAATCCACATCTATAAATTAAAAGGTAAATGTAAAGCCTAACGAAGTAATTCAATAAAGGAAAGAAGAATGGTAAAAGAACAGTGCGGTCACAATAGCGTACGCCTGTGTTATAGAACGTCATACTAGCTAAACAAGAAATCCCTTTTTTATGCTCCGTCTGCATAATTGTAACGCTTTCACGTTTGCTAGTAAAGCCTACTGCATAAAATACACGCGTTTCTAAAAATAAAACTGGTACTGTGTTTCTTAGAAAACCTTGAGATAGACACACTGCGTAATGACCTAGATTAATATTACATTAATGTCATTTTATGCACTACGTAAACTAAAAGAAAGACGGGCTTAGAATAGAAGAGAGAGAGAGAGAGAGATGTACGGAGGAACGCATGCAATACTACCACGTCGTCTCGCGATATAAAATTAATGCCACCCCACGCGAAAGGCATGCAGGCTTGCTTTTTTCAACTAAACAGTAATAAAAAACACTACCAATACGAGGTAAGGTTTTAAAAAACATGGTTAATGCTTATTAGGAAACATGACACAATACTGTTTTACGTCTGAAATCCTGACATTAGCCTGACAGTACAGAAGACACCCCATCGTATAGAAGTGAACGGGTGGTAGAAGAAAATACATATTTTGAACGCAGCCACTTAGCTCCATTAAACTTATATATTTGGGTGCCTTAGGACTTGCTGACAAAGAATATGTTAGGTGTTAAGCAAATAGTCTAATAATTAACAAATTATAGCCACAATATTATAGTGGTGTTGTCTGACAACACAGGATCATATTTGCTCATAATGGCGTGTTTGGACACTGCTTTAGAGGAAATGAGGCCACCACGTTAAATCCGATTTGATTGGCTAGAATAATATGTAAGGCGAAACATGATTAGTCGACTGCAAATACTATATTTGGTTGTTAATGGAAACGATAGGAAGGGTACTTTTTTTTCAAAAGCTTTTGTAAACATGGTCTCATTGGCTAGACCATTTAATATAGTCAATTAGGAGCGTCTGTTCAGTGCCACTTTTTGAAAATAAACTTTGTAGAAGCAAGTGCGTTGAGAACCAGCTCATATTTTTCTAATAAAAGCCTGGGACAGAGGCAGATCGGAATTGTGCCATAACTCATCGCCAGTCAACGTACTTGTTTAATATTTCCTTGAATTGTGGGACCGTGGTACTAAAGTATTAAAGCAGCACCTGGTCTGAGTTTTGCTGAATCCAGAGGCTGGTAGCATACTCCTTGGTCAAGATATCGACCAGTGTTATTTCTCAAGAAAACGGTGAAGCAAGCGAGCAGAGGAGTCAGTTTGCCTGCCGCCCACACAGAAGTTAAGATTTCGTTGGCCAGAGCAGCTCAATCTTGTGTATACCCCCCTCTAAAATTGACTGTACAGTAAATCAAGAGGGACAGTTATTTGTTTCAAATAAAAAGAAACTGTGAACCTTTCCAATATTATTTCCACCAGAAACAAACACTTGAAGTCATGATGACAAACAACAACCTAGCTTGAAAAGCCAGTATTACCTCATAGTACTACATCACTACTTACACACATATTGTAATAATAATATATGTCAATACAAAGATCCTATCTATAAATTGTGTACATACAACTTGTGATTACATTTGATTGTGATTCCTGGTTCACTTTGTAGTTGAATCAGGATATCTATTATTGAAAGGAGTTAATACATATTTTAAAAGTTAACACTTGACTTATTAAGATAGTCTTATAGAGTGTTCTATGTATGTGAGTGTCACAGTGTTGTAAAGTATTGTGGATTAAATTAAATTGTTTATCTGTCTGGTGGTTGTTGTAAACATACACTTCATCACTATCATAACCCTAGACATTCAACGTAGTCATCACATATATTCCAAAATAAGTCTGACTGAGGTCTAAAAGTGGTAGCAAAGTAAGGTCATCTGTAACACACCACACTTATTAGATACAGATACCTTCACAGCTGATCTCAGTCAGTACACTAAGTCCCCTATAAATATTTATATCGTCCCACTTTACCACATACTGTAAGGCATTGGGCTTAAGGGTGAGAGCCCAAACCCTTCTCATAATGATGCTACTTAATGCTATTTTTTTAATACATACGTGTTTTCCCCTTTCTTTCTCTTTCACCAACGTTGGAGAAATCTTCTTCCGTGACGTCTTCAGTTGCTTTGTCCACGCTGAGCTCAACAATACCGACTCCTTCATCCTCACCATTTCCTACAGAAAATCAAGAATTACTATGGCTGTGTAATGCGCACAAAAATTGGCTATAATGGACAACCTTAATGTTACAGAAGATGACAGATCAAATATAAACACAAGGTCTTTGTCAGGGAACGTTTCTCGAAGCTTTTCTATTTTATTGTTACTTACTTAATCGTTCTTCTCCTACCCCGAGGTGTTGAGGTTTGCAAGAGAGAGAGAGAGAGAGAGAGAGAGAGAGAGAGAGAGAGAGAGAGAGAGAGAGAGAGAGAGTGAGAGAACGAACGAACTTTATTTTCAAAGGGTTTAGAATTGGGCACGCGGGCCCGTCTAACATCCTGCCCTTCCTTTCACTCGTCTTCCATACTGAATCCATTTATTCTCACATGTATCATAAATATTACTTAAATAATAAAATAACAAAATAAAACACAATAAAATAAAATCCCAACATTGTAGCAGCACAATAACAGTTACACAAATTTACAGTACTTTATTATAATTAATACTAAACAGGGCAAAATTATCTTTAAGACCTTCATATGATGTATGTTTTTTTTTTAAAATAAAGTTTTGCCTCGTTTTGGCAAGGCGCGTCCCGTTCAACCTAGTCGGTTATATTAGGGCGCATATCCAAACACAAAAGACCCTTAGGTCTGAGATAATTAATTTCAATAAATGATGTATGTAATTATTTAAGAACATAACTAAATTAGGGTGGCATATAACCTGCACTCATGATGTATTTGAAAAGTCTATGATTGAATGAATATGGACTAAGCTTGTTTTTTTAGGCCGTGTGGGAGATTATTCCACAGATGAGCAGCAGAAAAAGCTAAAAATGTCTTGAATAAGTAGACCCTAGGCATGGGCATGTGTAATTTATTTAAGCGTTGACTGCGTCTTCCGCTGTATTTGAAAATAGGTCACAGATACATTGGAGCATTCTGTGATAAGATTTTGTGAATAAATTTGGCTTTGTTGAAGAGAAAGCACTGTAAAGTTTCTTTTCTTCTTTCCACTCTAATGAAGTGTCAGTCTGTATGCTCTGTAAGGAAGAGTGGTGTGTTGTTGAGATCAGGCATGCTCCAGTCTACCCAGCTGTAAATGGGTAACTCACCCTAGTCCTGAGTTAGGGAAGGCAAAGGCTCCAGGGGAAGCAGGCCCTAAACTTGGTCACTCCAACCGACGCAGGATGGTGTATGTATGAAGTAGAAGTGTAGAGTGCGATTACCGCGAATGGTGTACTGTTCGTGTGCTGACCAATATAACCACTCATACACATGTGTCTACAAGGCACCAATGCAGACTGCTGGAATCTTTGTTTACTCAATTTATTCAGACGTACACACTGGGACATACGAGTACATCATGGTATGTTGACATATCAATTTGTAGGTATACATAGCAGATCTGAAGTCATGACACATTCAGAAATAATGGGCAGTACATCAAAAGTTCAATGTCATGATATATTATGGCCGCATCCCCCTATCTGACTAAACGCGTCAGTGAAGGCAGATCGGTAAATAACTAAGGTTACTTGACGTCCATAGTTTGTAGCATATATTATGAAACCAAGAAAGAGGGGGTTTCTAGCAAGATTGAGATCTCCCTGTCACTGTCCGATAATAGAATAAATAATCTGTTCTCTTGGCAGTGATCAAAACATATGATGACCGAAATCTAACATGGCCGCCTCCCTGAGTTGTCGTTCACTCATTCATAGGAAGGAGAATATAAGCCAGAGTTAATTTATAATGGGTATATAAATGATTTCATAAATGTTCCCATACAGCTCTACGATGATCAGGTTAATTCACGTAGCCATAACCGCTGTAGGAAAGTCTGTCATCTTTGTCGATACAAAACACGACCCTAGCGATACGAAGCACAATGTTCCATCTAGGTCGAATCGACATGAGATCATCAAAATAGGGTCTGGCAATACATGGAGTCCGAATTATACATTGTACCGTACCTTAGGAGAGTCTCTAACATAAACTATAGTAGAGATACCATCTCCTTTAGAAGAAAACCACTTCACGAATTATATTTCCTTAAGAATCTACCAGCCCTTTGAAAAGTGCGTACCAGCCATTATCACGGTACATCGGAACTCATCACGACTTGTCAAGACAACTCATACTTCCGCTAGACCGGAATAATAAGAATCTAGTCCCGCCTACCCATCCAAAATATACAATATAGGACTGATTCTACTTGTACTAATAATATGTAATACATATGAATTCAGGCCATAAACATAATAAGCAAATTAATATATTTTCTGGCCCTAAAAAATAAGTACAAACGTAAGAGCAATCCATGCGCCGGATCAATATCAAGAACGATTACTCCTATAATCAAAAGTGTGAATCAAACATGGATTCTCTCGCTTTTCCCATAGACAGCATTTTCATACACAAATGAATGAATGTCTATATTTTTTCCATATTAAATAGCCATATCGATTTTTGTAATATGTGCGTCAAAATATGCACGCAACAGATTACCACACCCCTCGGGGAAAAAAAATGGTACTTTTTTTTTTGAAACACATCTAGGAGCAACAAACAATAGGCTCACAACGCACCAATAACAATGCGCAGATGATAAGCATAAGTTTTATGACCTTAGAGAAGGTACTTCTCTAAGTATTAATATTTCCAGAGAGGTGTCACCAACGCATACTACAATATTAGCAATGACCCAATTTCCACATTAGTTTATACATAAATTTCATCTAAGATATCTTAACATCATGATCATCAAAGACGAAAAACATTGAAAGATCAGCGGTGAATAAATAGCAATGAACCGCTAAGTAGTGTTACAATCAATATATGATATATTACATATGTGTACACATTTCAACATAGAAACAACTGTATCAAAGTTGTATAACAGTTATGAATCATGTGGGCATCTAGACAAAATATCTGCCATCACATTTTCTGACCCACGGATAGCTCGCACCGAAAAATGAAATGGCTGTAGAGCAATCGCGTATCGCGTTGATCTCGCGCTCTTCAGATTTTTACTCTGAATAGCCGTAAGAGCTTTCTGGTCAGTTTCCACAATGAAATGCGCGCCCAGAAGAAATCTTTGCAGTTTAAGGATTGACCAAACCATAGCCAATAATTCACGGTCTAGGACCGAGTAATTCTTCTCTGCGGCATTTAATTTCCGAGAAATATACATCACAGGATGCAGAGTTCCAGAGTACTCTTGCATTAGTGCAGCTCCAATCCCGGTGGATGAAGCGTCACTACGAAGAATAAATGTCTTATCCTTAGAAGGCAATACTAGGATAGGTGAAGTAGAAAACATAGCAGATCTGAAGTCATGACACATTCAGAAATAATGGGCAGTACATCAAAAGTTCAATGTCATGATATATTATGGCCGCATCCCCCTATCTGACTAAACGCGTCAGTGAAGGCAGATCGGTAAATAACTAAGGTTACTTGACGTCCATAGTTTGTAGCATATATTATGAAACCACGAAAGAGGGGGTTTCTAGCAAGATTGAGATCTCCCTGTCACTGTCCGATAATAGGATAAATAATCTGTTCTCTTGGCAGTGATCAAAACATATGATGACCGAAATCTAACATGGCCGCCTCCCTGAGTTGTCGTTCACTCATTCATAGGAAGGAGAATATAAGCCAGAGTTAATTTATAATGGGTATATAAATGATTTCATAAATGTTCCCATACAGCTCTACGATGATCAGGTTAATTCACGTAGCCATAACCGCTGTAGGAAAGTCTGTCATCTTTGTCGATACAAAACACGACCCTAGCGATACGAAGCACAATGTTCCATCTATGTCGAATCGACATGAGATCATCAAAATAGGGTCTGGCAATACATGGAGTCCGAATTATACATTGTACCGTACCTTAGGAGAGTCTCTAACATAAACTATAGTAGAGATACCATCTCCTTTAGAAGAAAACCACTTCACGAATTATATTTCCTTAAGAATCTACCAGCCCTTTGAAAAGTGCGTACCAGCCATTATCACGGTACATCGGAACTCATCACGACTTGTCAAGACAACTCATACTTCCGCTAGACCGGAATAATAAGAATCTAGTCCCGCCTACCCATCCAAAATATACAATATAGGACTGATTCTACTTGTACTAATAATATGTAATACATATGAATTCAGGTCATAAACATAATAAGCAAATTAATATATTTTCTGGCCCTAAAAAATAAGTACAAACGTAAGAGCAATCCATGCGCCGGATCAATATCAAGAACGATTACTCCTATAATCAAAAGTGTGAATCAAACATGGATTCTCTCGCTTTTCCCATAGACAGCATTTTCATACACAAATGAATGAATGTCTATATTTTTTCCATATTAAATAGCCATATCGATTTTTGTAATATGTGCGTCAAAATATGCACGCAACAGCACTTTCTTAGTGGTAATGTGTTAAGATGTGTATATGGGTCTACCCACTGTGTGAGGTTTTTGTCTGAAACTAGGTGTACTGCACGTTTTTGTAATGAATAGAGTCTTTTAGTGTTGGACATGGAGCAGCCATCCCAAATTGTGGAACAATAGTCTAGATGTGTTTGTATTTGGGATGTATAGAACATTTTTCGAGTCTCACCTAGGAAATGTTTGATTTTAGCTAACTGGTAAACATTTTGTTCCGTCTGTTTGGTCAGTGCCTGTATATGCGAATTCCAACTTAAATGTCTGTCAATTATGAGTCCAAGTGTTTTATTTTCATTTACATTTTCAATTAAAGAGGTTCTAATGTAGAGCTGAAGTGTTGTTTTCAGTGAGTTTTGTAATTTTTGTCTAGTTGATATTATCATACATTTTGTTTTAATGATGTTTATTTGCATGCAGTTTTCATTGCTCCACTTAATAAGATTGTCTGTGTCGCTTTGTAATAATATTTCTATCGTGTTGCAACTTTTATCACTAGTACTCGTATAAATGGTACAGTCATCGGCAAATAGGTCGCTGGATGAGTGCTTGATATGTAGTGGAAGGTCATTTATGTAAATGGAAAAAAGTAGAGGACCGAGAACAGAACCCTGAGGAACACCGGTGTCAATAATAGTTGGGCTTGACAAGAAGTTATTGTACCACACCACTTGCTGTCTGTCGGACAGGAATGAATAAAGTAATGTCACTTGTTTAAAGTTAACTTTCATTGTTTCTAATTTTCTTATTAAAACAGCGTGATCTAACATATCAAATGCTTTCCTAAAGTCTACAAAGATTGCTCCACATATGTTATCGTTATTGATGTTTAGGTGCAAGTTGTCTATCATCTTAGAGCTGTGTGGCATGAATGCTTTTGTCTAAACCCTGACTGACTGTCAATTAGCAAGTCATTGCTAACTAGGTAATGCAGTGTTGTTTTATGTATGTGTTTTTCTAGTGGTTTAGAAAGCGATGATAAAAGAGAAATTGGTCTATAGTTACCAAGGTTACTGTTATCTGACGAACCAGGTTTGAAGAGAGGATATACTTTGGCGAAGAAAAAAATAACTTTTAGCGATACATTGATTATATATATAAGTTAGTGAATCACGGATAGCTGGTGCAGCGTAACGCAGTATTTGATTATTAATTCCGTCAAGCCCTGATGAGCTATTATCTTTAAGGCCAAGAAGATAGTTATACACTTCATTAACTGTCACAAAAGGAATGTCGGGTGGAACTGAGTTTGTACATTTGTTCTCATAGAATGCTGAAAGTGTGTCTAAGTCTTTAGAGGAAGGTGGTATTGTGGATTTCAGACTGTTTATTTCTGCTTGAAAGTGATTGCTGAAGTCTGTGCAAGTAAATGAAGTGTTGGAAGAGAATGAGTCTGGTGCATTACGTTTTTTCGCTAAGGTGTTAATTGCCTTCCATATTTCCTTACTATTTGATTTGTTCTGAACCATATTTCTAACGTGATTTTTCTTTTCTTTGCGAATTAAATATTGAACTTTGTTCCTGTATACCCTGTATGTGTTGAGGTCCTTATTTTTGTGCGCTTGATCTCGCTGCCTCATAGCCTCCAACACTTCCTGCGTGATCCAAGGAGATTTTAATTGTCGTTTGACGCGAATTTTCTTAGCTGGTACGTGCGTGTTAAAAACACAATACACATTTTTTATCCAGTATGCAATAGCGTCATCCGGATCAGGAAGTTGGTAAACACGGGCGAGAGGTGCAGTTAGCAAGTCATTTAAAAATAATTCCCGACTGAAATGTTCGAAACTTCTAAATTTAATACTTACATGTTTATTTTTGGGAACTTTACATTTATTCTTTGACCATGTACAGCATACTGGATAGTGGTCACTTATTGCAATATTAGGGAAGAGCATTCTATGATGTTTTTTGGGCAAGTTACGTAGATGTGGTCGATTAGTGTGGATGATGCTTATGTTACTCTTGTAGGCTGGTTAACTATTTGTTTTAAGTTGTACGATTGTATTATATTTTTCCATGTTAGATTTGAATTGTGTATATCGATATTGAAATCACCAAGAAGAACAACCTTCTTGACTGGCAAATACATTGTCCATCATGATGATGAAATCTTCGTACAAGATAGGTCCTGCACTAGGATTTCGATAAAGATATCCCACCAGAAATGGGCCTTGGTTTGGTAGCTTTATTTCCAACCATACACATTCGTATCTCTGCTGTCTCTAAGTCGTTTCTGCGGCGAAAATTAAGGGAAGTGGAAATATAAACTGTTATACCTGTCTCTTGCGTCTCGCCGAATAGTTTTAAAACCATTTAACGCAATGTCATCGTCTGTTATTCTGTCATTTAGGTGACTTTCTGAAAGTCCAAAAATGTGAAAATTCTTATTTAGAATGTGTGTAAGTTCGGGGAGTTTACCTAGAAGATGGTAAATATTCAGATGACCAAGTCATAGACCATCCTTGTGAAGCCACTGTACATAATTATCAGCCATGTTTGTATAATAAAAAAGAAATATATATTAAAATTTAAAAAAATTTTAAAAAGCAGTTATAGACACAAAAAAGCGCAAATTATTTTTACGAATTAATACTTCACCAAGGAAGTGGAATTCAAGGAAAGAAAAATTGCAGAAAATACAATATTAAAGTAATTAATACAACTAATAAAAACAATTTCAACTGAGTAAACTGTCTGGAGTATATGAAAATTGTCACAAAACAATCAGGCATACAACATACCACACCAGAACTGATCAACGCAACAAACTGAAGTTAAACGAGAGATGGAAGAAATTAAAGTTGCCACAAGTCAGACAAGTATACAACACTTCACACCTTAACACCGTTACTTCTAACAAATTAAAGCTACGCTTGATAATAAGAAATTGAAATTGTAACAAAATAAGCAATCAAAGAAAAATCTTAGAGGCTAGTAGCCGATAAATTGAGAATGATCCCAACTAGTAAAAGTCCTGATTATTTTTACCGTTGTATTAAAATATCAACCAATGTTCAAAAGGAGTGAAGGCTTTAGTCACAGCGATGTAGTGAGGCAAAATGTTTGTTCGTCAATAACTGATGTCTCTGCCTGGCATATAATAGGGGTGACGTAGGGCAGACGTCATTAATGCTTGTCTAAGTGACGCAGGGCTGAATTGCATCAGATAAATGTGGAGGACCCTGTCTGCTGATGCTTCCACCATGGCACCCCTACGACCCATGACGGGTTATGGGTTGAGATGATGATGAATGGAAAAAAGAGTCTACAGTAATCTGACAGCTTAGTGCCACCTCTGTGGCTGTCCTCTGATTTGCTAGCTAGAAACCATGTATTTATACCCACTGTCTATTTCTGCAGCTTACTCTCTTTTCCCGCCTTTAGTTTTAACACGAGCTAACGCAATATTTACAAACTGCGTGACCTGTCAGCCATAACAGGAAAGCAAATCAGGCTGTGTTTACCTCGCCCTCACGCAAGCATCTGTCAATCATAATAGTTCTCAGACAGGCTGGCACGTGGGGAAGACAAAAACACAGACCCTTTGAAGTTCGTGCTCAGGGGAGTTAAAAATCTCTGGGCTCTGTGATCTTCAGAAGCGGGCATTCGTGCAGAGAAAACCCGCTAGGGAACAGTGAGTCGTTTGATGACGGTTGAAACCTCGACGAAGACCGACCGTAAAGCCTTTATCTTGATACGCTTAGCTTCTGAAATTCTGGATAACACCGGACCGCGAAATTAACGCATTCAGAGAATCCTAATGATATATATACTGTTGTTTTCTTAACCCCATCATCAGTTGTCAGTCAGAATTTGTCATTAAATAGCTATTAAATTGTCGGCATCTGTTGGCTTTGCCGTATATGATTAAAATAATAGACACTAACAAATATGAACAAATGAAATATAACGTTTTTTGTCTATCCTACACTATCAGTTTACTGTTTATACGGGTGGCGTGATTTAACATTTTAGTAGAATATCTGGTAAGAAATCGCTACGCGTTACTTTATTTCACTCGTTTTACTAGCGGGAAAAATCTAAGTAAAGAACAAATGGTAAAAGTTATCAATTCTTAAAACATTAGCACTTTATCCTTTTTACCCGAAAATTCAGAAATGAAAATCCTCCACGAAAACTAGTAACAAATCCACACAAGGAAATCTGGTTTCTAGGACTGCGCTTAGACTATTCAAAATTCTGACTGACAACTGATGATGGGGTTAAGAAAACAACAGTATATATCATTAGGATTCTCTGATCTCTGAATGCGTTAATTTCGCGGTCCGGTGTTATCCAGAATTTCAGAAGCTAAGCGTATCAAGATAAAGGTTTTACGGTCGGTCTTCGTCGA
Source organism: Oreohelix idahoensis (assembly GCA_024509875.1). NCBI lineage: Eukaryota > Metazoa > Mollusca > Gastropoda > Stylommatophora > Oreohelicidae > Oreohelix > Oreohelix idahoensis. The sequence continues at coordinate 99,487 of JAMPIV010018224.1, read as the reverse complement.
GGTTTCAACCGTCATCAAAAGACTTACTATTCCCTAACGGGTTTTCTCTGTACGAATGCCCGCTGCTGAAGATCAAAGAACCATTATTGTTCACGTGAACCGTTATTTGTAGAACTGATTCAATGCAGTTTTATTGGTTTATATACTTACATGAAGATCAAGAGCCCAGGGGTTTTTAATTCCCCTGAGTACGAACTTCAAAGGGTCTGTGTTTTTGTCTTCCCCACGTGCAGCCTGTCTGAGAACTATTATGATTGACAAATGCTCGCGTGAGGGTGAAGTAAACACAGCCTGATTTGCTTTCCTGTTATGACTGACAGGTCATGCAGTTTGTAAACATTGCGTTAGCTCGTTTTAAAACAAGGAGGCGGTACAAGTGAGTAAGCTGCAGAAATAAACAGTGGGTATAGATACATGGTTTCTAGCTAGCAAATCAGAGGGCAGCTATTAGGTGGCACTAAGCTGTCGGATTACTGTAGACTATTTTTCCATTACACGTCACAATATACAAGTTCAGGGTTCCAATGAGGACGATTATAAGGACTAGGGGAGGAAGCATGGTGATCTCTGATTTCTTCCGTCCATGTTCTAGCGCTGGTTTGAGTATTCTGAGCCTGGGACATTGGAATGCTGTTGGTAGAGGTATCTGAGTGGGGCTGCCTTGTGTGTAATGGGGGAACCACAGTATCATAAGATTCGGCTTCCTGATTGAAAGTGGCGTTGTGATAGCTGGAAGGTTGTCTGCTTGCAATAGGTGTGCCTCTTTGTGGGGCAGGTAGGGTGTGTGATGTATTGTGATGATAGGTTGATGTCACAGTAGATTTTTTAGGATTCTCTATGTGGGTTGAGCTGTCTTGTTGCGTCCTTTCTGGATATTTTATGTTTTTGGCCAGGATGCTGCTTCCCAGTGTGGATGTGTGAATTTGATCTCTGTAGAGTCGTGTCTTATGTGCTCCTGAGTTAGATGTAAAGAATGGAGTATTGTTGATGAAGCCGAGGCCGTTTTGTTTACAATAGTTCTGTAGTTTTGTGTTGTAAGTATTTGCTATGCGACGTTGAAACCCATAGCATGGTGGTATGATTGATGAAATAAAGATGTAGGCTTTGGGAAATTTTTGTTGTACTGTAGTCACCAATACTGAGGGACTTAGGCTCTGCTCATTCATAATATCATTAATTCCTACGTGTAGTGTTGTTTTTGTTATGTTGTGATTAATATCGAACTTATTAATTATGTCCAGTAGGCTTTTAATACCAGCCCCCGGCACTTCATAACTGAAACGATGTCTTCTCTTGTAGTGGACATTCTTTCACAATAAATACCCTTCAAGAGGGAGTCACCAATTATAATATGTGTAACGTCAATACGTATTTCGTCACTTTGTTTTCTATTAGATTGATGCTGCTGCCTTTTGTGGTGTTCTTTTTGTGGACTGTCGTGATGGGTCTGAGATTGGTGAATTGGGTTTTCGGGCACTTGAACGTTGTCTGGTAGGGATGCTGATACCTACTCATTTTCTGTTGAATAATCCTCAAGAACTTGAAATCTGTTGGTAATTTTGACTCCAATAGGATATGTTGTGTTTGTGAGTGTCTCCGTGTGTTTTGTGTACAGTTTTATGGTGACCTTTTTGTTGAATTGATGTATGTTTATTTATGGATTCTTCGCAATCTTCTACCATTGTTTGAGGATGATCTGGTTGTCTTGTCTTATAGAGTGAGAAGTCTCAGTGCATTTTTTCGATGTCTTTCATGCTAGAATTTTCTTCCCTCAGAGATACAATCTCACTTTTAAGAAGTTCGTTTTCGGCCCTGAGCAATGTCTGTATACTAGACATGAGATCACCAATTAAACTTCGTAAAGTGTCCTCCATATTTTGTATTAGCTCCTGGCAGCACGGCATAGGTAACTTCGTGGTGACCATCACGCCTGGTGGCGTCTTGTAGGGCAACAACAAATTGATTCCACTTTGCTCGATCGGTGGCCATCCTTCGTACAGTGCCACCAACTCTGGTTCATTCTTTGCATATCAGCCTCCACAGTCCTCCGCCAAGTTGTTTTTAGTCGGCCTCTCCGTTTTCCTTCAGGGGTCCATAGCATAGCTGTTCTTGTGATGGCATCGGGGTCTCTTCTGAGGACATGGCCAACCCAACTCCAGCGTCTGCCAGCTATGATGGTGTATATGTCCTCTTGCTTACTCCGAGTAAGCAGATCTTGGTTGGTGATGGTATTCGGCCAAAAGATTCGGAGAATTTTCTAGGCATGTTGTGTGAAAAGAGGACAATTTCGACATTTCCTTCTCTGTAACTCTCCAGCATTCCGCACCATAGAGAAGCACAGAAAGCACACAGCTCTGATATAATCTTAATTTTGTGCTTGTGCTGTACTGCACAAGGTCTTTCAGAGATGGGATAATATTGTCCTCCCAGCGAACTCTGGGTCGTCCTGAAGGTCTGGATCCATGGCTCTTGGTTTCCCATACTTGTCGTGATAGCCGATCTTTTCCCATTCTGCAGACATGGCCAAACCATCTTAGTTGGGATTGTTATACTCGGGTTTGCAGGGGCTGGTTTTGAGGTCAAAACTTAGTGTGCGATTTATATATTATTATTTTATTAAATAAAATTTTGCCTTGTTTTGGCGAGGCGCGTTCCGAACTGTACATGGAGTTGGAAGTTTTGTGATTTAGAACTGTACATGGAGTTGACAGTTTTGTGATTTAGAACTGTACATGGAGTTGACAGTTTTGTGATTTAGAACTGTACATGGAGTTGACAGTTTTGTGATGTAGAACTGTACATGGAGTTGGCAGTTTTGTGATGTAGAACTGTACATGGAGTTGACAGTTTTGTGATGTAGAACTGTACATGGAGTTGGCAGGTTTGTGATGTAGAACTGTTCATGGAGTTGACAGTTTTGTGATGTAGAACTGTACATGGAGTTGACAGTTTTGTGATGTAGAACTGTACATGGAGTTGGCAGTTTTGTAATGTAGAACTGTACATGGAGTTGACAGTTTTGTGATGTAGAACTGTACACGGAGTTGACAGTTTTGCGATGTAGAACTGTGCGTGGAGTTGACAGTTTTGTGATGTAGAACTGTACATCGAGTTGACAGTTTTGTGATGTAGAACTGTGCATGCAGTTGGCAGTATTGCGATGTAGAAACTGTGCATGGAGTTGACAATTTTGTGATGTAGAACTGTGCATGGAGTTGACAGTTTTGTGATGTAGAACTGTACATCGAGTTGACAGTTTTGTGATGTAGAACTGTGCATGCAGCTGGCAGTATTGCGATGTAGAAACTGTGCATGGAGTTGACAGTTTTGTGATGTAGAACTGTACATGGAGTTGACAGTTTTGTAATGTAGAACTGTACATGGAGTTGGCAGTTTTGTGATTTAGAACTGTACATGGAGTTGACAGTTTTGTGATGTAGAACTGTACATGGAGTTGGCAGTTTTGTGATGTAGAACTGTGCATGGAGTTGGCAGTTTTGCGATGTAGAACTGTACATGGAGTTGACAGTTTTGTAATGTAGAACTGTGCATGCAGTTGACAGTTTTGTGATGTAGAACTGTACATGGAGTTGGCAGTTTTGTGATGTAGAAACTGTGCATGGAGTTGGCAGTTTTGCGATGTAGAAACTGTACATGGAGTTGACAGTTTTGTGATGTAGAACTGTACATGGAGTTGACAGTTTTGTGATGTAGAACTGTACATGGAGTTGACAGTTTTGTGATGTAGAACTGTGCATGGAGTTGACAGTTTTGTAATGTAGAACTGTGCATGCAGTTGACAGTTTTGTGATGTAGAACTGTACATGGAGTTGGCAGTTTTGTGATGTAGAAACTGTGCATGGAGTTGGCAGTTTTGCGATGTAGAAACTGTACATGGAGTTGACAGTTTTGTGATGTAGAACTGTACATGGAGTTGACAGTTTTGTGATGTAGAACTGTACATGGAGTTGACAGTTTTGTGATGTAGAACTGTACACTGAGTTGACAGTTTTGTGATGTAGAACTGTACACCGAGTTGACAGTTTTGTGATGTAGAACTGTACACTGAGTTGACAGTTTTGTGATGTAGAACTGTACATGGGGTTGGTAGCTTTATTATGCAGAACAAGTTGTTACAGAAACTACCGCTGGAATGTATTCAAAAGCTTTACAGCAGGCTTCCTGCAGGAGGACCAGCAGTATTTGTACTTTAATGCTTCACAGGGAGAGAAACTGGAATATGATAATTATGATGATAATAATGATAATGTTAATGATAACGATGTTGATTATAATGATGATGATGATGATAATAATGATAATAATGATGATGATGATGTTGATAATGATGATGATAATAATAATGATGATGTTAATGGTGATGATGATAATGATGACGATAATGATGACGATGACAAATTTGATTTGTATCTCCTGTATGCAATATCTGGTTCAACTCCCTGTGAGTTATAATTTGGGTAAATAGTTTTGTTCAATCTATACACTCAAGCCGATTATAATGATGAAGACAAAGACAACAAATTACCAGATAACAAGTCGACAATATCACGTGATTGTCTAGTTACGTCAAGGCTGTCCACTCTCCTCGAACAGGACGTACGGCTGCCTGCTTGAAGCAATAATATATCTGGAGGTTAAAGTACTTAGGTGCAGATGAAAGTGCTTAGGTGCAGATGAAAGTATTTAGGTGCAGATGAAAGTGCTTAGGTGCAGATGAAAGTACTAAGGTACAGATGAAAGTACTAAGGTACAGATGAAAGTGCTTAGGGTCAGATGAAAGTATTTAGGTGCAGATGAAATTATTTAAGTGCAGATGAAAGTGCTTAGGTGCAGATGAAAGTATTTAAGTGCAGATGAAAGTCATTAAGTGCAGATGAAAGTGCTTAGGTGCAGATGAAAGTATTTAAGTGCAGATGAAAGTCATTAAGTGCAGATGAAAGTGCTTAAGTGCAGATGAAAGTACTAAGATACAGATGAAAGTGCTTAGGTGCAGATGAAAGTACTTAGGTGCAGATGAAAGTGCTTAGGTGCAGATGAAAGTGCTTAGGTGCAGATGAAAGTGCTTAGGTGCAGATGAAAGTACTTAGGTGCAGATGAAAGTACTTAGGTGCAGATGAAAGTACTTAGGTGCAGATGAAAGTGCTTAGGTGCAGATGAAAGTACTAAGGTACAGATGAAAGTACTAAGGTACAGATGAAAGTGCTTAGGTGCAGATGAAAGTACTCAGATGCAGATGAAAGTACCTACGTGCAGATGAAAGTACCTACGTGCAGATTAAAGTACTTAGGTTCAGATGACAGTACAAAGGTGCAGATGAAAGTACTTAAATGCAGATAAAAGTGCATAGGTGCAGTTGAAAGTGCTTATATGCATATGAAAGTACTAAGGTGCAGATGAAAGTACTTATGTGCAGATGAAAGTGCTTAGCTGCAGATGAAAGTGTTTAGGTGCAGATTAAAGTACTTAGGTGCAGATGAAAGTACTTAGCTGCAGATGAAAGTGTTTAGGTGCAGATTAAAGTACTTAGGTGCAGATGAAAGTACCGTTATGTACAGAGTGAGTAAAAATCCATGTCCTATTGGTAAATTTTTATTTGGGGTCGGAGTGGCTAAGAGGTACGGCGTCCGCCTCGTGTTCTAAAGGTACCGGGTTCGATTCCCAATTGAGGGAATATATTTTATGGAATTTTTTTTTCATAACCAGTAGTCCTAATGATGTCATACTCCACACCCCCCCCCCCCGACCCTGGGTAGTGAGATCGGATGCCTAGCCTTCTCGGATAAGGGCGAAAAAATAGGAGGTCCCGTGTGCAAGTTGCGCACGTTAAAAATCCCACGGCAGTTGGAAATCGTAAATATCAGGCCGCTGCCCTGGCAAAATTACAAAATTGGAAACCTACCCACCACAAAAATATGTATAGCATGTGTGATTCCTATATACACACATTGGGATTCTCGCCGGTGCTACGGAGTTCGTGCACTGTGCTGAAATCCTCTTTGTGTGATCAAAGGGAAGAGATCGGAGCAGTGAGGAGTTGTCCGTGTGCAAGATAGTCCGTTAAAAAAAAAACCAAACCAAATTATTATTTCTTCACTGCTTTCTAAAACATTTATATAAATAAAAAGGTAAAAATAATTAAATGCCAATTTAGTACATACATGCGGTAATCTCCAAAAGAACGTTGCACAGAATATTCACTCGGAGTTATTTACCTTTAGAAATGTTGCGTCGACACGTATAGTAGTATGCAAGTATCAACTGTAATTAGGAGCTGTCACACTATGTGAGGTGCAAAACGCAGAGATAGTTATATAAACAGAGTAATTTTTTTAAAAAGGATGGGGTGGTGGTGGCGGGGTGTTAAAGCATGAGGCTTTTGGTTTAATGTTTAACTGACTAATTAATGTTTTATAAGACATCCCCCACTGTCAAACTTACTAACGGACTGATTCATGTATTGACTGACGGACCGAGTGACTGATGTACCCCTCATGATGGACTGACTGACAGACAACGGATAGACTGTTAATTTGACTGACCGACGTTCCTACATCTGTTCGTAAGTCTGTCCGTCAAATTAGCAGTCTATCGCCCTTTAAAAAAAATAAATTATTTTGTTTATAATTATTGTCTCTGCGTTTTACACCTCAAATAGTGTGAAAGTTCCTAATTACAATCGATACTTGCACACTACGATACATGTCCACGAAACACTGCTAAAGTACGAAAGACTGCTAAAGAGAATTAACTCCACGTGAATATTCTGTGCGGAACGATCGGCAACGTTCTTTTGGAGATTATCTAAAATGTTATGTCACAAATAGGCTATAACACAAAATGAGTGGGCAGGAAGTTCAGCTGTCTATTGTAACGTCCGTGTATTGGCCATTTTGAATTTTATCCCGTGTGTTTTTTTTTTTTAAGATGGATATATACTGCTCCACCTATGTCCCAGTCTTGACATGTAGATGCGAATCATGGACAATGACTATTACCCACAAAAGCTAGATCCACACCTCAGAAATGAGGTATCTAAGAAAGGTGGTTGAAGTAACAAGAAGAGACATGGTCCGCAACCAGACGATACGTCAAGGCCTAAAAAACCCAACCCCTGCAGACCCAAGTGGAACAGTCCCAACTAAGATGGTTTGGCTATGTCTGCAGAATGGGAAAAGATCGGCTACCACGACAAGTATGGGAAACAGAGCCAGGGATCCAAACCTTCAGGACGACCCAGAGTCCGCTGGGAGGACAACATTACACAACCTTGGAAGGACTGAGGACTCGAATGGAACCAGGCCAGGAGGAAAGCAGCCGATAGGATAGTCTGGCGCTCTCTCTTCCAAACCTCCACACCTCACGGTAGAAGAGGAACGACTAAGTAAGTAAGTAAGTTTCTTTTGTTTCCGGTTTTAAAAGAAAATAATTAATTACTAAAATGGCAGGTGATGTTCCTAGTTTTTGTATACCAAAAAAAAAAAAAATAATAATAAAAAATAAGTAAAATGGCCAATAACCTGACGTTACAAGAGAGAACAAAAATTGTCTGCTATGCAATCTTTTGTTGAACGGACCTAATCTAACGTTACGATGTAATGTTAATGTGACGTAGCATATCATGTAATAATAAGGCAATTAATTGTCTTTATTTTGATGTTTGCTTCATGTAAATTATTTGAGTTTCTGTTTGATTTTGTTACGTTTTATCTCGTTTTTGTTCGTTGTGGGTTTTTTTTTAAACATACAAGCATAATTGGTAATGGTGGTTTTGCCCTGTTTACAATGATTTGACAAATGTGATGCCACTTTCCCATATCGGCAGCTGTTCATATTATGTGGAATTGAAAACAATGTATATCCTAATTATAACCCATCAGAGGTTGAACGGGATATTTTTCATCATTAATTAAAAACAAAAAATGTAAATTATTTGTATAGGAGTGAAGAAATAACTGGTCATAAATAGGAAATGACTTTTCAATCAACTTTTATGTCTTAATTTTATGCGGGAAACGCTTGCTAGGCATAGTTTGCTTTCAAATGAAAAATACTGACTAGGTCAGGGTTTCTGAACCTGTGGTCGACGGACTCCTTTGATGTCCATGAATGGATTCTAGGTCAGTGTCTTTTTTTTTTCTTTGATACTTTAGTCACCAACTGTCAAAGCAGTCAGTGGTCATCACGCCTGGTGGAGTTTTGTAGTGCAGCAACAAACTCCTTCCATTCTGCTCGGTCGGCGGTCATCCTTCGTGCATTGCCCCAGCTCTGGTTCATTCTTTGCATCTCGGCCTTCACAGTTCTCCGCCAGGTTGTTTTTGGTCGCCCTCTCTTTTGCTTTTCTTCAGGGGTGCACGTCAAAGCTTGTTCATGTGTGGCTCTTTCCGTAACTAGTTTTTTTTTTCCTTTTTTTTAACATAGACAAGAGTGTTGGCCCTGTGCCAAACCCCCCCCCCCCCCCCAACATGGAGGACCAGGGTGCCAGCTTTAGTCTGACCCCTACCCGCGCAGACCTGTCCAGCTTGATAAAACCTGCCAGGAGTAAAATTCCCGCTGGCATAGCACTGGGGGTTGTCAGGGTACTCAAGCCGCCTTACCGCTTCAAGGTATAGGCACTGGTAAAGGTCGGTGTACATAAACTACTTTAAATGTAAAGTTTTTATATATTATGCTTTTATGTAATTTTTTTTCCTTCAAGAAGTGGTCAGTTGCCTTAATCAGGTAATCAAAGGGCATTATCAAAGGGGCATTATCAAAGTGGCATTGCAAAGTGGCATTATAAAAGTGGCATTATCAAAGGGGCATTAAGGGCTAAAACATGCCCTTAGTAAAGGAAACCCTGGACTAAGCTAAAGATATATTTATCTGAGTAACACGTCAACGACTGTTGAGTTAATGTGTCTTATATTTATTTAAGTTAAACTGCCACAGACTAAATAAACAGACTTCCATAAATAAGGTGCACAAGCAGATTTGAAGGATTTACATAGTATAACACGATCACCAATGTGGAAGTGATAGAAAACGTCCTGATATAACCAACAGTTCCATGTAGATGGTAAATGGTTGAAAGGAGCGTGCTACACAAAGGAAAGTGGCAAACATCTTTATTTTTAAAAAAAAAGTGATGGAAGTAACCACTGCAACAAAATGTGATGAGAAGACGCTGGCGCTGGATAAAACCACAGGGAAAGCTGGACGATAGCATCACAAGGCAGCCTCTGTTCGGGAATTCCCAGGAATTAGAAGGAAAAGCAAAGGTAGACAAATTAAAAAAAAAAAAAACCTCACGCAGAAGACAACTGGAGACAGGCATGAAAGACGTGGATATACAGGGTGTTTATAAAGTCGCTGTGCAGTCAATTTGAAATTTTTTTAGCAATTACGTCACGAATGATGCAAATTTACGTCATGATATTCTGTGTTCCAATGCTGTGTTCCACAATCCCGTGTGCAGCATTACACAACAAGCCCCAATTGAAAACCACATTTCTAGTGATGTAGTCTCGCCCGGGCGTAAATTTCACTGCACAGCGACTTTATAAACACCCTGTAGAAGACATGGAGAAGTCATAATCGGATGGCACAGGACATGAAAGTTTATAGTGTATTCCTTGAAAGCATGTGCTCAGTTGGGAGCAGAAATGCTATGATGATTATGAAAAAAAAAATTGTGTCTCACTTTCGCTGTCCAAGGTTCGTCTTTTACATTGTAGCCTGGGTCTTCGCTGTCGTATAAAACGTAGAGTCTCGTCGTCCATTTTTAGTTTAGCTCGCAGTTGTAGCAACGTGCCCTAATTACGAGAAAACATATATAAAGCATTGTCCTACCTTTGTTATAAACATTAGTACATATATTAGTACATATGTGTGACGTCATTCCTAGTTACGAGAGAAATGTAAAAGTGAGGTCAATCACTGTGACGAAGTATACAAATATTAGACAAACATAAAGGTATGTTTTCAGGCACTCGTAAGATATAAAGAAGTAGAAAACTAGACAACAGAAAAACAACAGACGTGAGTGGCTTACCCAGGACTCGAACCCAGGACCTTCCGTGCGACAACCCCGCCTAGCTATGCAAGCGAATCACACTATCCTCCCTGCCATCTAGGCATCACCAAAAAATGATGCTTCGATGACGGGTCATTAGTGCGACCCGCAACACACAACACCGGAAATTTACCATGGGCAGGCCAGCCTATTAATGACGCAATCACTTCTGCTGTTCCCCTATTATGCAGTATAGGTCAGTCCACACAAGACAAAGACCTTAATACTGTGTCTAGTAAATGATAGAAGACTAAGAACAGCAAGCACAGGACAGAGGGTAGGTTTTGGTATTGTATAAACATTTACGTCTGTTGTTTTTCTGTTGTCTAGTGTTCTACTTCTTTATTTCTCACAAGTGCCTGAAAACATACCTTTATGTTTGTCTAATATTTATTTACTGTTTACAGGCCTCGGGTTTCCCTTCCTTATGTGACGAAGTATACACACATATGACGTTGGCACTGAATACGTGATATTCTCATTAAATTATTCCTAGTTACGAGAGAAATATAAAAGGTCATCCACAGTGACGAAACAAACATTTACATGAATTCAGCTCCGAGTACAAGATAAATAATGACATGAAATAATTCCTAGTTACGAGAGAAATGTAAAAGGGAGGTCAATCACTGTGACGAAATATATAGACATGTGACGTTGGCTCTGAAAACATGACAAACAATCTTCATTAAATCATTCCTAGTTACGAGAGAAATGTAAAGTGTGAGGTCAGCCACAGTGACAAAACAAACATTTACATTAATTCAACTGCTCTTGTGAATTCTATTGTTACTGTAAAACTACTAATAAGTACACTGTTAGCAATAGGGTGATATTTTGTCACCTTATCTTTGCATATTCCTCATGAACGATGTAATCAAAGCATGTAAGGAGAAAACAAGAAAGTATTCAGTGGGATACCGGAAGATAAGACAGGTTTGTATTTCAGAGCTGAATTTGCCGACAGTGTTGCCCTGATTTCTAAATCAGATGCACATCTTCAATTTAACCTGCAAGTCTGGAAGAAAGAATTGGAAAAGAGAGGGATGGTCATCACCAGCTCAAAAACAAAAATCATTGTAATACCACGAGAGTACAAAAAGTGCATCAAATTATGCTGGGAGAACACATCATGGAGCAGGTCAACCACTCAAATACCTTGTAACTGTCATAGACTGAAAGGGAGGCATCAAAGTTGGTTACCCAAATGCAGAAGCTGGGAAACGTTTTCATACCATAAATCGAGGATTCCTCAGCAAAAGAGAAATTGGCAAGAAGACGAAGATGGCTGTGTGCCACTCCATTTATGTTTCAGTCTTGGCTTATGGATGTGAGTCACGGGCTTTGACTACAACCCACAAAAGCCAGCTCCAAACCTCAGAAATGAGGTGTCTGAGGAAGGTGGTTGAAGTAGCAAAAAGAGACATAGTCCGCAACCAGTCGATGGTCATGGCCTTAAAACCCAACCTCTGCAGACCCAAGTAGAACATTCCCAATTACGATGGTTGGGCCATGTCTGCAGAATGGGAGAAGGTCGGCTAGAACGACATAATAGGAAACCAAGAGCCAAGGATCTAGACCTCCAGGACGACCCAGAGTTCGCTGAGAGGACAAAATTAGACGTTCGTGTTGTTGTTTTGAAGAGGTGATGGGTGGAGAGCGGGCACTTAACAGCTGGCCGTTATTGCCTCTTCTCGTTCCATCTTGGTCTACCTGTTCAACGTGAAAATTGGTTATACGAGTAATTGGGGTATTTTGTGTCATTTTATTTACTAATTTTGTATTAAGTTTAAATAACTATTGTCTTTTGCTGTTGCTGGTTTTAATTTATATTAGTATTTGTCATTTTATTTTCAGTTTTGTACTGTGTATAGATAACTATTGTCCCTTGCACCTGGTTTTAATTTATGTTATTGTTTTTTTTTTTTTGTCCTTTTTTTAAATCTCGTTGCCTTTCCTTGTCCTATGAGTAGTTACTGGGTTTGCTAATTTTTCTGGTTTTTTTTTTTTAATGATTTGTTAGTTTTTGTTGCTTAATTTCTATTTGGTTGAATGTCTTTTCTGAAGTATCATTTTTTTTATTGTTGTTTGATATTGCCACCGTTAGACAGTCTCTGATGGACCGAGGACTAAATTGGAGCCAGGCCAGAAGGAAGACAGCCGATACGATAGTATGGCGTTTTCTTGGGCAAACCTCTACATCCCAGTGTAGAAGAGGAACGACTAAGTAAGACAGACTCGGAATAGGGAGTCGGACTTCTAAAATATTAGGAAAATGTTTTGGCCGACTTCACAACCCAGGTTAATACTACAGCTATAACTTCAAAAACAGCTATTACTACACTGCTATTACTACTGACGTTATTAGAAAAATGTTTATAATTTTTCTACAACTGTATTACATCTATTACCACTATCACTATAAATGCTCATTGCTAGAAAAGAAAAGCTGGGATATATAGTGACAACAGGAAAGATAAAAGGAAAAATAGATTGTAGACGACAAAGAGAGAAGATACTAGGCAGATTAACATCGTAGCTGAAAAGAAATCAAGACCACAACTGATAGCAGCACTAGGGACCGGAAGCTGTGGAGAGAAATGATCATCTACTCCAGCTGGCATGACACCAGATGAAGAAGATAGAAAAGACTGCAGTGACGATGCATTTCGCATGACAAATCGGGAACTTGTATCTGAGATTATTTGTCGCGCGAAAATGCACCATGTTTGAGAACTTGGCGTTGTTATGTGATAACATCTGCTGTGTGATGACGCGGGTTGTGTGATGGCGTGGGCTGTGTACACCTGAGATGTTGGCATTGAATTTGTGTATCTGACTATGAACAGGTTTTATGTCGGTCAGTGAATTTACTAGATGTTCCCAAGGGAATTAGCCCGGACTTTTACGAAACTATTATAAGACGATTAATGTGGAACCACCCATTATGGAAAAAAAAATTCTTGTCGCCCATGAATTAGATGGGAATACAGTATGTTTGTCAGTCAGTATGCGGGGATGTAATTGATGGAAGAACTTATTCCCCGCGAAAGATGAATTGTATAAGGAGAATGCCTCACTTACGATACTTGGGATTTTACTAAAGAATATTGTATCACATTTGATTGAATCATATATATACATATATAATAATAATAGCCCCTTCAGTCATAACTGACTATGGGAATGCGCCCCTGAGGTGACAGCCCTCAGCTGCTTATTTTCCTGGTGCTCCTTTCGACGTTTTCTCCTCACCTCTGCTTCTTGTGTGAGCCTCTCTTCGCCAATCTGAGGTGGCGCCGTAAATAGCATCGCCACTTAGTGCGATCGGCAGCTTCATCCTCCCATGTTGCTGGATCCATGTCCAGTGCCCTCATATCTCTCTTGCACACATCTTTGAACCTCAGCTGTGGTCGCCCAACTGTTCTCTTGCCATCTGCTAATTGTCCGTAGAAGATATCTTTTGGGATGCGACCATCTTCCATGCGGCGAACATGGCCAAGCCAGCGAAGTCTGCGCTGTCTAAGAAGCGTATACATACTTTGAAGGCCAGCACATGACAACACCTCGACATTTGTCACTTTATCTTTCCACGAGATGCCGAGGATGCGGCGTAGACACCGCAAATGGAAGGTATTGAGCCTTCTTTCTTGCTTAGCATAGGTCGACCAGGTCTCGCTGCCATATAGGAGTGTGCTGGTGACGCAGGCATTATATACCGCAGCTTTGGTCTTCATTGTGAGTTTAGAGTTTCCCCAAACACGCGATGTGAGGCGGGCAAAGGTAGCTGCAGCTTTGCCAATGCGGCTGTCGATTTCTGTATCCAGTAAGAGTTTGTCATTGATGATAGACCCTAGGTATGTGAAGTGGTGCACCACTGCCAATTCATAGTTATCGATAGTGATAACTGGTGCAGCACCCACATCCTGACTCAGCACATTCGTTTTCTTTAGACTTATTGTGGGGGGAAAGTCCTTGCCAATGCATGCTTAGTGAAGGGATTCATCAAAGCTCTGAAGCTCCTGTTGGCTTTGAGTGACGAATATAGTATATGATGTGTGTGTTATATGTACATACATACATCATGTACATACATACATACATACATACATACATACATACATACATACATACATACATACATACATACATACATACATACATACATACATACATACATACATACATACATACATACATACATACATACATACATACATACATACATACATACATACATACATACATACATACATACATACATACATACATACATACATACATACATACATACATACATATGTATGTCATACATACATACATACATACATACATACATACATACATACATACATACATACATACATACATACATACATACATACATACATACATACATACATACATACATACAT